>OX438748.1:21568574-21998574 GCA_949316235.1 Oegoconia quadripuncta | reverse complement strand
TATTGACTGCATACGCTGCAGGAGCGAGCTTTTTCGCTAGTTTTTCAATATGAGGCCCCCACTGAAGCTTAGCATCCAATGTCAGTCCTAAAAAGACAGTAGTATCTACAAGATCCAATTTATCACCTCGTACAAATATGTCAGTAGGCAGTTGTTTAACATTTTGTAAAGTAAATTTTATGCATTTAGTTTTTTTTCCATTCAAAAGAAGATTATTTACTGTAAACCAGTTAACAAGTTCAAAAATAGCAGTGTTTACATCGTCACAATATGATTATTTATGTATGTTTCTCTGTTATCTAGTATCCATAAGGCACAAGTTTTGCTTACTTTGGATCTACAGGGTGTCCAGAAAATAATGGATAACCCTTTAACTGTGGCTAGCTTGATCGATGCTTTATTAATAGATTTTTCTTTATTAATAGGTACAAAAATAATGTGTAAATAATGTATTCACTTTAAATACCAACTATTAAGGTGTATTAAAAAAAAACAGAACCCAAAATTGTTGATATTTGATGAAATGGCATGAAAATAACTGAGCGTTGGAGGAAATTTATTTAAAAGACGGCTTTTGTACGATATTTCGAAAACCGTGATACTTCTACTAGGTCATAATTTTTTAACCAGTAGAGCATCGATCAAGCTAGCCACAGTTAAAGGGTTATCCATTAATTCCTGGACACCCTGTATATGATTGGCGCAAGTGTCCGAAATATTAAAAAATCGTAGGTACACGTAGGTAAAGCACTGATTGTCACATGGCCACTAGTTTGAGACAAATCCACAGCACTGGGGCCGAGTGGTGGATTATGGCCCATACACTCACCCAAAGAGGAGGCAGTGGGCCAACAGTGGGGACGTGCAAGGCTGTCGATGATATAATAGTAACCAGTTTTTATACCTCAGATATGATGACACTGAAAAACTACTTACCTTGATTCCTTGGAGTATGGGTCGGGCCTTAGTGTGGGATGCCACCAGGGGGGGCACACTTCAAATGTCATCAATTTTCATAGCAGACTGCGACCTCTGAACTGCGGTTGACGAACTAACCGTTATTAGTGTTCTGTGGCAGCAGCCGCCATCTTATCGGTGGGTGGTGTCATGTCGAGCTGTCAGTCAACGTCGATTTCCGTTTGAAAGTTTTTGTAAAAGTTTAGATTTTTGTTAATTTGTTGTTTGTTTTTGTTATACTTGTTTTTCATGGCTAATTTAAAGAAATTAGTTATGAGAAATATAAATTTCCTCATAAACAACAATACCTATTTCTAAACCCAGTTTCTACCTATATAATCAGTGTACTTAGGTATGTATAGATAGATTTAATTCCTCAACCAATCGCTGGCAGCAGCACTGTCTATACATGCAAATTTAACCATGGAGTTGCCACTCTTTCTCGGTAAATAGTTACTATGCTCTTTGGATGCCACTTGTGTTGACACTGTCGCCCCGTATCACCTCCAAGGAACCTCAAGGAGGCCAGGTGCAGCCGCCGAGACGGCGGAAAACATCAAATTTAACAAATATAGAGATATCGGTTCCGAATACATTTTCCTAGCTTTCGGAGTCGAAACTTTAGGTCCTTGGCCGGGCGCTCTTAATTTTTTTTTTGATATTTCAAAGCGCTTAGTCGATGTCACTGGTGACCCGAGAGCTGGTTGTTTCCTCGCCCAACGCTTAAGTATCTGCATACAACGAGGAAACGCCGCCAGCGTTTTGGGTACCTTGCCTCGCGGCCCCAATTTTTTACATTTGTTCTAGTTTATATTTAAATTCCATCTCTTTATTTGTTACTGTTTTTAAATAAATATATTAATTCCTTACCATAATAAAATAGAGATCAAAAAGTACGCACACACAGACATTCCCCTCCATACCCCCACACACACGGCCCCCCTCCACACACATACATTGTTCACGTTGAGCCACGGAGGCGGCTAAATAAAAATAAAAATTAAAAGAATTGGATATTCTGACTATGGAACCCTACTGCGCGAGGTCCAACATACTCTTGGCCCGTTGCTTATCTTCCAATTACGCAAAGAACAAACGGGTTAAGGGAGTACCTTTATATTACCTTCCAAGTAACACATTATGATATCTAAATTGGTACAGTGATAAATAATTACACAAGACTATACAGCCTGATGTGACAAATGGGTATCTGAAATATTAGGTCCTTACCTATGAAATTGGCGTTTTGTATGAAGAATTTCATTAAGACTGTTTTCTCCATACAAACATTTTTGTTTTTTTTTTTTGGGAACGGCAAATCCTAATTTAGCTAAACTTTGTGTGTATTATCGGATAACATTAAGTTAAGTATAGGCAGCGTTAATTTTTAAAAGTAACCGTTTATAAAAGTTTCAGCGAATCTAAGAAATGATTATGGGAAGCACATGAAAGGAGCTCCATTCAAATTTTTTTTAATATGTCATTTAGCCCAGAAATAAAAAAATATTTCATGTGAAACCTTCAAATAATATTCCATTTTCCAAATAAAAAACAAAGGATGTAGCTTTGAAAATCGCAGGAATTGGTACCTATGAATAACGAAGAAAATAACTCCTATTTCATAGATAAAGACCCAATATAATGCGTTATGAACACACGGCTCTTCGTTAAAACTGGTGACTCTACTCTTCATTACGAACAACTTTCCTCAAGGAACCATACTCGAACTCGAATAAAAAAAAATGTCGATTACCCATACAACTTAACTGTCAGCGATGGAGGCCGTGGATACCGCAGACCACGCGAAGAGCGTGGAGGTCGATTAGGGAGGCCTATGGCCACCAATGTTCATATTAACTTTTTAAGAACGAGCAAATTCTAAGTTGACAGCACATCATTTTTGGCATCTCTTTTTTTTTTCAATAGTCAAAGTCAAAGTACATTTATTGTGAATCACAGGTAGCATTTGGTCTTACAATATCCTTAGAGTGCTGTGTTCCGCCGTAAAGGCATACAATATTTTAGCAGTTACAATTTAAAAAAAAAACTTTACTTAATTTGTTAATACAATTCTTTAAGTCAAATAAAATACATTACATGCGTTTCGGTTTTTGCTTTAGTTGCTTTCTGTATATATTTTCTTTATTTTATTAATATTAAAACACAGTCTATACGAAAACGAGTAGTTATTTCTTCCACCAGCGCACCGTTCTTAGCTATCGTCGATATTAACCATTCTGAAACGACCTTTAGTATGGGAGTCCAACAATTTTCGGCTGATGACTCCACTCCTGATTACGTACAATTTTCTACTAGGAACCATAGCCCAATTTAGACGAAAATTGTTAGATTTCATAGCAGGTAAAGGTCAATTTCACCCTGCATTTTTCCTGTTACTTCGCCTGCGTTGCATAACTTTATCGCGGAAACCCGCGGTAACTACTCACTTTATCGGGATAAAAACTATCCTATGTCTTAATCCAGGGTCTGTTCTACCTATACAGCAAATTTCATTCGAATCCGTTCATACGTTTCGCCGTGATTTAGCAACACACCTACAAACATCCAAACTTTCGTATAGTACTCGTATATAATATTAGTACGATAGTAGGATTAGTAGGATTTTATTTTATTTCTTTTTTTTTCTATTTAAGGCGAAGATTTGGAGAGCAACTTGCTGCCCGAGAAACCAACAGGAACAGGCTTTTTGGCGGGATCTCGGCGAGTGAAGTTGCAATTTACTTTATTATTCTTATAATTTGTGCATTCTGACTTTTGAAGCTTTATAATGGCAGGATATTGTGCAGCAAAAGTTAGTGATGGTGTACAGGTGAAAGGAAGTGTAAATTAAAGTGCGTAACGGAGCTTTCGGTTTCCCACGAGAAGCCGCCAAAATCTTTTGTAAAGCATTCTGCTACTTTACTGAAGAATGACTTGACCGTGACTAGACTCTGTATACGCCAAGTATACGACGAATTATTTGTTTTGACTGAAACTGACTTATAAACTGAAGAAATAAGACATGGCTGAATGGGCTTAGATCCCTTTCTTAAAAGTCTAAAATGCTTTATTTTGTAAGAGTACACTTAAAATAGTAAATTTTACTTAGTAAATTTTACATTTTTTAAGCTACTGCTTGTTCAAAATCTAATTTTCCCCTGAGAAGAACAAGCAAGAAACTCGAAGGGTTGCTCTTTTAAAATCAGGCTTTGATTTTACATAAAGGTTTTTATATTTCATTATTAATTGTGAAATAACCTGCCATGAGAACGATCTGATTATGTCCAGGGATGATTATCATCTAAATAGTCTGATATTTTATAATATGCTTTGTTAATAAGTTTCCGTTTATTAGTTTTTTTTTTGTTGGCCTTATCCTGCGATCAGTCGGTGACTATGAGCAGATTTGTTCTTAGGACTTTGTCGGGAGAGTGCATACCCCAATGGATATAGCTACTCGTATTTCCATTCATAGGTTGTCCAGGATTATTCGTCTTTTCAGGCGTCTTAGGCTATCAGGTATAGTCAACTGGACTGCTAGCTTGTTGGGATGGTCTGTCAGCCGGGTTTTGTATGCTTTGGAGTAAGCTTTGATCTCCTCGCTCACTGTGTTAATTTCCAGGTAGTGGTGGATCTCCGTTTTATTCAGAGAAAGATTTTGTACATCATTTATAATATTAGTTAGATATCAACCATCTGGTATCCACAACACAAAACTATAGTTGCTTAATATGGAACTAGATGGCATTGTGTTTATGTCCAAAGATATTTATTTATTTATTATAACACCCTTCTTTTTGTGGCGACGGCTAAAAATGCCACTAGTGATCAATTCAAGGACCGCGTCAGAAACACCCAGTGGGCCGCTATAGAGTACCTACCTAGACTAAACAAATTCATTGCATACAATCTGTTATGTGATTTAATGTGCTGATGCAGTTAAATACGAAATGTAATACAATATATATTTATACACGTAGATTAGAGGGTTCGCAGTTCGTGACGTGACATTCCACGAATTAGTAGGTACAGTCCGATCCTTACTTAACACTTTCACGGACAGTGAACCAGACATAATACTTGAAACAACATCTAGGTACGTTTCACAGAAATATACATTTATAGTGTTCTGGTAAAAGGCGTAATGTAGAGAAGTATGGAAAGGACTCCACCGACAAGTGCATTTTCGTTTTATTCTCTCCTCTCGGAGAAGGCAAAGGGATCTAAGCCCATACAGCCATGTCTTATTTCTCTTATTTCTTCAGTTTATAAGTAAGTTTCAGTCAAAACAAATAATTCGTCGTATACTTGGCGTATACAGAGTCTAGTCACGGTCAAGTCATTCTTCAGTAAAGTAGCAGAATGCTTTACAAAAGATTTTGGCGGCTTCTCGTGGGAAACCGAAAGCTCCGTTACGCACTTTAATTTACACTTCCCTTCACTTGTACACCATCACTAACTTTTGTTGCACAATGTCCTGCCATTATAAAGCTTCAAAAGTCAGAATGCACAAATTATAAGAATTATAAAGAAAATTGCAACTTCACTCGCCGAGATCCCGTCAAAAAGCCTGTTCCTGTTGGTTTCTCGGGCAGCAAGTTGCTCTCCAAATTTTCGCCTTAAGTAAAAAAAAAAAGAAAAATAATAAAAAATTGTAAAAAGAAATTGTATGTATGCATGCAGTATATATTTTAGTTGT
Source organism: Oegoconia quadripuncta (assembly GCA_949316235.1). Lineage (NCBI taxonomy): Eukaryota > Metazoa > Arthropoda > Insecta > Lepidoptera > Autostichidae > Oegoconia > Oegoconia quadripuncta. Next base: position 21,992,918 of record OX438748.1, on the reverse strand, counting down.
AAAGTCCCTTAGTCGCGTTTTACCACTCCCACGGGAAGAGACGGATTAGTTCAATTCTTTCTTCGTGCCGAAAATCACACTTGGGTTTACCCTCGATTATGAGAAAAACAAACAGAGATGAGCAATTTATTTATTAAAAATACCGTTACAGTAAGCAATGATAAATATTTATATATAACCACGTGCGCGGGAGTTCTTTGACCTAATAATGATGCGCACATTATACGCCTGTAAAAAGGAAGTGTTAATGTGTTTCAGAGTTCATGTACAGTCGAAGAAGAAACCACCTTATCACCTTAAAGTTGAGTTATTTACGTGTTATAGAATACGGACTATTTTAAGTTGAAAATTATTGAATAGACTTTTTGCTGAAGCTGTAGGTACAGTCGAACCATTTGAATCATGACAGCTGATTAAGTAATCGTTTAAAATCGTCAAAGTATTGTTTCGTTTGAAACAGAAGTTTCTTTCTGTTACTGACTTTGGGCCAGCGTGGTGGACTATGCTCCCTCAATATGAGGGAAAGTCTCTATCCCTACAGTGGGATGTTTACGGACTGGTGATGAAGGCGGCCATCCAAATATAGGCCACCAACTTGGCTTAACGAGCGCCTTCACTTGAAAACAACCGGGACCGACTATTTAACGTGCCCTCCGTGGCCACGGAAATACTCGTAGTATTAAAATACCACAGTGGTCACCCATCTGTATTACATGGACAATCAAACATTAATTTTTGGGATGTCTTTGACCACCCCATTTGGGATAAAGGTAAAAAAGCCCTAAAAATCCGTCAGCATATTTTGTATTTTGCGGACGCCTTGTAGGTTTTCCTACCATAAAATGTATTCTATTCTATGACAGTCCGGGTACCAAGACGAATCTATCGACACCATACACTTCGATATCGGTCAAGCTGTTTAGGCTACAGGATGCGCTAAAGAAACGGACATACATAAATGCATACATTCGAAAAACATTACCCTCCTTCCTTCGGCAGTCGGATAAAAAAGGATAGACTAGCCTAGGCGCATTTTTTTTTTATTTTTTTTTTATTTTTTTAATTAGAATGGGATCTCTCTTGACCTTAATCTGGACTAATGTCGAGATAAGGTCTACGATGGAACGAGCTTTCCCAGAAGATGCCTATTTAACCTGACTTTAAAGAGCTGCGGGTTATATGCGATGTATGGTATGTTATATGCGGGTATGTCAACAAACACTTCTTTATCATGGTTCAAGCAACGCATCAATCTTGCTTCAATACTCCAACGACAGGAACGGACATATAATCTGAATGAATTTTGTAGAAACACGATCCCATCACTCTTTTAACTCCTGGACTGGACCCATAGTCCTCTGGTGGACCTGTCCAGACACCTGGAAACCCCTGTAGTTCCAGCCGAAACTCCGCTGCGTACCAGCTGCCCTGTTCAGACTGGGTGACGACTCTGACTGCTCAGTCTGCGATATCGACGACTCCTGGCTGACCTGAACATGGAAAAGAGGAAACTTTAGAAATGTAAACAGAAACCCATGTATATCCTTAGCTTAGTCCTTAGCTCTGTTCTCGGTTTCCCTGATTTGTCGGTCTGTTCTTTCCAATTGAGGGAAAATACCACACAACTATTCTCTGCGTATTATAGTCCTATCAAGCGAGCTAAACAGTCGTACACTGACATTCACCTACCGAAGGTAGACGGTGCTATACGGGAACCTTATTCCGGATATTCCGGAACCGGGATCTACAATCGTAATTAAGCAATAAATAAAATATATATTGCGCCAATTAATGTTTTTTTTTTTTTTTTTTTTTTTTATATATGAGAGGGCGGCAAACGAGCATGCGGATCACCTGATGGAAAGCAATTACCGCCGCCCCTGGACACCCGCAACACCAAAAGTGTCACAGATGCGTTGCCGGCCTTTGAGGAAGGAAGGTCCTTCACAGTTCACGAATATATCGAAGATTAATAAAATTTTCCTACACAATTGCCATCCATTACGACCGATTGGTGTAGTGGATAGTGACCCTATCAGCGAAACCAACGGTTGCGGGTTCGAATCCCGCGAGGGGTAAATGTTTGTGTGATGAACACGAACATTTATTCCCGATTCTTGGATGTTTATATAAATATTTATGTATGTTTATCAGTTATCTAGTATCCATAGCACAAGCTTTGCTTAGTTTGGGACTAGATGATTGGTGTAAGTGTCCGAAATATTTACTATTTATTTATTTATTTATTAAGCCTTAAACATTTGGGTTAGGCAATCATATCACACATAACCTAATCTAAAAATAAAATTTACTTTAAGCTGCGTATGACTTGGAAGTCACAGCAGTGCGCTATACAGGGTGTAATCGTTAAGTGTGCACAGGCGATTATTCCGTAACTATTATAGATATGAAAAAACTTTAAACTGACATCGAAAGTACTTTACCTAATGAGTAAAATGACATTAATAACTTTTTTTAAATAAAACGAGAAATATCAAAAAAAAATTATATTAAACACTCCCATACATTTTATTTCTTAGTAAGTACAAAATTTTGTACCTATTAATTGAAAAAACGCTAAAAATTGGCGGGAACGAGAATCCGCGATAAAGAATTTGAATTTAGAACGAATACCAAATAGTATCTTTTTTTATGTTTATATTTAGTATGTTGCTTTTCAGCCAGTTCAAATCAATGCGATATTGAAACAAGGTTTATTATTAATTTGAAGTGGTAAGATAATTGGTTAGCGACGACCTGTTTGGTGTAGTGGTTAGCAACTCTGACCACTATACCAAAAGGTTGCGGGTTCGAATCCCGCTAGGGGCATATGTTTGTATGATGAATACGAACATGTGTACCCAAGTTAAGGATGTTTTCATATATAATAAGTATTTACCAAAAAAAATGTATTTATGTAGTATATCAACCATCTGGTATCCACAACACAAGCCTATAGTTGCTTACTGTGGAACTAGATGGCGCTGTGTGTATGTCTAAGGATATTTATTATTATTTCTTTATTAAATTAACCTACACGTGAATCTACTTGAAATTCATCACTATCATAATACATAATTATAAAATGATAAGGGTAAAATGAGTTGATACTATTCCACTTAAAATAAGGAAACTAAAATGTCTACTATCTCATGCTAAATGTATGGGAGTAATTAATGTAATTTTTTTGGATATTTCTCGTTTTATTTTTAAAAAGTTATTAATGTCATTTTACTCATTAGGTAAAGTATTTTCGATATCAGTTTAAAGTCTTTTGATATCTATAATAGTTACGGAATAATCGCCTGTGCACACTTAACGATTACTCCCTGTATAAGGGGATCTTTATCATCATAAGCACGTTGTTCGGGCCGCCCCGCACTCTGCGCATCATGTACGCGCACCTTATCCGCATGGTTGTGTAAGAGCAGTCGATTCATGCCTCAGGAAACATGCCCGAGACTCTGCAGTATGGGAGCAGCCTCAACAATACCCTCATTTTGAGGCATTGTTGAGGCTGCCCCCATACTGCAGCGTCTCGGGCGTCTGATGACCTGTTTGGTGTAGTGGTTAGCAACTCTGGCCACTATACCAAAAGGTTGCGGGTTCGAATCCCGCTAGGGGCATATGTTTGTGAGATGAATACGGACTTATGGATGTTTTCATTTATAATAAATATTTATTTACAAAATAAAATGTATTTACGTAGTATATCAACCATCTGGTATCCACAACACAAGTCTATAGTTGCTTACTGTGGAACTAGATGGCGCTGTGTGTATGTCTAAGGATATTTTATTTTTTAAATGATATCACGTATCTTACGTTGAAATAAATGCTTGAAGTTTGAAGTCTACCTTCGGATTGTCATTAATGTAATGATATAATCAGTGTCACCTGGCTAAAGGAGAGGTTCGTCAAGGATATATTGGGAGACGACAGGATATTCCTGGAGCTCTTGATGTCCTCTTCGAATTCCTTGAGGCGGGCAGCGCTGCAGAGCGGGGTGGGGACTTGTTCAACCGTGTGCAGGTTCTCTATGTCGATCACATAGGCTTCATTTCTGTTGGAATATCTGAACAAAAAAGGTATTTTTGAATTAGAGAATAAGTAGGATTGGAATTTTAGCTGTGTGTACCTCTCTGTAGCGCGTTCCCACGCAAAAATTCTAAGGGTCAAGTATCTCGGCGCGCCTGTCATATTTGCGAAAATACCTGTGTTAAGAACGTTTATAGATACTCTTCTACTGGGTGTATTTGTAATCTATGAAAAGCTATAGCTACGGGAATATATTATCTATGGATATAATGAATGAACACTACTACAGCTATAATGCAAAAAATCAGAAAAATGTTACGAGTTGTAATATGTAGGTATCCCTATATCCACGATATAATTGGTATTTTTACGGAAAGTACAGATTTATTTCATGTTTTTCTTAAGAAACGGGTAATTCAATAAATTGTTATGAGAATTGGAAGCTCTATGGTAGGCTTCTAAGCCCGTTCTAATAAAAAACCATTGTTGGAATTCTATGCCTATACTCGCCACCCGAAGAGAAAAAAAAAAATTTCGCAAATACAGACTAAATATCATAGCTAACATAACATGGCGCACATTATTGGATGCGGAATTTAATAGAGAACAAGTTCAAAGACAGTCCAAAGGAATTGGAATATCATATTTGCTCTCACTGACCGTGCGCTAAGCTCAAATTTTTCACGTTCACGTTCACGCACGCAAAAATTATGGTCTTACCGAAGTACTTTCTTGAACCGGTAGCCCCAAATGATCTCCTTGGATAGGTAAGACGTCCTGCTCTGCGTCATAGTGCCCATGTTCTTAGAGGCTCCGTTCAGGCACACCACAATCTCGAACCTGGTGATTGTCAAATGGTGGTGAAACGCCAAACAAAGAATTTTCATGAACTGTGGTCTACTATTGGATATATGTCAAAAAAATATAGCATCATTTAGGAAAAATAGCGATAAACATGATGTCAATACAAGAAATAAAATGCAGGTCACTTATGTCGCCCCCGCAAAGTCAGTATTCCATTTAAAGGGTTATGTATACACTTTTTCAATTAGGTTCCTGTTGATATACAAAATCTTCCTTTCAATAAATTTAAAGATCCTATAAAACAGAAACTTATTAAGAAAGCATATTATAAAATATCAGATTATTTAGATGATAAACATTCATGGACATAACCAGCCCGTTCGCATAACCAGGCTATTTCACAATTAATAATGAAATATTATAATATAAAATAATAATTAATATTTTTTTTTATGCACGACGGGTCCGTACTTAACCTCAAACACACCTGATGTTAAGTGAAGATGAGGTTGAAGATGGAAGCGTACTGACCCGAAAACCACAACACATTTGGGGGACTGGCTATCTTATCTCTGACAACCGGAACACAACAATGCTATTAACATTGCTGCTTGGCGGCAGATTGCCCTACCACCAACCAAACCGAGTACTTAAACATGTACCCCGCTGGGGATCGAACCCGCGGCCTCCGAATCGTAAAACCCAATGTTGTTTACATTGACGCAGCAGTGGCCGCCCTGAGGCTGATATGATGATAATGATTGTTCATTATACATATGGTTATACGAAGCCCACATACCTGTAATCCATCATATCCTGAGCGGAGAAGTCGTACAGAGGACTCTCGTGGTCAATGACGTGGTATACCGTGATTGGCCAGAGCAGAAACACTTTCGCTTGCTTCAATTTTAATTGGTGAATGTAGTTCTGCACCAACTCGCCTTCTAGAGTTCTGGAAATATAAATTTAAATTTATATTTACAAAACGAAACGACTAAAACAATTTTGATAAAACATGTGTAAGACTACCATTAGAAAACCTGCTTTCAAATAAAAAAATCTGCATCCAAATCGGTTCACCCGTTTAAGAGCTACGGTGTCACAGACAGACACACTCACATAGCGGTCAAACTTATAATAATAATAAATAAATAAATATCCTTGGACGTACAGACAATGCCATCTAGTTCCACATTAAGCAACATATGCTTGTGTTGTGGATACCAGATGGTTGATATACTACATAAATTAACTCGGGTACACACGTCTGTATTCATCATACAAACATGTGGCCCTAGCGGGATTCGAACCCGCGACCTTTTGGTATAGTGGTCAGAGTTTCTAACCACTACACCAAACTGGTCGTCACTTATTCCACTCCTCTTTTTGCATCGGGGGTTAAAAACGAAAAAACAATCAAGTCCAAGAGAAGATATTTCTGTTTTTATGATATTTATTTGGGGGTAATCTGTGTATTTATGATTTATGGTTGAACAAGATGTCTTTCTGTTTCTGTGGATCCATTATGAAGTGTGATGAAACTGGATGATACGAGTAAACACACCACACCTGATGATAAGTGGAGATGAGGTCTACAATTCTTCTTTTCGTGTCGAGGCAAGTTTCAAATTTTATTGGACCAAAACTTAGCCACTCTAACAGCACTGTCTGTGGCGTTAAGGAGGTCGTCAAAGGTGCAGCTGTCAGGACACGCGGGGCAAGACAATACGTGATCCATTGTCTGTGGGGAGACTCCGCACTCGCATCGATCACTCCCGCCATCGGAGAAGCCCCACCTGCACAGATTATCTTTGCTGCGACCAACCTGAGTTCGAAGCCGATTTAAGGATTTCCATGTTGGCCAAGGCAAATCGTGTCCAGGAGGAAGAGACTCCTTGAGCGGGAGGAACGACGCAAGAGAGTATCTTTGACGCCACAGGCTGCAGCGAGCAACCGAAGCAGGTCTAAGAGCAGCTGACAGCTGTTTCTGATGTTAGGTGATCAAGGGAGGAAGACTTAGGGAAGTCAGGTTACTAGGTCAGTCACTTCTTGGTCGACTTTAGCGACGCTTCCATTAACGATTTTTACTTTTGCTATTAATAATGATAATACCTGATAGGCTTCAACATGTAGGCAGTAATGTTAGTGCCAATAATGTTCAGGTTCATGAGGTCCCACAATCTGAACTGCAGAATGAGCTCTCCATCGCGAAGACTTACCTGGAGAAGTAATAAAAATTTAGTTTTTTTTTTATCCACAACGGGTTAGCACTTGACCTCAATCACACCTGATGTTAAGTGAAGATGAGGCCGAAGGTGGTAGCGTACTGACATGGAAACCCCATCTATTTGCTGGACTAGCCATCTTATTTCTGACAACCGGAACACAACAACGCTATTAACATTGCTGTTTGGCGGCAGATTTAGATAAGATGGTGGTAGCTAGCCTGGCGGACATTTTATTTGCCCTACCACCAACCAAACCGAGTATCATTTCACTCAAGAAATCCAGAAATAAATCTAGAGCTTGTGGTATAAGATGGTGCCTGAACTAAGGTTACCTGTGTTTCAGGTTACCAGGCCTGTAACTCAGTACCTTAGTGCTTAAAGACGAATGTCTGTGCGTTACCAGTGATGACTTCTGGCACTGAAACGTGGTCTCTCACTATAGGCCTCATAAGGAAGATATAAGGAAGAACAAATGGAGAAGGCGATGCTTGGCTTTTCATTATGAGATCCAATCAGGAAAGCCATAAAAGAAACAAAGTCATTTGGCATTAAGGCTGTGCAGTTGTGGAATGCACTACCACAAAATATTCGTCACGCAGAATCGCTTGCAGTGTTATGAATGAATAATATTTATCTCTTTAATGAATTGTATATATACTGTTATATATATATATTTATGTGTATTTTATTATTGTATTTATTTATATGGTTTGTTTAGTTTAGTAAGTGTTTATCTTTGTATGTATTCTACTAATACCTGTGTATTTTCTATGTATCGTCTATGTACCTGCTGATATTTAAAGTTATTCACCTTTTACTCTGCACTATCCAACTACTTATTGTTAGGTTAATTTTTAGATTATAACTAATATTCACATGAACTTATAATAGTTGCTATTTTGTTTACATTTTATGACACCGGCAGGAAACGAAAAGGTGACGTAAAGTGGACACCTTATAAAAGACTGAACACTGTGCTGGTGGGGGACATTCTGTGCTGAACAGTGGAGGTGGACACATGTATATGGAGTCTCAAAATAAATTCTTACACAAGTATTATGTGGTTTTTCTTTTTGGAACACTGGCTTATCCAATATTATTAAAAAGCTTCTTTAACTGAGGTTGTCTGGAAGAAATCGCTATCAGCGATAAGACCGCCTTTGTACACTTCATCATCTATGTTAAATGTTCTTTGTATTTTACTTTGTGTGCAATAATGAATTTAGTAATAATAATAATAAAGTCATCGACATGACCCAATGGATTGGTAACTTGAAGTAGCAGTGGGCAGGGCACATAGCTCGAAGAGCTGATGACTGGTGGGGCATTGAAGGTCTCGAGTGGACACCACGCACTGGCAAGCGTAGCGTAGGACGTCCACTCACAAGGTAGACAGACGACCTGATAGAGGTCGCGGGAAATCGCTGGATGCAGGCCGTTTCTAAACGGTCACTCAGGAATTCTAGGGAGGCCTATGTTCAGCAGTGGGCGACCTGTGGCTGATTACATGATGACTGGCAACAGCATAGGACGTCCACTCATAACGTGGATGGAAGAGCTAATGACGGTCGCAGGAAGTCACTGGATCCAGACCGATTCCAACTGATTGCTCTGGAAATCTATGGGAAGGCCTATGTACAGCCGTGGAACTCCTGTGGCTGATATGATGATGTAAGATAGAAAGTATGATTATAATGACTGTCCAGTGTTCAAAAAGTGTGTTGACGACCTGTTTGGTGTTGTTGTTTAGTAACTCTGCTGCTCTATCAAATGGTCGCGGGTTCGAATCCCGCTAGGGGCATATGTTTGTATGATGAATACGGACATGGTGTTCCCGAGTTATGGATGTTTTTCATTTAAATATGTATTTATGTAAAAAATGTATTTGTGTAGTTTATCAACCATCTGGTATCTATAATACAAGCCTAGTTGCTTAGTGTGGAACTAGATGGCGCTGTGTGTATGTGCAAAGAGAGTTATTATTTATTAAAATACTCACAGTAGCTTTCTTACTAAATCCCACGGATGAGACATGCCGGTTGGGTCGCACCAGCTTTGTGTAGAGCAAGCTGGCCAGACCGCCCGACATAGCTGTGCCAGCCACTATCTGTGGTTGTTTGAGAAAATATAAATTTATGGTTTCGTAGAATACGACTAATCCATCCCTTCCTTCGTGGATGTGGTAAAAGTCCGGAGTCAAAGGGCTTTGACGCTAGTCATTGGTAATCTAATGTCTCTGTCTATCGCCCAATTCTATAACGATAGCGACAGCAATGCGCTGTTCGATCTTGTCATTGTATTACGATGTGACAATGGAACACAATATCTCCTCGGAATGGTCCAGCCAAGTACCAACTAGCTGCACTCAATTCTGTGGAACGACTTGCCATAAGACTCTTAGGTGATTATTCGAGGACTGCTCAATTGCTGAGCCTCGAACACCGTCGCGAAGTCGCCTGTCTCTCGGTCTTTTAAAGCATACATTTCGGTGAGTGTGCGTTGGAATTACATAATCTTATTCCACCGTCGCCCTTCCATCTTCGGACTACTAGGGGTGGGGAGGGATTCCATCCCTATATAATTAATATTCCGAACATTCGCACTAAGAAGTTCGACTCTTCATTCTTCACCCGAACAACTAAAGCATGGAACTCTCTTCGGGCGTCAGTCTTTTCTGAATCCTACAACCTTGGGATCTTCAAGTTCAGAGTGAATAGGCATTTACTGGGATCGCGTGCTACATCTTCGACCACATCGTCATTTTCCATCAGGTGAGATTGTGGTCAGTCAATCATAAAAATAAAAACAAGGACAGACAGTGCATTGACATCATAAACGACTGCAATTCCCAAAGCCTGGCGGTGGGACCGTTGGTAAATGGAGGCTTAAGAAGTTTTGTACACAAAATTCTTTACCTTATAGGATACAAATGATCACTTAAATATAACCATCATATTTAACGTTGTAATCCCTAGAGAAAGCAAGAAACTTAAGTATAGATCTTTTTTTCAAAGTTAAGAAATTGATATAGAATATAATACTTTAAAAATTAAACATTACTGACTTCACTACTAAAATCAAAAAAGTCAAAATCAAAATTTTTTTATTCAATGTAGGATACAAAAATATCACTTATTGAAGGTCAATATGTTATTTTTTTTCTTGTATAAAATGTTTTTATAATTTGATTCAAACATAAATACTTGATAAAAACAGTAACAAATAAAGAGATGGAATTTAAATATAAACCAGAACAAATGTAAAAATTGGGGCCCCGAGGCAAGGTACCCAAGGCCCGTATTAATAAACTATTCTCAAAATTGACCGGTCTCAAATAAACGTGTTGATTAACAAACCTAACTTGAGACCTGAAAAGCACGTGCATACTCAAGCAGTACGCAATTGAGAGGTGCGGGTATTAATAAACAAAACTCAAGACTATCACTCATTCGCCGCTAAGGCGAATACTGGAGAAGTGATCTCAGCTGACTAGACCTCAAGATTGGTTTATAAATTAGCACGGAGCTTGAGATAGCGTCAACTGCTTAAAACGCATCTCGGTTGATACAGCCTCAAGACTTGTATTGAGATTGATTTATTAATACGGGGCCTATGATGGATTAGGTGTGTATTAACAGAGTTCCTTCCTAGAGTATTTCCTTAATGTTTAAAACCATCATCAGTCTCAAAACAGAGCTAATTATTGTAAACCAAGAGCACTTACTTCTATAACCATAACAATGATTGCTTCAGGACATTCTTCGTTTGGAAATCTGATGCCGTAACCAATTGTCATCTGAAAATGAAAGAGAAACTCAGGCAAACTCATTTGAGGAAGATACTCGACGTCCTAGAAAATATGGTCAGAATTGGTAAAGAATGATTTACTACTCAAAAGGAATAAAATACAAGTTTTTCTTTATTAAAACAAATTTTAAAGAAATATGTCGTAAATTGGAAAAATAACATCACACAACATGATATACTTTATGCTGACATCAGATCCAATTCGTTGGCCTGGTACAGGGCGCACATCAATTATAAAATTGTCCGGCTTTTTGTATTTATATTTAAGTTTAAATTGGGAGAAGCCACTGACTCCTGAGATACAGGTTTATTTAAACTAGTTTAGGTGTCAGAGACTTCATAGGACCTTGTACCAATTTAGTATGTCAGTAAAGAGATTTATTATTATTATATTGCTTCTTGTGAATTGTTACTGTGTACCTTGTATTTCAGTCAGCGAATAAAATTATTCAATTCTATTCTATATATAAATACTGCTCATTCACAAGGCTGAGAGACGGACGAGCAAGAAACTCAAGGGTTGCTTTTTTTACTTGACCGCGATTGCGAAAGATTTTTTTTCACGCAGGGCATGTACGAGTATGTGGGAATACTCTCTAAGCATCCCAAAACGGCTGGATGGATTTTAATCAATGAGATGTCTATCGATTTCTCTAAATCGTGCAATATTTTTAGGATAGGTTTTGTTTTTATGGATCCAAAATGGCGGCCTTAAAATACAAAATGACGGTAGAGACGAAAAAGGAAAAATGTATATCAATATTGAGTGGCTTATCACTGAATAGGTGTTCAAAAAAAAAATACGCCCCGAATACAGAACCTCCTCCTTTTTTGAAGTCGGTTAATAAAGGTGATGTTTCCTAGACTATTTTTCAGCTATAAGCTCCGTTTAAGAATTATGTACCCTGAGAGCTGTTTCCATCTTTCTTTATAATAAGTAGGTTTATTTTCAAATATGACATTTACATTTGGAAATAGTTGCTGAATTTGCTCTCTTCAAGCCAAAGTAACTGAAAGGTATTCGCTATTCTATGTAGTTGCTATTTTACATATCAATATGTTCGATAATTTGGCGATGACGATGGCTTTTCGAGGCAGTTTTAAATATTCGGCCGCCAAATGTTGGAACAACCTGCCGCTTCCTCTCAGACAACTTAGGTCCATTGGCACATTTAAACAAAAATTGAAGTTGTATTTATTCTTCTTCTTATTTTTGAGGAGGGCAACCAGTCAACCTCACTGTCGAGGGACATTACTGCCAGTTTCGAGTGAAAATTTTTATTTCTCTTATTTCATCAGTTTATAAGTCAGTCTCAGTCAAAACAAGTAATTCGTCGTATACTTGACGTATACAGAGTCTAGTCACGGTCAAGTGAATTCTTCAGTAAAGTGGCAGAATGCTTTACAAAACATTTTGGCGGCTTCTTGTGGGAACCCGAAAGCTCCGTTACGCGCTTTAATTTACACTTCCTTTCACAGTCCTGTACACCAACACTAACGTTTGCTGTACAATATTCTGCCATTATTAAGCTTCAAAAGCTAGAATGCACAAATTAAAAGAATTATAAAGAAAAATGCAACTTCACTCGCCGAGATCCCGCCAAAAAGCCTGTATTTATTCAATTACAAAATTAACTTGCCCTTGGGTGGCCGAGTTGTTCCATCATATCTGCGTTATCAAACTGCTTCCCCATATTACTGTATTACTCTTTCATATATTTATGTTATTCTTTCCTACGTCATAATTTTATAAATTAACTGTATATATATATTAAATAATGTTTAATATTATCTATATGCAACTGTTATATTTAGGGATGGATTTGCATAGCTAGTACAACTTTCCGCATCGCGTCGGAGGCTCTTGACGTTGGGCTCCTCTGAAAACCAGCGCTGTAACAATTGCTACAGCATATGCTGAGATGGAGCCCATTTTTGACATCACACTGCACTCACCGCATTTCTAAATCTGTTTCTGTATATTGTGATAATTTTCTTGTTTTTGTTAATATTGTTGTTGCTATAGTGTGGTGTCAAATAAATATATGTCTATGTCTATAATTATTATTCTTAATATCACAGAAGACAGAGAAATGAAGGCCGAATACTGTATTGAGAATAGAATAGAATAGAATATGATTTATTTGCTCTTGAATAGGGTACATTAGATTAGGTGTTGTTACAATAAGATCCGCCTAATTCAGTCATTACAATGACGTGCAAATATTGAACAATATTAAAGTTTCATATACAAAGATAATCAGCATGCATAACAATTAATTGCTTTTGTGCTAAACGAAATTTTTTGTGGAAAAGAACTAGCAAGTACCTTTTAAAAGTTACAAATCAAGTTAGAAAGCGTAGCAATACATAATTTAGCTAGTGGTAAAATTAATAACAATTAATCATCAAAATTAAATCAAAATTAAAAATCAAAGGAATATAAAAATGTCAATGTTGAAATGACAAATTACAGAGATTGTCAATTTTACTCTTTCATTAATATCAAATTTCAAATTAAATTAATAATATAGAATGTCAAAACGTTATACTATCTAATTACTGTATTTCAAATTAAAATAAGTATTACAAATCATTGTCAATTAAATATTCCTGAATAGTGTAATAAATTTTTTTTACCAATATGGCAAATAACCTACTTTTAAAGACAGGAAGGGGTTCGTCTTTTCGTTCGTCGAGGAGAGACTTTACCTGCGTTTCAACTGACATCATCAGCAGCCCAGCGAAGGAGGAGGTGCCGTTGACGCAGTGCTGTCTCCCGTCACCTATGTCGTCGGCGTAGGCCTGTGCCACCCAGTACCAGATGCTGGCGAAGAACAGCCAGAACGCGAAGTGGGAGATCACGATCAGGAGGAGTAGGAACCGCCATTTGCTATTGATCTGGAGGAATACACAATGTTAATACAAAATATAAAAATAAACTTGCTGTCCATAGCAGTCGCTTACACAAAGTCACTAAGTATGGTCCAATGTACGAGTATACGCTTTTCAAAATTCATTCAAAATTTGCCTTTAAATCAATTTAAAACAATCATTAAACGGAAACTATGTGCCAAAGGCTATTATAAAATTTCTGACTATCTGGATGATAAGAATGCGTGGACATGAACCGCTCGGCAATATCCAGTATATTTTATTCTTATTTTTCTTTGTCGAATCATAATAAATTTTACAATTAGGTATTTCAAATTTTATTTGTATTGACTTATTTAAAAAGAGCAACCCCGGAGTTTCTTGCTCGTTCTTCTCTGGGGAGACTACCTAGTGAATGAGCGATAACTGTATGTCATGACGATTTCAAATGTTATTCTTATAACTTACAAAATAAAAACATTTTTGATTTGATTTGATTTTGATACAAATAATTTTATTAGCCATTAAGGCTCCGAAGTTGCCCAGAGTATTATGTGGTAGGCATGCCACATTGATTGAAGCATTAAGGGACGGATGGTCTGATGAAGGTCGATGGAAGTCGCTGGATGCACGCTGGTTCTAAGCTATCGCTCTGGCTATCTGTGTTTGATGTATGTGTTCAGCACTGGGAATCCTGTGGCTGATGTGGTGATGATGATAAAGGCTCCTATGATATAAACGACTTCAGTAAGGTCCCTTACTCTATCTCCGTCTGCATTATCAGACCTTCACCAAATTACCTACAAAAAAATGTTTCTATGTAGTATATTAACCATCTGGTATCTATAATACAAGCCTAGTTACTTAGGGTGGAACTAGATGGCGCTGTGTGTACGTACAAGCATATTTTTTTCATTTATTTATGCTTTGGTTGCAATAAGTAGACGACCTGCTTGGTGTAGCGGTTAGAAACTCTGACTGGTATACCAAAAGGTCGCGGGTTCGAATCCCGCTGAGGGCATATCTTTGTTTGATGAATATAAACGTGTGTCCCCGAGTTGTGGACGTTTTTCATTTATGAAATCAATACGCTTTATTGCTTAAATAAGGATTTATGTATTTATTTACAAAAAAAATGTATTTGTACATTTTGCAAGCCCAGTTGCTTAGTGTGGAACTAGATGGCGCTGTGTGTATATGCAATCTTCATATATTCGTCATATATTTCTATTTTGTTTTACCTTTTTCTTGGCAAAGAAATTTTTTTTTATTTATTCGTTCATAATTTTTTTTATGCGCAACGGCTTAGCACACCTGTTAAGTAAGATGAGGCCGAAGATGAAAGCGTACTGATCCGGTAACCCTATCTTATTTGGGAGACTGATTATCTTATGCCTGACAACCGGAACACAACAATGCTATTGGCGACAGATAATAAGATGGTGGTAGCTAGCCAGGCAGACATTTAAAATGCCCTACAACGAACCAAACCGAGTACTTAACATATATCCCGCCGGGGAAAGAAACCGCGACCTCCGATTTGTAAACCCTATGTTGTTCAAAATTGAGCCACCGAGTATTACCAACCACAGTATTGACGATATCCCTCATGTACTTGATACTCTTAGCGGGTATGTTGCTCCGGACTGGTACGTTCTCCTCGCCATTCTTGAGGACCACACGTCTGGAGCGAGTCGGTCTTCCGTGGCGACGTCTGCAACGTGAGGAATGAGTATGTACAGTCATTGCATATCCGACGACCTGTTTGGTGTAGTGGTTACCAACTCTGACCACTATACCAAAAGGTTGCGGGTTCGAATCCCGCTAGAGGCATATTGTTTGTGTGATGAATACGGACATGTGTAGAGGTTTAGCTTAGTTTGGGACTAGATGATTGACGTAAGTATATAAAAAAAAACATTATCTCACTTTTTTTCTAAAAAAAAAAAAAGATGCACATAAGTAATTAAATAAAATTTAAAAACTCATCGGTACATGGTCTTGGAATCGAACCCGGACCTCCCAAATTGGACGATCGCGTCTTAACCGCTGAGCCACCGACGCTCTATCCTTCTATTTTTTTTTTTGTTTTTATCCACAACAAGTTAGCACTTGACCTCAATCACACCTGATGTTAAGTGAAGATAAGGCCGAAGGTGGTAGCGTACTGACCCGGAAACCCCATCTTATTTAATATGCCCTACCACCAACCAAACCGAGTACTAAATATGTACCCCGCTGGGGATCGAACTCGCGACCTCTGAAACGTAAACCTAAGAAATCTCCTACACAAAAAAATTCAGGAACTTTAAGATTGTATGATGTAGTAGGTGATTGTAGGATGGTAGGATGCTAGGTGGCCTATTTGAGTGGTATGGCGCTTCTAGTTCAAACTAGTTATTCAAGATTTTATCGGTTATCTGGTATGTAAAAATTGTTTAGAACGCCCTTTCCTTGAAAAGACCAACGAATTGGCTATCTTATCAAGTACTATCGATATTCCTTATCGAGTTGTGAATCAGTATTGATGGATACGTTATTTTTTTCAGCAACTAACTTGTTATAATGGTAAGTAGTAACCAGGCTATTTCACAATTAATAATGAAATATTAGAACCCTAAAAGGTAAAGGCATCAACATGTCAGCCACAGGACGTCCACTGCTGAACATGGGCCTCCCCCATAGAATTCCAGAGTAAGCGGTAAATAGGGAGACAGATACAAACGACGTGAATAGATTTCATATATTCACATACACATACATATATAGATCAATAGACAAAATATACCTACTAAAATATAACATCTATAAAATAGCAACAAAATACAAACGTAAATAAATATTTATCGATATATAACATAATTATAATAAGCCCTTTGTGGGATAATTGGTTGATGGTGTGATCCCCTCATGGGCCACCAAAAATGTTGAATAGGTGGTATGATGGTTTGATTGTGCTGACAGCCCTCCCTGGAAGTCGCGGCCCTCGAAGATAGTCAGGGCAAGTGCCCCTCAAGACTCGTCCTTACCACAGAATGATGCACGGGTTCTTTGCGATGAAATGTTGTTGGGTGGGAGCCAGCAATGATAATACTTTTACTTTTTAAAATTATTTTGAATAATGTGCGTACGCGCGGCCATGTTGTGGCGTCGCTTCGGTGAACAGGGAAGTGAAGTGAAGTGAGAACAAAGCCATTGACAGGAAACCGGAAATGGTATTGCGACATGATAATTTTCAATTAACACCCTTTAATAAGAACTTTAATGCCCCCACCGGCCATCAGTTGCCCGGCCCACTGCCACTTCTACCTGCTGATCCGCTGGACTATATCAGCGACCTTCGTCCGCCTATGGAGTTTCCCATTCCTGATTCGATCACGTAATGAAACGCCGAGCACCACCCTCACTATAGCTCGTTGTGTGACCTTGAGCTATCTTATGAGTCCCATAGTGAGACCACGTTTCAGTGCCTGAAATCATCAGTGGTACACTTCAGTACTTTTGATTGGTAAGGCATTTTTATATCCAACTGTCGCCATCTTATCTAAGTCTGCCGCCAAGCAGCAATGTTGATGGCATTGTTGTATTCTGACTGCTTGAGACACGATAGCTAGTTCTCCAAACAAGTTCGGCTTCCGGGTGAGCGTGGTTCTTCTTCTTCACTTAACATCAGGTGTGATTGAGGTCAAGAGCTAACACGTTGTGCATATAAAAGTAATGCAAACTTTCATATAATTCTAATATTAGTAAAATAAGGCCAAGTCAAGAGCACCCTAAACCGACGAGCATGTATGGACAACCTTATGAGAGTGAAGGAAGCAGAAGAGGTGTGTCACGATCGTAGCAAGTGGAAGTCTGTGGTCTCTGCCTACCGCTACGGGAAACAGATGTGACATTATGTATGTATGTATGTATTAGTAAAATAGTTACCTATGTGTAATCCCCTTTTTCTTCCTCTTGCTATACGGTGTTGAATACCCATGAGCGCTATTCCCATACATATCATGGTCTTCATAAAGACTGTCGGCAATATCTATGCTTTCGTAAATATCTGTTGGTCCCGTCGAACTTACGATCCGTTGGGTCGAAAGGTCAGAGAACTGTTTGGTATCTGATGTTTTTGGAGATCCTGTTTCAACATCTATAGTCATAACCAAACCGTGGTCAGCACCTTCATCTTCACTTGACATAAACCCATCAGTTTCCACACCATCTCCACTGGAAGGTATAGGTTGTCTTGTGTCTATATTTGTTATTACTGAAGGGAACGATATTTCTTTACCTTCGACATAGGTTTGGGATATTCTGTAGTGTTTCTTCAATTCCTCGTTTGTGTAGACGTCGGTGTTGATGATGCTGGGTATTTGTATGGAAGATCTTCTGGAGTCGTTACCTATAGCTTCAGAGTAGCTCAAAGACCGTTCTAAAGCTCTGCAGCGGCTGCCGCGGCGCTCTTGTTCGTAGTTCATATTGAAATGATAAGTATTTATACTTCTATTTCATTATTCTTTTCAATATCTTTGATTCGGTTTACTCCGATGCCTTGGATTGTAATAAAGTTCTCATTTTGTATTAATAAAAGTTGGCTTTGTGTTGAAATAACTACGCTTAGAAAGGCTTTTCGCCAAACTTATTTTAAATGTTTTTTATTTTGAAATACGATTGAGCCACAAATTTCTAGCATGTGTCAAACAAACAATGAATTATATTAAGGTATATCTGGAGCACTTTTGCAATATTCCCTTCAACAAAGAACACTTCTTTGTCTGACACAACACTGTCCACTTAAAACATTTTTTCACAAAAACATTTTTCACTACTTCACTCACAATTCTAATAAACAACACGAAATGTGTGTCACCGAAGACATATGTTCCACAACTGTACTATCTGAGGTGCCGAGGCGATAACGTATTGCCCGTGTCGAGATAAGGACTATTTGCACATGCATTGTTTTGATCAATATGTTCTTAGCCTGGAAACTTGATGGTGCGTTGACATTTCAAAGGTATTAAGTAAATATTGTCGTGTCTTTAGTTTGATGAAGTCACCAAGTTTATTCCTCACTGTCCTCAACGTGGAGGCCTTGTTGACATTCACGTAAATATATTAATCTCCATGATTAAAACGTTCTACGCAGATTAAAAGATTTAGTTCCGAATATTCGTCGCATCAAAGATGTACGGAAATAATCAAAAATTTGATGAAAAAAGACTGGGATAGTTTTGATAAACAAAAAACCAACAGATTTGCATTTTCTCCATGATACAAGTACGTACTGTTGTGTTGAATCCTCTTTATATGAAATAAACAAATATACACACAGCGCCATCTAGTTCCATACTAAGCAACTAGACTTGTATTATACTAAATGGAAAGGAGACAGATATACTGTTGCGTGGCATCCTCTTCATATGACAGGACTTCATACTGTTCTAACGAATTCTGCGTCAGTTTTCCTAAATCCTACAAACTTGGGATTTTCAAGAACAGGGTGAGTAGGCATCTACTGAGATCGCATGCTTCATCTTCGGCCACATCATCACTTTATAACAGGTAAGATTGTGGTCAAACGCGTATCTAGTTAATCATTAAAGAAAATCCTTTTCATATGAAAGGAGATAAACATACAGTTCTATTGAATCCTCTTTATAAGAAAAGAGATAAGAATACTGTTGTATTGCATCCTCTTCATATGAAATAAGTTAAACATACTGTCCCATTGAATGCTCTTCATATGAAAGGAGATAAGGATATTGTTGTATTGCATCCTCCTCATATGAAAGAAGTTAAATATACTGTCCTATTCAATGCTCTTCATATGAAAGGAGATAAGGATATTGTTGTATTGCATCCTCCTCATATGAAAGAAGTTAAATATACTGTCCTATTCAATGCTCTTCATATGAAAGGAGATAAGGATATTGTTGTATTGCATCCTCCTCATATGAAAGAAGTTAAATATACTGTCCTATTCAATGCTCTTCATATGAAAGGAGATAAGGATATTGTTGTATTGCATCCTCCTCATATGCAAGAAGTTAAATATACTGTCCTATTCAATGCTCTTCATATGAAAGGAGATAAGGATATTGTTGTATTGCATCCTCCTCATATGAAAGAAGTTAAATATACTGTCCTATTCAATGCTCTTCATATGAAAGCAGAAAAACATACTGTTGTCCTGCATCCTCTTCATATGAAAGAAATTAAACATACTATCCTATTGAATAATCTTCATATGAAAGGAGATAAGCATACCGTTGTGTTGCATCCTCTCCATATGAAAAAGACAAACATACTGTTCCGCTTCATTTGACGTAGTGTTTGGTGTAGTGGTTGGAAATTCTGACTGCACTATACCATTAGGTCGCGGGTTCGAATTCCGCTAAGGGTATAATGAAGAAGGATAGGTGTAATCAAGTTATAGATGTTTCCATTTATATGTACTGTAACTGTATTTTTGTTGTGTGATGGCGCTGTGTCCGAGAATATTTATTATTTATATAAAGAGATAAATATACTGTTTTGTTGCATCCTCTTCATAGTAAGGCAAAATATAAACTGTTATATATCACTAATACCAGATAATAGGCACCTACGTGATCCAGTTAATTTACAACCACATGTTTACTTAATTATACTTAAACTACACTAACGCACACATACACAAACGCGAACACCAATCACTAGCATACTTTCTTCCATGTAAATATTAATTTTAATGAATCTTCTTCTTTTCTAGTCGAGGCAAGTTTCAAGTTTTATTGGATCAAAAGTTAGCCACTCTAACAGCACTCTCTGTGGCGTTAAGGAGGTCATCAAAGGTGCAGCTGTCAGGACACGCGGGGCAAGACAATACGTGATCCATTATCTGCGGAGGTCCGCACTCGCATCAATCACTTTTATGAATGAGACTGCGATAGCTGAAACCTAGCGCAGAGCGATTTAGCGATTTTTTTAGCGATCGAACAAAAGTCAGCCAAATGGTACACGATCGCTAATTATAGCGATTGAGCGTATTTTTTTACATGATACGGCTGCAGGTCACAAGGGGGCTGGAGGACCTGATTCAAGTCACCAACCGGCGGCTCTACAAATCTATGGAGGCCTATTTTTAGCAGTGCACGTGCTGTGTTTGTTTTTTCGAGAATGATACCTTACTTTAGTGACACTCAGTATGTTTCTTTTTTTTAAACAAGCTTTTAATACTCCATCATTTCGCGTTCAATTGTGGGAAGAACTCTCACTCAAAATAAAAAATGCTTTATTTTGTAGGTACACAGGATACACTTAAAATAGCCAGATTTTACATTTTTTAAGTTACTGCTTGTTCAAAATGCAATTTTCACCTGAGAAGAACAAGCAAGAAATTTGAGAGCTTGCTCTTTTAAAATAAAAAGGTTTTTATATTATTTCATTATTAATTGTGAAATAGCCTGTTTTTTTTATCCACAACGGGTTAGCACTTGACCTCAATCACACTTGATGTTAAGTGAAGATGAGGCCGAAGAGCGTACAGACCCGGAAACCTCATCTTACTTGGGGGACTGGCTATCTTATCTCTGACAACCGGAACACAACAATGCTATTAACATTGCTGTTTTGGCGGCAGATTTAGATAAGATGGTGATAGCTAGCCAGGCGGACATTTAATATGCCCTACTACCAACCAAACCGAGTACTAAATATGTACCCCGCTGGGGATCGAACCCACGACCTCCGAAACGTAAACGGAATTGTTTACATTGAGCCACGGAGGCGGTTAAAAAATGATTATGCGAACGGGCTGTTCATGTCCATGAAGGTTTATCATCTAAATAATCTGATATTTTATAATATGCTTTCTCAATCAGTTTCTGTTTTATAGTATCTTTAAATTTATTGAATGGAAGATTTTGTATATCAACAGGAACCTTAATTGAAAAAGCGTATACATAACCCTTTGAATGAATTACTGACTTTGCGGTGGCGACTTATTTGACCTGCAAGTTTATCTTTATTTCTTGTCAATCATGTTTACCACTATTTTTCCTAAATGATGCTATATTTTTTTGACATGTATTAGATTTTCAAAAATGTACTGTGACGAAAAGGTTAGAATATTATACTCTTTAAATCTGTCTCTAAGTGACACCATCTTATAACACCTGCAGAGAAACTTCCATCGGGTCACGACCTGGAATGACCCGTATGGAAGTTACTCAATAGACTGTGTACTGGAGTCGGTAGATGCCGAGAGAACATGTCCAAGTGGGGCTTCATGGACGACAACCGGTGCTTGTGCGGTGGTACACCATAAACTATGGGGCATCTTCTATGCTGCCCTGCGTGGTCCTCTACGATGCCACAGACAATGCTGTACGTGTGGTCACACTCTGTCCTCAAGAATTTCATATTTTTGCCATTGTATCGCTAAGAAGATTATGACAAAAATTCGTATCTGTGCTATTAACCGTTAAGGCGAGTACATTTATTATACTGTGGACTTCCTCTCGTGAGGAGACGATCCTGGCTACAACATTCATGTCTGATCTATAAATGTATCAGCTTCTTAAGTAAACAGGTAATGGTTTTAATTTGACTTTTTTTTTTCCAAATTGGGCTTAAAAACCACATTTTTTTTAATAAATAAATATTTCGGACCCTTACACCAATCATCTAGTCCCAAACTAAGCAAAGCTTGTGCTCTGGATACTAGATAACGGATAAACATACATAAACATTTATATAAACGTCCATGACAGAGGAATACATGTTCATATTCATCACACAAACATTTACCCGTCGTGGGATTCGAACCCGCAACGGTTGGTTTCGCTGACAGGGTCACTATCCACTACACAAAACGGTCACGAAGAGGTGGCGAGAGGCATTGCTATGTTTACCTACCCACCAATCACACTCATTTAAGTTATGTAAAACTGACCAACGAAAGTGGTTTGAAATTGTCCAATTGTCACTATCCACTACACTCATTAGAACTATTCCAGTTGATGCCTTATATGCCTGCTCAATTCTCTTTTCGAGACTGTATTTAAAACAACATTAATAATAACTAGTAGGTACATTTCATCAAAGTTTATTCATGATAGTCTCATTCGAAGTCAACTCAAATATTATATCACTTTATAAGTAGGTAGGTATCTCGTATTTACACAGGTGAGTTATTTTCAACTGAACAGTGATTGCAGAGACTTTATAAGTATTGAATTTTATTTTTATGCACAACGGGTTAGCACCTCAATCACGGGTGTGTAATGTTTGATATAATAATAAAATATATAATTTCATTAGACATAATACTCACTTGATATCAATTTTCAAAAGGCATATAAAGTTGTTTAATATAATATAATTGCTATAACAACACTTGGCATAATAATTATTAAATATAATTATCATTTGTTATAACGTTCATTTCATATAATTACCGCTAATGCTCATAGTATATAATTATCGTTTGTGATAATGTTCACTAGACATAATTTTCATTTCACACAATCGTCTTTTCATCAAATCCATACAACAATAAACAAGTACTAGAAATAAAGCGTGTTAGATTAATTGGAGAATTTAGTATATTGTGACATACACCATGTAAAAACAACAACCGAATGAAATTCTCTATAAAAAAGGAAAACCAACACGTCACATTCAAAATACTTACAAAATGGCCAGAGTGTTCTTATTAAAATAACAAGTAGGTTTAACACAAGTAACACGAGCGAAGCGAGCTGCGAGAATCTAGAGGAGAGGAGGAGAGAGGAGGAGGGAAAAAAACTAGAGGAGAGGTTAGGTAGGGTGTTAGGAGTTTTTTTTTATGACTACACAGACCTATTGTTCATTATATCAAATGAAATTATATCAAATGAACATTATAGAAAATCAATATTATGTTAAATGATTTATATCAAGTGAAATTATATCTTATGAAATTATATAAACAGAACGTTATATCATTTGAACATTACACTAAGCTAAATTATATCAAATGAAATTATACAATCTGGTAATTAGACTTTTTGTTATTATATCAAACATTACACACCCCTTAATCACCCCTGATATTAAGTGAAGATGAGGCCGAAGGTGGAAGTGTACCGACCAGGAAACCCCATCTTATTTGGGGAACTGGCTATCGTATCTCTGACAACGGGAACACCACAATGCTATTCATTGCTGTTCAGCGGCAGATTTAGATAAGATGGTGGTAGCTAGCCAGGAGGACATTTAAAATGCCCTACCACCAACCAAACCGTGTACTAAACATGTGCCGCTGGGAATTGAACCCGCGACATCCAAATCGTAAACCCCATGTTGTTTATATTGAGCCACGGAGACGGTTAAATGACTAACATGTTCCCTCGTTTAGTCTTTATATAAAAGAAGCCACACTCAAATCGGACACGCACTGAGATACTTACGTCCGGGCAAAGATTGAACACACAGAACGACTTCAAACAGAGAACGTCCCGCTGTTCACCAATGACGCTGCTGTCCACCACTGTACCACTCCTGAAGTCTCTTTTTTTTTATGCACAACGGGTTGGTACTTGACCTCAATCACACCTGATGTTAAGTGAAGATGAGGTCGAAGGTGGTAGCGTACTGACCTGGAAACCCCAACACATTTGGAGGACTGGCTATCTTATCTCTGACAACCGGAACACAACAATGCTATTAACATAAGATGGCGTTAGCTAGCCAGGCGGACATTTAAAATGCCCTTCCACCGAACGCTTGGTGTTATTCTTACGAAATGTAGCCTTATTTCACAGTAAAAAAAAAGATACAAAAATTATGCACAACTGTTATAACTTATAATAGAGTTGTATGTGTATCTGTACCACAAATGGGTCATCGCTAAGTGTGGATCCTCACCTATAGCGGTAAGACACTCGTAGCGTAAGAAGATCGTGACATTATGTATTACCACATACCACAGATTGTAACTGGTACAGCTATGTCGGATGATCTTGGCCAATACTGAAATACGTCCAGACAAAGACTGAAAACACCCACAATGCCGTCAAACACCTAACTCCCGACGTTTTTCGTCGGTTGTTGAAAATTTAAGGTATTGCACGAGTTATCCAAGAGAAAATGACACAATATATTTGGTAAAATAAAATTTTACGTTTAATTAAATTAATTGCTTATCGTAACATTAAATTGCTAACAACAAGTGTGGGAGAAACTACCCACTATATCCAAATATCGTACACTAAGTACAGTCACCTGCAGCTAAAAGCACTCATGTTAAATTAGGAGGGCTTAATCCGTTCAGTGGCGCCCTCATTGAATGAATTAAATACAATGTAAATCATAAATATTTCTGATTTACACTCGGAAAGCCATCGTCATCATCAGCTCCTAAACATCCCACTGATGGTGGAATGATGGACCTAGGCCAACTACTGATAATTTTTTAAAAGTTTTTTTATCAAAAAAAAAATTAGTTCCACATTTTAATTATGCAATATTATAGCATTTACAAAAATCTGTACTCAGTATGATGGCTGGCAAACGTGATCGTACAGGGCGTTGCACACAATGCATACAATCATCATCAGCCCGTAAACATTCCACTGCAGGGATATAGGCCTTCCCTCGTAAATGAAGGAGTATGGGCCGTAGTCCATCACTCTGGCCCAATGCGGGTTGGGGACTTCACATGCATTAGAATTTTTCAATCTTCGGCGTGCAGGTTTCCTCACGATGTTTTCCTTCACTGTTTAAGAGCAGTCGGATAAATGCACATAAGTAATGAAATTAAAATTTAAAAACTCATTGGTACATGGCCTGCCTGGGAATCGAACCAGGACCTCCCAAATTGAGACACCGCGTCTAAGTGCCAGTTATACTTTTAGCTGCAAGCTACTACAGCCTAGTGTACAATCAGCTGCAGAGAAGCATGATCCCCTGTTTATACATGTGTCACGGTTCTCTGCAACTGACATACATCTGTACCTAAATTAATACTAAACTTACATATAAACTTGGTTAAAAGTCTTTAATATTTCAATGTATGAACAAATATTTACATTTAGTTATAATTTTGACGATTTTCCTCGAAATATAGGGGGAATTTGAAATTCGTGTAAATCCCATTTACTGGTGACGCCAGTCTTAATTACGAATAACTTTCCTCCAGGAACCATAGTTCAATTCAGCAGAAAATTGCGGGACTTCCATATTAAAGGTGTTTGCAGAATGGTTTACTTTGAAATGAAATGAAATATTTATTCACTAGAATATGGTCCAACAATTGATCTTTAAATACATATAATACAGCGCGTTCGCATATTCTGCCATTTATGGCGTGCAAATATCATTGTCTTAAAGCATAATATTAAATATATAGTAAATTATTAATCAAGTCAAATTAGTATTAATTATTAACGATAAATTAATTAATTGCAATGCCAGAAAATATGCAATAAAAAGAAAAATAAATTACTTGTCGCTCAGAAATTCCAATACTGAATAATAACCCTTCTCTAGAAAATATGCAAACACCTGCTTTTTAAATATTTTACCAATTTTATTTTTGAATTCATTTGGTAAATGATTATAAATTCTAACTGCCATACAGTACATGCTTTTACTAAAAACTTGAAGTTTTTGTACTGGGACATACAATTTGTACTCATAACCATACATATTTTATTTGTAACATCAGACTGTTTAGTAAATAAGTTGATGTTTTTGTGTACAAATACTTCATTCATATATTACAAAATCAAAATCAAAAAATGCTTTATTTTGTAGGTACACAGGGTACACTTAAAATAGTCAGATTTTACATTTTTAAAGCTACTGCTTGTTCAAAAGGCAATTTTCCCCTGAGAAGAACAAGAAAGAAACTCGAGAAGTCGCTCTTTTAAAAAAAGGTTTTCATATTACAAAATTATTATTTTATATTATAATATTTCATTATTAATTGTGAAATAGCCTGGTAATGCGAGCGGGCTGGTTATGTCCATGATTGTTTATCATCTAAATAATCTGATATTTTATAATATGCTTTCTTAATAAGTTTCTGTTTTATAGTAGATATGTATAGGCAAGGGAATGGAAGAATTTTGTCTTTTTTAAACATTTGTGTGGGTAATCGAAATTTTTTGGATCGAATTCGGCTATAGTGCCCAGTGGAAAGTTGTTCGTAATCACAAATGGACTAGTTCGTACTTGACCTCAATCACACTTGATGTTAAGTGAAAATGAGGTCGAAGGTGGCAGCGTACTGACCCGGTACCAGGACGGTAACGGGTTACCAGGCGGACGGAGTTAACAGTAAACAGGAATTACACGAATTAAATTTCACCCCGTATAGGGTGACGAAGAATAAAAATTCTTTATTGTACACAACTTAAAAATATACACAGTGAAACAGGGTGAATTATTCAAGTGGGCGTGCATGGGCAAATCCGAAACTATGAGGAATATCGAATAGTACTGAAAGGAGTCACGGGCCCGACGTAGTTTTACACGTCATTAGATTTTTGGAAAATCAATATTCCTAACCAGGAATCGAACTCGTCAATTTTGAAAAAAAAAAAAAACAATGTATTATTACACCATTCGATAATGTCCCTATTAAGCAACGAACTCTTGAAAGTAATGACATATAGCAAACTTCAGAACTGACAATTCGAATATTCTTAATTATCTAGTCTGCACAACTTTGCGTAACACAGCGTGTACACAACTTTGCTTAACTTTAATATATCGGTCTCGCAAATATTTTTTTTTTATGGTAAACTGAATACGCGTTTGACCACAATCTCACCTGATGGGAAGTGACGATGTGGCCGAAGATGAAGCATCGCGTGCTCAGTAAATGCCTATTCATCCTGCTCTTGAAGATCCCAAGGGTGTAGGATTCAGGAAAGACTGACGCTGGAAGGGAGTTCCATGCCTTTGCTATTCGCATTGTGAATGAAGAGTCGAACCGCTTAGTGCGAATGTTCGATAAGTTAACTATATACGGGTGGAATCCCTCCCCACGCCTAGTAGTCAGAAGATGGAATGGCGATGGTGGAATAAGATTGTGTAATTCCAACGCACACTCACCGAAGTGCATCCTGTAGAAGATCCTGTAAAAGGCTCTGAAGTTTAGCAGTGATCGAATGGTCACCAATGAGTCTTTTGGCACGTCGTTCCACAGAATCGAGTGCAGCCAGCTGGTACTTGGCTGAACCGTCCCAAAGGTGACAGCAGTATTCTATGCACGAGCGAACCTGAGCCTTAAATACTAAATAGCGAATCTTATATACTAAACGCTAATAGCGACAGGTCGAAGGTAACTCCGCCTGGATGGTCGACTTCATGACTTCACGTCCTTCCGACGGAAAGACGAGGACCGCTCCAGCACGAACGCAGATATCTTCTCGCTGAAACTGCTCGGAGTGCCGGGGCATGGTAAGGTCTCATCTTTCTCTTTTGCAGAACTGTCAAACAAATATTAATCACATGTTAAATTTGTCAATGTGATATAGAACTGTTTTCAGGCAATAGGTTGCTCGTATCTGTCGCTATAATACCTGGAGCACGCCGCTAGTGAAGGCAAGTAGACTCGCCATAGGACTAAATAACGCAAGTACAAGGAATACCCCACAAAAACATTAATGCTTTTATTTATTTTTTATTGTTTGCTCGGAGGTCGCGGTTTCGATCCCCAGCGGGGTACATGTTTAAGTACTCGGTTTGGTTGGTGGTAGGGTATTTTAAATGTCCGCGTGGCTAGCTACCACCATCTTATCTAAATCTGCCGCCAAGCAGCAATGTTAATAGCATTGTTATGTTCCGGTTGTCATAGATAAGATAGCCAGTCCCAAAAATGTGTTGGGGTTTCCGGGTCAGTACGCTTTCACCTTCGACCTCATCTTCACTTAACATCAGGTGTGATTGAGGTCAAGTACGAACCCGTCGTGCATAAAAAAAACAGTAATTTAGACTTAAAAGAGAGTTGTGGGTACTTCGTTTAAAGGTCTTAGCATACGTGACGTGTTTATTCTCGTGCCGGACGGAACGGGACGATTTTTTGACATCGTTGCATTTAAAAACATAGCAATAAAATACACGTGGCGAGAAACACGGGCGGAACGGGACGGCAATAGAAAAAACATCGTTATGTCATCTTCTTCATCTAATACTACGGCAACCATTGCTAGTTCTTCAAAAGTAAAATCGAACATTTTGTGCTGAAATACGGTTGCAGCACTAGCACGACTATCGTTGAACACCGTCACTGTACGTATGTTTTAAAACCACTTTCACGTTAGGAACTATACCCGTCCCGTCTCCGTTCCGTCCGAGAAATTACCCGTCACGTATGCTAAGACCTTAAATTGTAATCACGATTCCGCGTATGACGAGTTCAGGTTCGCATATTTGCGTACGAGGAGATACCAGATCCTGAGTAACGGAAAGAAACATTTTATTACCTCCTTAGTTACAATATAGCTAAAGTATATACCAGCTTTTGAAATCGTTTACAGGGAGACAAAGGTTTACTTAAGATTCTAGTCCGATCACTAAACAATAAAGTATAATGTTATAATTTGCATAAATGAAATGTGAGACATAACATAACCCCTATCATTGGTGCGTGAAGTCAAGTCAACCGGTACGCGTCACAGCGAATTTACTTATTAAATCAATTGAGCAGAAGAAATACGTTTTATACCGAGTATAAAGATAGAAGATTCCCCTTAGACGAAATATATTCATATTTAGATATTAAAACCTAATCTTATAAAGTTCAACGGACATTATCTAAGCCAGTGACATAAATCCGATGCAGCTACTGCAATATTCAACGTAACTGGGAGGTACCTGTACAGCTGATGAGCGCTGCAATGCGGTGTTTCGACAGGTTCCACAGCATCCAGCTTCTTGTGATCAATCACGTACTTCTGCTTTCTGCTGTCATATCTGGAAATATAATTTTTATAATAGTAAGTTAGCGCTTGCATACAATTCAACATTGTTTTTTTATACCAGACACTACATTATAATTGAGTACTAACGTTAGATCATGTACAAAGGTGGCCTTATCGCTTAGTGTTACCTATATGTTTTAAAAGAGATCGACCGTGGGACTATGGACTGCAGTAGCGCTACTTACATTTTTGTGTCAAATTGAAACCTAGTGTACTTTACAGTAGTAAGTGGATACTCTCAGTAAAACATTAGAGTTGCGACACAAAAGTTGTTATTTATTTGAAATGGCCTACCGAAACACGGGATGAAATAATTATTAAAAAATAAACATTTAGCATACCTACATTCATTCGAGACATACATTAGTATGGGAATGAAAAGGAAATAGCTAAGTTTTCCGCGCCTTAGGTGCAGGATGGGGCTTTGATGACCTCTCGCTCCTTAAAATCCACTGGAAACCTCGCCACCGAGACCACAACTTACAGAATCAATGTCGAAAACGGACATGTTTTCGAATGAGAAATGAAATTAAATCATTGCTTGATTTTGGGTGAATACATTAGATGGCACAAAAAAGGAAGTCCCGTTCAAAATCTGCTGACATTGTAGCGTGCAAATATATATGTCGCAGATAGCGATAAATTAGCGATAGAATTCATTATTCAAGCGGTCAACTGACTATCATAATACGCGGTTAATGGGAAGTAAACCTAGTGGCTCTGGTATCGCCGGAAACGACGTTGACAGTTATATTAGGTCTTCACATTGAAAATGGGACACACTTTGCTACGAGCCTTCAAAGGAGTCGGAGCTCCACTGAACACATCCACGACTGTGAGTGATTTGATTATTATCACCGACGCTTGGAAGAATCCGGTGAGTCGTTAGCTAATAAGAAGTTGATTATGGAATTTGAGCAAGGAGGGACTATAGACAAGGTACGGCTGAGTTCCACAGAGTGCACGCGGGGGCCAAGTTGTATGACACGAGGGGCGTGCACATGTTTTCTCTTCAACAGAAAGCATCTCAGGTTCCATGATTATAATCGAATGTGAATACGTTGTTGATTCACCAATAGTAGTTTGCAATAATATCGCCTTTGCCCGAGCCACCCTTTACCACGCGACTGGCACTGTCCCGGTCGCTAGCAACGCCCACCATCGACACGCCCATCTCCGACATATATTTTAAAAAAAATATGATAAAATTAGAAGTTAATAAAAAGAATAAAATAAATTTAAATGTCAGTACAACCTACGCCAGAAGATGAATAATTAAAACTGTGGGAGATATTCCCTAATCGAGTAGAAACATTTACTGACTAGCCATTCATGCAGATTTCTTTTAAACTGTCTTCCCGTCAATAGCTTTAAATCATTTGGCAGTACGTTATAGACTTTTGCAGCTACACATATAACACATATTTTTCTGTGACGTTACCAGATTATATTTAGGTACATACATACATACATATGTTCACGCCTGTTTCTCTTAAATACACATTTACAAATAAAAAATTTGTCCCAGATCTTCCTGAAACGGAAGGGTAAGAGGCTAAGTGCGTTTCCTCTTTGGACAGCCAGACTTAGCTTCTGAGCGAAATAGAAGCCAGCCTTCCGATCATTTGAAGCTTCGATCAGATGCTCAGATATCGGCCCAAGGGTTTCCATCCCAAACGGAGCAAAAATATAATCTCTACTGAGACTAGCATATTTGCGCCGTTTTAGGTTCTCAGCGGTTGCGGCTGCAGATCCTGCATTATTAGACGTTACTGGAAGATGGGACGGTGCAAGCATATCGACACAAGTTGCAGCAAAACTATAAGGATGTTAGGTCTATCTAACTAGTATTCGATAGTGTCCGGGCTGTTCCTAACATATTTGTTTTATGTATAAACTAGTGAGCGTACACAGTTTGTGCTTTCTGAACAGTGGTCTACATGGTTCTAGGAAAGTACTACCACAGAACGATCTCACACAATTTTTTGTACTCTAAACACTATTCCTATATCAGTGGACTAGTATAGTAATGATTCTAGACAATGATGGATAATAGCTTACTTGACGACAGGCGGGAACCGATGTCCCCACACTATCTCCCGGGGCATGTACGAGGTCTGGCTTTGGGTGAATGTGCCCATTGAGGCCGACGCCCCCTTCAGGCTCAATGTGATTTCGTAACTGGATAAAGAAACAAACAATCAATAACTCATTACATTAGCCGAAAGACATCCACTGCTGAACAAAGGCCTCCCCAAAGATGTCCACCAAATCGTCGGTCCACTTTGTAGGGGGCTCAGGCTCGTGCGTGGTCGCCACTCGAGAACCTTTTCGCACACGTCGGTCCTACGAGCAATGTGCCCCACCCACTGCCACTTAAATTTGGCAATTTCTGCTGGCTATATCAGGCTATTCCAATAATGAAGCCATGGTCTACACCGTGGTTGAAAGCAACTGATACGTAAAGTCAGAAATCAGGCTGTGTTGCTGACGAGAGACTTTGTCCAGCAGATCCCACCTCCGCACTCCTCCCACTGTAACTCCTGTAAGCCAGGGTCAACAGTGGGACCTACTAATGTACCCCCATGTAATAGGCACAATATCTTTCAGATTGGCTTGAACTCACCATCCAAGATGCCTTTGTAGAAATTGGTGAATGTAATTTTCGTATATATTTGGGATATATCAGGATAATATCAGGAATTGAATTTCTAAAATATGTTAGACTAAAGTCAATGATTATAAGATAAGATAGATAAGATAATTGACTTACTTGGCTTACTTAATTGACTACTCGCACAAATCAAACAGATAGCCACACACTTACCTGTTATCAGCAATGAGATCGGGTGTGTACTTGTATAGAGGGCTGGTGACGTCGATTATGTGGACCAGGGTAACAGGCCAGAGAAGGAACTGGCGCTGTTGGAGCGCGAGGGTTCGCGCATAATAGCGGACCACCTCGCCTTCCTTAGTTCTGGGTACGAAGAGAGATGAACAATGTTAATGCTTGATATCAGTAATAGATCCCACCTCTATATTCCTTCCATAACTCCGATAAACCAGGATCAGCAGTGTGACTTTACAATGATTATTAAATGTCGGTGCCATACATTATTCTTTTCCTACTTTGGACCATAGAATAATTCAAGAAAGAAATAGGATGTGTAAGTAGGTAGAGAAGATTTGCTTTCCCCATAGGCAAACATAAGAGAATGTAGACCAAAAACTGCCACACGACATCCGGACTAACTCTATAGGGAAGGTGGTTGAGTAAAGCTCGGTCCCTTGTTTTCTTATGCACCACGGACTGAGTCTAGATGCAATGAGCGGAGCGATAGCAGAAGGCGAGTAAAACTGCCAGTGGTAATTAAAAAAACGCTTGAAAGCGTGGAACTTGTGTCTGGTCGAGGCTCCCTTAATTGTCTAACTTCAGTAGTACTGGACTATATCAAAACTGCCCCATTCGACCAATGACAAAGGAGAGGGCAATAAAGTTCATTATCCAAAGTCAGAGAATAAGGGGCAGGTCGTCTTATACATCAAACTGAGTACTGAATTTAGGTCATAGCCACCCGGCATTCACTCCGCATCGCCTCGCCTCGTGCGGTTAGTATTCTTTATATGGACTTATAATGGGTATGCGCTCACTACATCAACTCCGTAGCGTCACCGGATCGCTTTAGTCGTAAGCCCTCCACGTGCGGACAGCGAGTGGATCACTCGGTGACAACTCGTTGCTCGCATGCTTACTTTGCGTTGACTGCGCATTGTCAACGCGCGGATCCCGAGTGGACCGCGCGCTGCCCGCGAATGATTCTGGCGAGGACGATACGTTGGCGACAATGTCTCCAACTATACCGTAATTACGGTGTACCTAATTGTAGCTATCTATTAATCTGCTGAGTGCCAATTCTTAACAGACCAAGCGACGTCCACTCGTTGACCACGCGGGGTCCACTGGTTGACGACACTAGGTCCGCTGGTTGACCGCGCGACGTTTATTGGTGATAACGCGGCGGTCACCCGTGGATCACCTGTATACAACGAGTGGACGCCGTGCGACGCGGCGGTGCGGAGTGGGTGCCGGGTGGGTCTAATGAGCTATGACCTTATTGGACGCGTTTGTTCCTCCAATTTACCGGAATATGTTATGTGATGAGTAGTCAGGAGGAAGTGAAGAAATACTCTACCTATGAGTGTTGACGAAATGCGCGCTGAACTCTGAGCTGATGATGTGGTCGTAGTTCAGGTCCCAGGCTCGCATCATGAGGCAGAGTCGGCCATCGCGCATGCATATCTGGAAGCAACATTAAATTATCTATCGCAATCATTGGCTCAATAATTACAAGATCAGGATAATATGCGCTGTATGCGTCAAATGATACATTGGCAATAAAATATCTGTTCAATACAAAATAGAACTCAATGAATAACAGTTATTGATAACTAGTTTTTGTTAACAAGTGGCAACACTGCTACATTTTCAACCTCTCTTCCATCGTTGCGTTCGTTGTGTACGGACGGATTTGTTAAAATTACAATTATTCCCTGAAATAAGTGAAATACAGTCCTCTTAATCACATTCGCATGTTTTATTTTGTACATGCGAATTGTGGTCCTTCGAGCCGGATATGAACCAGCGGCCTATGAATCGGACCTAACCAGAGCATCCGACGACGACTGAGCGTCTGAATTAGGCACATTTCAGCCCCACCTCGGATGGCGTCTAGCGCCAACGAACCGAGAACGATCGCCCCCCCAATAGCGCATCGCGTTTTAAAAGGCGAGAAACGTTGGTAAAAAATATGATCGCGTTGTTTTTCTCAGCTACGGGTCCCACCTGCACAATTCCACTTGACGGTGAGTGTTAATGCCGAGTGGTATTCTACCATTTGTTTACCCAGGATGATAGAAAATGTTCGCGAAAGACGACCAAAAAGCCGCGTTCTCCTACATCATGACAACCTTCACACACGGCCAACAAAACAAAGTCATTTTTAGCTTCCGAAAAAGTATAACTGCCCATTCATCCTGCACATAGCCCCGACCTAGCACCCTGTGATTTCTGTATTTTCCCCAAAATCAAAGATTTGATGAGAGGTTTCACTTTTACCAACTCCGAAGAGGCAGTGATAGCGTTCAATCAGCACATAGAAAACATGCCTTCAGATCTGTGATCCTCCTGTTTTAAAAAAATGGTTCGATCGCATGAAAAAATGTTTAAAATGTAAAGGTGAGTATTTTGAAAAGCAATAAACATAATATTTTGGTTATAACATGTTGTTTTTTTAAGTTACGCAAAACTTTTAACCGATATTTGAATTTTGAATTTCTTACCACAGCTTTCTTGCTAAAACCAACACCGTCTCTTGAGAGTTTCTCAGGTCTTGTTAGTTTCGCATACACAACACAAGTCAGCACTCCTGATAGGCCTGTGCCTAGGATTAACTGAAAGAAAAAAGATAATATGATGTACCTACAAATCATGTACTAATTAGAACCCCATGTTTAGTTTTCAAGTGAAATCAGTAAATGAAACCTTTCAAAAAGACATATTTATATTGATAGTTTTAATATCACCCGAAAATAATAAACCAATGTTGGTAAACTTTTTGCAATCTAAGATTGTCTTAATCTATTACTTCAAGAGGGATAAGATCCGACAATGAATCGTCGGCTATCCGTGATCTAAATAACTGTCGAGTTTCGTTATAGGCAGATGAATTGGGGATCAATACATCGATATAAGAATATCCGAGTTTGATTACAAGTGATGCAGGTGATATCGCTTTTGGATGCGACTTCAATAGTAGCGCCATCTTAAATTACCCTATTGTTTTACTTCCAAAGCGAAATTTAAAAAAAAAACCTCTGATAATCTGTTATCAGAGGTTCATTACCTGCATGATAAATAAGAATATCGACTCAGGACATTCTTCGTCTATAGCACGATCTCCGAAGCCGATGGTGGTCTGAAAACGTATTTCATTAATATTAGGCACTTACTTTAAGTAATTGATTGGACGATAATGGTGTCGATTCAGATGTACACCAACTAAACTAAACTAAAACCAGTTTTAGAGTGGTGCCGTCGCTTCGTACTGTTCCAGGGAGAAAGAGACAGTACTACTCTAAAACTGGTAGTTTAGTTAAGTTTAGTTGGTGTACATCCGAATCGACACCATTGTTAAAATAAATATAAATATCCTTGGACATACACACAGCGCCATCTAGTTCCACACTAAGTAACTAGGCTTGTGTTATGGATACCAGATGGTTGATATACTACACAAATACATTTTTTTTGTAAATAACTACATATATAAATTAAAAACATCCATAACTCGGATACACATGTCTGTAGTCATCATATAAACATAATATGTCCCTAGCGGGATTCGAAACCGCGACCTTTTGGTATAGCAATCAGACTTTCTAACCACTACACTAAACAGGGCGTCTTGAATATGATGTCGTCGTAATATGAATTACACTTAGTGTATTCTAGCTACGTACGTGCTAATTTAGCTACTGAAGTCACTTCTCTAAATGTATGTATGTTACTATTAGATCAATCTTTAATTCAAGAAAGAATCTATCTCCATGAAAAGAAAAAAATTTAATTGGGACTCTAGTATTATTGTCTTCCTTCCCATAGCAACAAGTAACCGTGTTAGTTTAGAAGAAGTAAGCGGAGAAACAGACAGACAGCGATTTTGTTGTATACTGTTTGTAGATGAACACCCCTCGGCGACATCAAAGGCCTAGATTCCAGTTCCCTAATAGCTACATTGATAGATTGACCAATTACTCATCAAGGCCGATTGGTACCAGCTTCCAATTTATGCAATCTTATCTTGTCCCTGTTTTCGAGTATGGCCTTGAAGAGTCAGATGGTAAATAAATGATAATGTTTCTTGACGTTTTAGTCATTAATATGGTACACCAATTTTCTTTAATGAACAACGGTTGGTACTTGACCTCAATCACACTTGATGTTAAGTGAAGATGAGGTCGAAAGTGGAAGCGTACTGACCCGGAAACCCCAACACATTTGGGGGACAGGCTGGATCTTATCTCTGACAACCGGAACACAACAATGCTATTAAAATTGCTGCTTGGCGGCAGGTTTAGATAAGATGGCGGTAGCTATCCAGGCGGACATTTAAAATGCCCTACCACCAACCAAACCGAGTACTTAAACATGTACCCCTCTGGGGATCGAACCCGCGACCTCCGAATCGTAAACACATTGAGCCACGGAGGCGGTTGAATAATTTAGAAAATTCTTAATGTAATTTGAATTTAAATTTTAAATTTAAATATTTATTTGAGATCACACAGAGAATTTTATACATATTTATAAAAACTAAATAGTAAATACACATAAAATATAAATAAATATAAATTTTTAATTGTAATTTTAATTTTTAATGTAAATTGATATGGGACAACTTCCTGCAATACTTTTTTTTTATATCGGATGCAAAAAGTTTACTTCAGATTATAAAAGAAAATATCTTTCGCTTACTGGTCTATAAAGGGACATTATCTAAATATAGTGTAACCACAGACAATGGCCTCTCTTGATTAGTATGACTTCATCGGCTTCCTTCCACGGGATCATTTATAAAGATTTATTTGCCGGTAAATATAGTAAGCGTGCCAAACTGACTAGGTAATGGTTTAATGGAAAGTGTCATTCGCTTTGAGAACGAGTCATTCGGAGGTCGCTGTTACTTACATAGTACTCTTCATTTTAACCTTCTCTGCATGTCTAGACTCCTGGTAGAGGTTTGTGAGATTTTATAGTTTGTAAGATTTTTGGTTGTTGTTGGTAGAATGGAATTTGTGGTATTTTGTGGAATTCGTGGTATTTTGTGAAGTTTGAGGGGACTTTGTGGAGCTTGAAGAATTTTTGTAGAGTTTGTGGGATTTTGTACAGTTTGTGGGATTTTCAATCAATCAATCAAACAAATACTCTTTATTGCACAATTAACAAAAGCTACACGAAGAATACAGAATACATCATTAATCGCACAAAAAGGCGGCCTTATCGCTAACAGCGATCTCTTCCAGGCAAACCTTAGGGGAAAAGATATAAGCTACCAGAAGGTGAGGTTTGCACTAATAGTAGCAATGCGGGGTGTATTTTATAGTTGGTAATTATTATATAACGTAAAGATAAAAAATACATAATCTAACACACAGAAATGTATATATATACATATACATATATTAAATATATAATATGATATATATAAAAAATTAAATAAATAAAAAATACATGGCATTTGTTTGCTCAGAAATAACTTAGAAATAATATTGACAACCACGGAGAAGATAAGAGGACTTTCAATGATTTTTTTAATTTTTTTTTTATTTAAGGAAGTGCGCTTTGACTTGCGCTTTGAAGACGTTTATTGATGGAGCGCGGCGAATTGACTCCGGAAGAGAGTCCCAAAGGCGTACAGCTTGTAGCGTAAAAGACTGACCATAAGATTTGGATACATTTTTGGGGACGTAAAGACGAAGGTTGTCAGTGGAACGCAAGGGTAGACTATGAGTAGAGGAAAGGAATTGGAACTGTTGCTTTAGATATTGTGGAGTCGTAGGATTGAACAAAACTGAATATAAAAGGGAGAGAATGTGAACATCTCTACGATGACGAACGGAGAGCCACTTAAGTTGTTCACGATATTCAAAGACATGATCATATTATGATTGTAGAGTTTGTGGGATTTTGTAGAATATGTGGTAGGTACTTTATCGAGTTTGTGGGATTTTGTAGAATATGTAGTAGGTCTTTTATCAAGTTTGTGGGATTTTGTCGAGTTTGTGGGATGTTGTAGAATTTGTGGTACCTACTTTATCGAGAATAAGGGATTTTGCCAAGTTTGTGGGATTTTGTCGAGTTTGTGGGACTTGCCTAGTTTGTGGGATTTTGTTGAGTTTGAGGGACTCTATAGAGTTTATAGAACTTTGAAGAGTTTGCGGGAGTTGTAGAGCTTGAGAGAATTTATAAACTTTGTGCAAGTTTTTAGTTTGTACTTTTTATGGAACTGCAGTTTGAACGCCCACTATTTTATCTAAGTCTGCTACCAAGCAGTACTTTTATAGTACTGTATTCCGGCTGTATAAGATAAGACAATAATTTGAGGATTATGTGTTTGAGGTCAAGCGCTAACCCATAAAATGCAAAATATAGATACCTGAGCTTCAACAGACGCCAAGAATATGGTGACGAAGTCCTTCCCCCCAGTGACGCAGCCTCGCTTCGGTGGGTCCGGCTCGAAGTCATAGTGCGCAAGCGCAGTGATGTACCAGAATACGGCGAAAACCAGCCAGATCGCGAAGTGGACTACTATGGTGCCAATCACTATCCACCGCCAACGGAGGTTGATCTGGAATTAGAGTGATTTAAGCTAATTTGAATCTTAATTATGAATGTATGTCGTTGTCTCAGTAGGTATTTTGTAAGCTAATTCGCATATTTATTTACTTATTTATTTCACTCGACCGACAGTGTATCTGTATCTATTTGAGTACCTATCTATACTGCATTTGAATACACATATACCTACGTGATATTATTCACTGGCGCGCACAGTAAAATATGCTTGTCTGGTTGTTGTCTTTTGTACCAGTGTCTCCTCGTGGGTAATAGCTGAAAATCAGTGTTTTGCTCTCTGAGCAATTATACACACTGAGCTATGACCCATTTGTACGGCTGTAGCACACACATACTCTAGTGTATCCTGATGTTACTTTTATGGATTGTTATGAAATATGTTTATTAAATTGCTTTGGAACTTATGGTATGTGTGTGACTGGAGATACAAATAAACGATTTATCTATCTATCTAATTTTTAAGTAGGAAATAATTTATTATTTTTTCATTTAGGCAAATAAAAGTGTTTTAGCATTTTTTATAATACTATCAAAGGTTGAAGGGTAGTGAGTGATATTTACACGATAAAGGCGAGTTTTTTTGAGTTTTTGGGAGCGATAGGTCGTCAGAGCTCTATCTCCCTCGTCGTGTGCATATTTGCATGTCTATCCCGCACATTCCGCTTCTCGCGCAAGCAAAATCTCAAGTATTTCCTTTTTATTACGAAACTAATGTATAAACATATTTAAGCACTAGATTATGTTTAGTTAATTATCACTCAACGTTGCGTGATTGTACCTAAAGTATTTACGTAATGTGGACCGTTTATTTTTATTCCAGATGTAATGTAGTTTCTTTTTCTATCGAGAAAACTTAAAGAAATCGTATTTTTGAAAGACGTCATAACTAGCATGTAGTTATTTATTACATAATTAACACTTTCGCGGACTATGAACAATAAAACTTATATTGTGTCTGGTTTTAACCGCCTCCACGGCTCAATGTAAACAACGTTGGGTTTACGATACGGAGGTCGCGAGTTCGATCCCCAGCGGGGTACATGTTTAAGTACTCGGTTTGGTTGGTGGTAGGGTATTTTAAATGCCCGCATGGCTAGCTACCACCATCTTATCTAAATCTGCCGCCAAGCAGCAATGTTAATAGCATTGTTATGTTCCGGTTGTCAGAGATAAGATAGCCAGTCCAAAAATGTGTTGGGGTTTCCGGGTCAGTACGCTTCCACCTTCGACCTCATCTTCACTTAACATCAGGTGTGAAAAGGTGAAAGGGTATAATACAAAATAAAATTAGTTTGGCTCTAAGGGGGTCTAATCGAGCCTTCGTGACGCGCGACTCCGAATGATTCTATTATTCGACTTGTTAGTAACTACTAATTTGGTCAATCGACTTGCAAATTAGTGGTATACTACTCACGGTGGCCGGTCGCCAGGCCGAGGGCAGGCCTATATCCCTGCAGTGGCATATTTACGTTCTGATGATGATGAGCCTCTAATTACCCGAGCCGCCTTATACCACGACAGGCTGGCGCCGCTCGGGTCGCTAGCAACGCCCACGTTTTCCTCACATAATATATAGAATCAACTTAAAAATATCTATAAATCAAAAACTATACTTAGTAAGATTAGTATCATTCGAAGTCGCATATCGCTAATTCGTCTTTCTTCGTCGTAAGTCTGGTTAACACCACGATGCCGCGAAAAAGTTTTTATTCCTCGCCCTCCACTCGCAATAAATACTGTGAATTTG
The DNA here is from genome assembly GCA_949316235.1 of Oegoconia quadripuncta. Lineage (NCBI taxonomy): Eukaryota > Metazoa > Arthropoda > Insecta > Lepidoptera > Autostichidae > Oegoconia > Oegoconia quadripuncta. The sequence goes on along the minus strand of OX438748.1, from coordinate 21,952,055 downwards.
TGACAAAGTAAACACTAACGTCTGATAATAGTGAATGTAAATATGCGAAAGATAGTGCGATAATTACCTGCAATAAGACAATTTTAACTAAACTATGACTTCAAGGAAATGAACGAAGTTTAATATGTAATTGAGATAATTTTCATTGTTACGAAAGGAAAGAATTTGAATAGGTTCATTGCCGCGTGCAATGATTTTACCGACGTTATTGTCGTTGAAGGCGCAGCAATGAATTGCATATATCAACGATCTTATGACCCGATTCTCTGTAATTTCGAACTCGAATTTACCTACCCTAATCATTGCAAATAAATGTATTCTATTCTATTCTCTGCTTACATACATACATACATAATGTCATTCCTGTTTCCCGTAGCGGTTTCCCGACACACCTGTTCTGCTTCCTTCACTCTCATAAGGTTGTTCATACATGCTCGTCGATTTAGGGTACTCTTGACTTGGCCTTTCTTTAAGACGTCCCCGATTTGATCATGGTACGTTCGTCGTGGTCTTCCCCTACCAACACTACCATCCATATTCGCTTCGTATATCTCTTTCGTTAGTCTTCTTTTATTCATCCTCTCCACATGTCCAAACCATCTCAGCATACCTTTTTCAATCTTTGTCACTACGTCTTCATTCACACTGCTTAACTCCCTAATTACACTATTCCTGATTCTATCTTTCAAAGTCATGCCATTCATACTTCTCAATGATCTCATTTCCACTGCATTTATTCTACTTTCATTCTTCTTTTGCCATACCCAGCATTCAGTCCCGTAAGTCAGTGTTGGAACCAGCACCCCGCCATGAACAGCCAGCTCCGCTTACCAGTGTATGAAATGTATCATTCAGCAATCTTATCTTCTCGTACGGGACGTTGGAGATCAAGGCCACATTTTCCATCCCATTCTTGGAGACCAGACGCTTGGGGAACTCCCCGTAACCACCCGCGCGGAGAGGTGGCGGTGCTCGGTAAATGCTGAAGTGGAAAAAAATATATAAATGACACAGGCTTGGGATTAAGATGTTTTGCAAACATATGTGTGCGTTTACAAAATGTATAAATAAATAATATTTCAACAGATTCTAAATTGCTGTCATCTACACTATGCTATCATCAACTATTTCTACATATTATATTCCTTATATTTAAACTGTAGCTTCTACGACTACATCTGATACTACTTCATGTATATAACAGGCAGATTGCGTTGTTTGTTTTAGTATTAGTTTAGTTATTCCTTTAGTTTAGTACTGAGTTGTTAGTAATTTGTGGATAATGCTGCTGGTTTTGCAATCATCCATACTTGTTTGTTAATAATGTTGTAAGTTATTCACACTGTAAAACTGTTTATTGTCCCAAATAAATTAAAAAAAAAAAAAAGATTTCGGCCTTCCGTTCGAACGTTGTCCGTTTTTTTGACTAAAATAGAAAACATGTTATAGTATTATCTGTGCTGTGTGGTTTCAACATGCAAAATCAATGTAAACAACATTGGGTTTACGTTTCGGAGGTCGCGGGTTCGATCCCCAGCGGGGTACAGTTTGGTAGGTGGTAGGGCATATTAAATGTCCGCATATGTTATCTAAATCTGCCGCCAAACAGCAATGTTAATAGCATTGTTGTGTTCCGGTTGTCAGAGATAAGATAGCCAGTCCTCCAAATAAGCTGGGGTTTCCGGGTCAGTACGCTACCACCTTCGGCCTCATCTTCACTTAACATCAGATGTGATTGAGGTCAAGTGCTAACCCGTTGTGGATAAAAAAAAAAGATTCCCGTGGGCGGCAAACGGCGACTAAGGAACTTTCCACCACATACATCAATAGACTTTCACGATTCAACAGCGATGGGTTCACCCGCTCTCAGTACGCATTTCTGTATACTTCGAAAGTTTAACAGTGGTTGTTGTTTCAAGCGGAACATCCATTTGATAATGTTTGGGATATCACTGACCACTCCTTTTGTGATAAAGGTTGTGACTTTGTATATGGTATATTAAATCAGTCTTGTCGTAACCCTGTGCAGATCACACGATTCAACTTTCCCTTGAGAAGAAGAAGCAAGAAAAACTAATTTTTATATTATAAAAGGTACAATTTCTTTCATTATTGTGAAATGAATAGCTTAATAAGTTTCGGTTTTATAGTATCTTTAAATTTATTGAAAGGAAGACTTTGTATATCAACGGGAAACCTATATCATATAAATGGAAAATTCCGGCGAAAGTTAAGTTGCCCATGAAAACGCAAATATTGGGTTTTTACCTATGAAATTGGAGTTTTTTTTCTTCGTTAATCATATGTACAAATTCCTACTATTTTCAAAGCTATAACCAAATTTGCTTTTATTTCGAAAATTTAAATATTATTTCAAGGTTTCACATGAAATATTTTTTAATTTCTGGGCTAAATCACATAATAAAAAAAATTTGAACAGAGCTCTTTTCATGTGCTTCCCATAATCATTTCTTAGATTCGCTGAAAATTTTATAAAGCGGTTACTTTTAAAAATTAACGCTGCCTATACTTAATTTAATGTTATCCGATAATACACACAAAGTTTAGCTAAATTTGGATTTGCCGTTCCCAAAAAAAAAATCAAAAATGTTTGTATGGAGAAAACAGTCTTAATGAAATTCTTTATACAAAACGCCAATTTCATAGGTAAGGACCTAATACATTAGGTACACGGTACAAGAACAAAATATGTCATAGTCTAACCTATTTTAAAGGTAATTTGTTATTGATGCTCTATACAATTTTTAGAACTTACAAAAGGCAAAAATTTGTTGATGATGATATATGCGACCTTATCTTAGTTCAGTGACTAACGTTATTAAATCAAGGAGACTAACACGTCTAAGATTAGTTCGAGGAAAACTTTGAAGGTATTCATTATCACGTAATAAATCACCGTTGAAATTATGGTGAATAAAAATGATTATCGTTGACCTAAATAACCTCTTAGGTTGAGTGGATGTGTTGCTCACTGGACTAGATTTAAGTATTATTCACAATTAGCTTTTAGGGTTCTCGAGTGCAGGTTATAGCGATTTTAATTTATTCTGTATTTCAAAAGAAATCTTAATTTATCCAATGACGGAGCCACTGGACGGAATAAACCCTCTTAATGGTAAATTTTCGCACAATTTTGATAAGTCAAAAATAATGATAAACATGAAAGTCAACACAAGAAATAAAGATAAACTTGCAGGTCACATAAGTCGCCTCCGCAAAGTCAGTAATTAATTCAAAGGCTTTTTTAATAAGGTTCCTGTTGATATACAAAATCTTGCTTTCAATAAATTTAAAGATACTATAAAACAGTAACTTATTATGAAAGCATATTATAAAATTTCAAACTATTTAGATGATCCTGGACATAACCAGCTCATTCACATGCCAAGCTATTTCACAGTTAATAATGAAATATAAAAATATTTTTGTAACATTTTCTTCTTTTCGAGTCGAGGCAAGTTTCAAATGTTATTGGACCAAAACTTAGCCACTCTAACAGCACTGTCTGTGGCGTTAAGGAGGTCGTCAAAGGTGCAGCTGTCAGGACACGCGGGGCAAGACAATAATACATGATGCATGTGTCTGTGGGCAGACTCCGCACTGCATCGATCATTCATACATGTAGCATTAAAACTAGTTTTTAAAAGAGCAACGCCTCCAGTTTCTTGCTTGTTGTTCTCAGGGGAAAATGCATATTGAACAAGCAGTAGCTTAAAAATATAAAATTGACTATTTTAAGTGTACCCTGTGTACCTACAAAATGAAGCATTTTTAACTTTGACCTTGACTCCGTTTTTAAATTTCAAGCCTCCATTACAATAAAAACTTCTCATCATTCTTTCAACTATGACGGATATGGGTTAATAACTTCTAGGAGTAATTTCTGAGCGAGACTATGAGGCTGGGTCCTTTTGTGTTTCTATGATACGGTAAAAATGTAGATGTTTAATACTTACTTGGTTACACGCAATGGTTTCTTCTTTTCAGGTTCCAAAATCTTAAAATGTCCCTCTAACTTCACTTTGGTTTCTTTGTTTTTGCTTAGACTTGTTGTGCTCTGTGTTATCACAATTTTTGGCAGCTGCTGCGATAACTTCCTCAGCCTCTCTGAAGATTTGGGCTCAATTATATTTGGTGGATTTAAATTTTCAGATGAATTCACCTCGTTTTCTACTTTGAACCCTATTATTGGATTGTTAACGTTCTTTGCTTCAAGCACTACTGTGTCCGATCTTTCTTCATTTAGATTTTTTGCTTTTATAGCTTCATATTCTGGGACTTCCGAGTCATATTCACTGTCGTCAGTCATACTTTCTTCGTCGTTAACATCGACGACCGTTTGATTTTCATCTTCTGTCTTATTCATTCCATTTTTAGCTATAATCACTCCGTACCCTGGGATTCCTATTACTTCTTTACCCTCATTTTTATTATCATTACTTGCATTTCTAATTTCAATACTTTCTTTTGAGTCTGTCACATTTTCAGGTTCTGGCTGCTTATTTTCTTTCCTTGGTTTCACAGCCGCATACTCTGGCTCTGGATCGTAGTCGATTTGTTTCGTATCATTTACATTTTTTAATTTCACAGTCGATTTTCCTGTACCATTGGCTATATCTTTAACATTTTGTATTTTGCCATTTCCACATTTATGATTTATCGCTTCATACATTGGATCTTCATCGTCGCCATCACTATCTGCTGTCTCATCATCGTCATCATCGATATTTTGTTGTATGTCATCGTATTTATTTCGCTTGCGTGTTGTGATAGTTTTTAAGTAATTAAGGCATTCGTCGTAAAGTTCGTTTATTTGATTGAATTCAGAGTCGTGTCTGGAGATTAGTTTATCGCTCTCCATTGTTCTTTTTGGATACTTAACACTTTTAAATGGAAATGTTATAGTTACTCAACTCAATTTTAGCATCACCGTGACTAAAATATTTCGCATATTGTCTCACACTAGCACTATCTTTAGCAAACTAATGATATCATCATTTGCACTTCACTTAACCGCATAAATTACAACTCAAGGAATTTGGAATATTTTCTTAAACTTCCTCTACTCAATTTTTAATTTCACTCTCTATTTTGTCCAGTTGAAAACATTGTTGCCGCTTTCTCTTTAAATTAGTACGTATTTTTGCGCAGACGCAGAGTTATCAGACAATCGCGTTATCTTGTTATCGACTAATTGCGCGCGTCGCGTCCGCGCCGCGGTTCATCTCGAGTGCGACCTTGTTGAGATGCGGGATATTCTGCGGCGCGTACCTACTCAGGGTAAGAATATTACCGGTTACCGCTTGTCATCACGCGATCCCATAACCACCGTGAAGGCTTTGAGGTTTTTTCCGGAATACTTACGATCTAATTGTATTTTATCATTTTTCCCATCCTAACTGATCCCAACACAAAAGAAATGATATCGCCTTCGATTAAAGACTATAACTGTGTATTTCACATTACGGCCGTTTCCAATTTTGCACAAACGTTGGGACAAACGAGTGGGTGAGTAGACAAATTGATATAGAAAAATCAGTTGAATTTTGAATATAATATTTTTTTTAGTTCTCTCTATAACATTGCTGTTGTAAAAATACCCTACAATAATTTTAAGAATACAAACTAAGTTTTTTGTTATGGAAGGAAACAATAAATAATTTACTTGCCTTACTTACTTTACTTTTTATAACTAGGTGCCATTCTTTCTTGACAAAATATCTTGACAAAAAATCTTTAAATTTTTTATTTTTTATTTTTAGGGAAAACAAAATTCAGTCCAGCAAATACCAGATATCAATCGATCAATAAATCATTGTAATGGCATGTTTTGTGACGTTTACGTAAGTAGTATTTATAAGTAGTATCGTAAAATGTAGACACGCTGGTCTAGTATATAAAGTAGTCTGGAGCCTGTATTAATTAAGCCTGTCCACTTGTCCAGCCCTATTAAATGCTAATGATCACGTATTTCGAAAACTTCCTTCGAAAACGGATTCCTTGAAATATTCTCGATGGAAAAAAGTCAGGAACAATAAAAGGCATTTAAGTAAATACGAAACTTTTAGTAATAATTAAACGAAATATGTTCCCGTGGTCAGTGTTTTACATTTTCCAAATACACATTACTTTCCTATTAAATAATTTTATATTTTTGCGTGCATGAGAAATGGAATGGCTGGAATAGATTTATGCATGCATATGCATAAATATATAGTCTTATTTTTATTCCACTTTATATTTTTGTTCACCTTCACTATTGTTATTGTGCTCTCTCGGGTTTTATGGAAGATATCTCTTTTAGGGATAAGCTCACCATTTGTATACGGTATTTTTTATTATATTGTGATTGTTTTTTTTTTGTGTTTATTGCATGTGTTGTGTAATAATGAATCTTACTTTATCGACTTACTTATCGACTCTATCGCATTTTGTACGTAAGAGACAGATTATTGCCCGTTGCAGAATAACCCCATGTGCTAATATTCATTATGTGAATCTGAATACACTCTTATCGCACTATTACCTGTTATAAAATAGGTGCGTTTATTTTGAGCGCAAGTTTGGAAGTTTATCTTTTCTATTACTGGTTTTTGCCAACATTGCTGTTTGGCTGTAGATTTAGATAAATTTCTTTCTTTTTTAAATTTTCTTTGTAAAAATATAAGTTAATTATCCTATTTTCTTTATTGTGTTTTGTAAAATGTATATATTCTCCTTTTATACAATAAAGTGTCTTTGTATTAGTTACGCATAGCGACATAAGGAAGACCGCCAATCCAAGCAATAACCCCAATACATTCAACGACGCACGCGGCGCTGACGCTGCGAAACGTGAAGTGTCGACGGCCTCAGCAGAGACGCCAAATTTCCATTATTGAGTCATTATTGACGACCGATTGGTGTAGTGGATAGTGACCCTGTCATCGAAACCAACGGTTGCGGTTTCGAATCCCGCGAGGGGTAAATGTTTGTGTGATGAATACAAACATTTATTCCCGAGTCATGGATGTTTATATAAATATTTATGTATGTTTATCCGTTACCTAGTTTCCATAGCACAAGCTTCGCTTAGTTTGGTGACTAGATGATTGATGTAAGTGTCCGAAATATTTATTTATTATTTTATTCTATATTCATACTTCGAATTGGCAACTAGGTTAATTAGGCATTATAAGTATTTCTTTTAATTAAATTTATTAAAGTAATTTTGTTTTTTTTTTTCGGACATCCTACCGCAGCAGCGCAGTACGTAATTTATTGCATTGTATAACTTTAATATAATTATTACAACAAGTAGCATGTGTACCAATTTTGATAAAATTCAATTGATTGATGCTTTGACTCGGTTTGGGTTTGATGCGTTCGAAGATGGCTAACATAGCCGATCTTTGCGGTGAACTCTCCTACGCAATGTGGTCAAGTAAGTACACCTTCCACGTAGTGATAATGAATGGCAGCGGGTGGACGGGTTTTCAGCTCGTCGCGTTTAGCGTCGAGGTCAGCTTTACGCTGCTCCTCGAAATCGCTTACTTGCCTATGCATTACCCTGCGTCATTCAGGACGCTGTGCTGCCAAACTTTCCCATCGAGATGGCTCAATATTGCATGTTTTCATATGACGCTTCAGAACATCCTCATATCTGAGAAGTTGACCGCCATACTTTCGCTTGCCCTCCTCTAGTTCAGAATAGAAGATGCGTTTCGCCACTCTCTCATCTGCCATGCGTGATACGTGACCACACCACCGAAGCTGCCGACGCATAAGTGGGCCTCAATGCCAACGACATTGGCTCTTGGCAGTACTTCGGTATTACGCACTCGGTCGGACCATCTGGCCTTAATGATGATACGTAGGTATTTAAGGTGGAAAAGGTGGATTTAAAAAATAAGGTACATATTCAGTACTCGGTTTGGTTGGTGGTAGGGCATATTAAATGTCCACCTGGCTAGCTACCACCATCTTATCTAAGTCTGCCGCCAAACAGCAAACAAAGCAAAACAGCAATGTTCCGGTTGTCGGAATATAATATTGCCAGTCCGCTAGGCTGGTTAGTATGGGGTTTCAGGGTCAGTACGCTTCCACCTTCGGCCTTAAGTTCACTTAACATCAGGTGTGATTGAGGTGAAGAGATAACCCGTTATAAAAAACATCTTGTTACCAAACTACAGTAATTACACTAACATTTCATTAGGTACATCAGTGATAGATAAATGACACTATATTTACACTTTCCAGATAGGTAAAGCCACATTAAACCCTATACAATCAATACAATGACGCAATAGCGATACTAAATACATAGCAAACTTGAAATCGGGTGTGAAAAGAAATGATTTATCACTTAGTGATGAACTGATAAGTTGTTTGTTTGCGATTTAAAAATGGAGGAGGTTATCGATTCAACTGTTATAACTTTAATGTACACAAACAGTTAAAGTTGTAGAGCCTTGAACAGCGTCGCAGAGTCGCCTGTCTCTCAGTTTTTTACAGGATGCATTTCGGGGAGTGTGCGTTGGAATTACATAATCTTATTCCACCGTCACCCTTCCATCTTCGGACCACTAGGCGTGGGGAGGGATTCCACCCGTATATAGTTAATATACCGAACATTCGCACTAAGAAATTCGATTCTTCATTCATCATCCGAACAGCAATGGCATGGAACTCCCTTCCGGCGTCAGTCTTTCCTGAATCCTACAACCTTGGGATCTTCAAGAGCATGAATAGGCATTTACTGGGATCGCGTGCTTCATCTTCGACCACATCGTCACTTTCCATCAGGTGAAATTGTGAAACGCGAATCCAGTCAATCATAAAAAAAAAGTCCACTACTGGTCATAAGGTTATGGGTTTTAACGGGATTGATTTTCGCAACTCGACGCAGCTTGCGCCTATTTTGCGTGATGGGTTGCTGACACTACTCTTGCCAACCCAGTTCCTCCAGGAAGCCTAGCAGACCCTTGATGTTGCCGACGACTTCTGGAAGCGACCCCGGTGTCCCGAGGTACTGTGCCCTGTAAACTGCCACTCCTGGACATCCTAGGATGACTTGTGCGGCTGTTTCTTTTGCCTCCATGCACGCTCTGCACAGGAGACTGTCTATAACACCTAGAGTAAACAAGTGTTTGTTTAATAGTGCATGGCCAGTTATAGCTCCGATGAGCAGTCTGAGTTGGGGCCTCTTTAGCTGTAGCAGCTGCCGTGACAACCTGTTACTGATCGTCGGTAGGGCCTCTCTGGCTTGCTTGCATGTGTTTAAGTTAGACCAGTATTGTTGGTGGTCTATCTTGTTTCACAGCCAGCTACGCGGCAGAGGCAGGACGGGCTCGGGTCCCACCTTCTCCATCCCCGAACCCCTTCTCGCCAGCTCGTCTGCTGCGTCGTTGCTATGTGAGTTGCTGTGCCCCTTGATCCACTGATAAGCAAGCCTTTCCCTTGGTACGATTTGCATTGCTCTCCATAGGATGCTGGCATACTCAAACTGGAATTCAGCTATTTTGACAATGCCAAAAACTACGTTGAATTAGAGCCATAAAGTTCCCAAAAAAAATTGTCGCCGGCCCAGTTTAATAAAGAGGTTCTCAAGTTTAGGACAAAAAGTGATAAACATGATGTCAATACAAATAAAGATACAGGTCACTTAAGTCGTCTCCGCATACTCAGTAATTCATTCAAAGGGTAATGTATACGCTTTTTCGATAAGGTTCCTGTTAATATGCAAAATCTTCCTTTCAATAAATTTAAAGATACTATAAAACAGAAACTTAATAACAAAGCATATTATAAAATATCAGATTATTTAGATGATAAACATCCATGGACATTACGAGTTTGTTCGCATAACCAGGCTATTTCACCATTAATAATGAAATATTATTATGCCTTTTGTAATATATTATAAAAACCTGTTTTTAAAAAGAGCAACCCTTCGAGTTTTTTGCTTGTTCTTCTCAAGGGAAAATTGCCTTTTGAACAAGCAGTAGCTTTAAAAATGTAAATTCTGACTATTTTGAGCGTACCCAGTGTACCTACAAAATAAAGCGACTTTGACTAGATTGAAGTGACCTTAAGTTAACACTTGAGAATATGTTGCATATTAAAGCAAAATTTTGGTTGGTGGTAGGGCATTTTAAATGTCCGCCTGTCTAGCTACCACCATCTTATCTAAATCTGCCGCCAAACAGCAATGTTAATAGCATTGTTGTGTTCCGGTTGTCAGAGATAAGATAGCCAGTCTCCCAAATAAGATGGGGTTTCCGGGTCAGTACGCTACCACCTTCGGCCTCATCTTCACTTAACATCAGGTGTGATTGAGGTCAAGTGCTAACCCGTTGTGCATAAAACATCAATAACACTGCTGCCCATTACTGAGAACTCACCCATTTCAATAATGTGGCTGCAGTCGCCATGGAGACAGAATACCTTACGTCACATGTATCTTTTTATCAAACTGACAGGGATTTGACCTTCCTCGGAGCACTGAGCTAATGTTTACCTACTGTAGGTACCTAGATTATATTTATAGGTGGATTCATATTATAGTTATACATTGATAGTGTTGGTAGGGGAAGACCACAGCGAACCATGATCAAATAGGGACGTCTTAAAGAAAGGCCAAGTCAAGAGTATCCTAAACCGACGAGCATGTATGAACAACCTTAGGAGAGTGAATGAAGCAAAAGAGGTGTGTCAGGATCGTAGCAAGTGGAAGGCTGTGGTCTCTGCCTGCTCCTGTGGAAAACAGGCGTGACTTTATGTATGTACTCTATGTATGTACTATGTAGAACTGTAGGATTTACTGGCAGCTTCCGCTACCAAGCAACGAAATGTTGGAACGATATTCCACCGCCATTAAGAGTATTGAACTCTAAGTTTGCATTTAGGAAACTATTAAAAATGTCAATCCTTGCTTTGCTTACATACATACCTAGTTAATAGCACCGACCACATACCCTATAGTCTCCTAGTACAGGTACAGATAATAAAACAGAAACTTATTAAGAAAGCATATTATAAATGATCGGAATTAGGCCATTCACACAGTTTCCTCTCACCAAAATCAAAATCAAAAAGTGCCTTATTTTGTAGGTACACAGGGTACACTTAAAATAGCCAGATTTTACATTTTTTAAGCTACTGCTTGTTCAAAAGCCAATTTTCCCCTGAGAAGAACGAGCAAGAAACTCGAGAGGTTGCTCTTTAAAAAAAAAGAGGTTTTTATGTTACAAAATTATTAATTATTATTTTATATTATAATATTTCATTATTAATTGTGAAATAGCCTGGTTATGCGAACGGGCTGGTTATGTCCATGAATGTTAATCATCTAAATAATCTGATATTTTATAATATGTTTTCTTAATAAGTTTCTGTTTTATAGTATCTTTAAATTTATTTTGCATATCAACAGGAACTTTTTTGAAACAGTGAAACTCTTACACACGTAGAGTCGGGGGCAAAAACTAGTATATTAATGAAACTTACTTAAGACTTTTAATATTTGGCATTTAATTTTGACTGGTTATTATTATAACTAACTTAATAATATATAAACAATACATAAAGATTATTTTAACTAACTATATTACTTAGTGGTGTTCTGTCTTCCCTTCTACCTTACAGTGAATACATTCAACAACCATTATTATGGCTCGTTTACATTAGGCGTTAATTAGTGACAGCGGCAGGCTGCAAGCTGAACGTTTAGTATAGCAACCGTGATAGCAACGGATGGCATGGCCGTCGTAAAACAGTCGCGTGACCGAGTAGCTTAATGTGGTCCTAGTTACTCAGTATGGTGGCATAGTAACATGACTGTGTCTTCCTCCAAAATGCATGCGTTAGAATTTGCTACTATTTATTTATTTATTTTATTTATTTTATTGGGCATACAGAACAAGTTACAGTATACCAAGGCCGAATAGGTATACATAGAACTTATAAAACTAGACTATAACTCTGGGTATGTATGCACAGAGTGAAATATTAATATCATGCTAGCAGTGTAACAATCAATCTAACAAACATTCAATTATCGGTGATGAAGTAAGAAGTAATTAATCGTTCTAAAGTTGGGTCACAAAATAAACTTAGCCAAACTTAATTACAAAATATCAGGTTTGTTTGTCTTCTAAACGTAAGTAAACAACTGTCCAAGGAAACAACACTGTGTACAAAAATGTCCAAGGAAGAACACTCAGCCACAGCTTCATTGTACAAGCGGCACATTATGACTACGGGATTATAAAAAGAAGTATTATTTCTATACACTTGAAGAACAAACAGTCTGGGGGATGGTTTACGGGATCTGTAGATGTACTATAATCAAAATCAAAATTGGTAAATTGGCATTTTCTTAAATTTACCCTTCCTGGTGAAGCTGGTGACCTCACTCCTGATTACGATCATTCCCCAAGGAACCATAGTCGAATTCGTTCATCGATTACCCATACTCTGAAACCATATGTAGTATTTTTTAGTAGAACGATTTAGGACTGAATTCGTTTATCGTCCCTAGTGGAAAGTAGTTCGTCATCAGGATCGGGGTCACCAATGAACAGGAGTTACACGTATTGAATTCCACCCTATATAATGTTTCTTGAATTTGAATATAATATAATGTAAAGTTAATTAATGTGAAGAACACTGTATAGCCCTCTTTATATTTGCAACATGACATTTGGCATGTCTCCCAATTTGGGAGGTCAAGGTTCCCACGAAGGCCATGTACCAATGATTTTTAAATTTAATTTAATTACTTATGTGAATTTATCACACTGTTCTTAAACGGTGAAGGAAAACATCGTGAGAAAACCTGCATGACTGAGAAATAAAAATTCAAAAGCATGTGAAGTCCCCAACCCGCATTGGGTCAAAGTGGTGGACCCTTTCCCTCATTATAAGAGGGAAGGCCTATATCCCTGCAGTGGGATGTTTACGGGCTGATGATGATTGTATGCAGTGTATGCAACGCCCTGTACGATCACATGTTTGCCAGCCATCATGCTGAGTACAGATTTTTGTAAACATATAAAAAATTTCTCTAAATGCTTTAATATTGGATAATAAAAACTTTGAAAAATTATCAGTTTTTGACCTAGGTCCGTCATTCCCTTCTGGAGCTGCCCTTGGCCACATAGATACTATTTTAGGGTCGTTCATGTTGAGGCGTCACATATCTAACTGAGAAAAAACTTAAAGATCATTATCAAAATAACATTAGCAAAAAAAAGGTTATTATAAAATTAGTGACTACCTGAGTGACAAAGACGCTTGGTGTACTTCGACCAGCTCCCCAAAATTATAAAGTTGTATTAGTTATATGCTTTATTTAAAAAAAAAAGAGGACAACAATGATCCTGTGGGTTTCTTGCGCCGCTTCTTTTCCCACAGATGGTTTCCCTTTCCGAAGCGGTAGTAGCTTGGACATACCGACTGACAGATAAATGCAATTATACTTCGTCGTTACATCCTCGACATTTAAGTTCACCAGGTAGTCCACTCTTCTATGCACTAGGCATCAAGCCCTGGTGAACTTAAATGCCTTCGGATGTAACGGCTCATATAATGGTCAAACTTCACTTAGGTAAGTTTGTTTAACCTTTAATAAACCTTTTTTATTTCCAGTAGATTTAAATTGACATTGAACAAATGATATTATCATGTATCTTACGTTGAAATAAATGCTTGAAGTTTGAAGTATCTCCTTCATATTTATTGCCTGGCCACCGCATCGACTAGTTTAGCCTGTCGCAGTCGTTTCGACAGCTTAATGTTAAACGAGCCATTATGCAACTGATTAGTACTAACTAGGTAGTACAATAGAAATACCTAATTATAATAATACACATTGTAAATTTAAATATATTACTTTGACCTTCCACGTAGCGGTTTCATGATGAAGACATGATGTAGATAAAAACAATTACTTTGAATAAATGATCTAATTGCAGTCGCTATCAAAATTGCAGTCACAGACTAAGGCCCGTATTAATAAATCAATCTCAATAAAATTCTTGAGGCTGTATCAACCGAGATGCGTCTTCAGCAGTTGACGCTATCTCAAGCACCGTGCTAATTTAAAAACCAATCGCCTCAGCGGCGAATGAATGATTATTTTCTTATTTCCCTAAAATAACTGACGAGTCAAAGGAATTGTCGTAACATCGTGTACTTGTACGTGGCACAAACATTAATTTATGAATATTTGATTCCACGCACACATGTCTTCTGTCAGCCACATATAAATATGTAACATATTACGAATATGTAGTTTTTTTTCAACTTGCTTTTTCAGCCTTGTGAGAAATAAATACTTTCTGTACCTTGCCTATTGCTTTTCGTCAATGGTTTAGTTAATAACAAGAAATACATCAAAAACCTAAAAAGATATTTTCTTTTTACAGACAAGTTAACCATAAAAAAAAAAGAAAAAAAAAAGTCGGATCGAATTATAGTTCTTGGTTCTCTACATTGTTAGTTTAAACACATCAAAATATTTTTTATTTTATTTTGACCAGCTCATTGATGTTATATCCTACTGCAACTTACTAATGAATAAAATTAAGTGCCTATGCGTAGTGAAAAGCGACGACATGTATTTTGGAAGGGAATTCGATTAATTCTATTCTCACTGAAATATTATATTATATATATTTTTATATTTTTCTTAGTTCGGCGTGTTTAGGATTTGGTATTACTTAGTTATTTATTATCTGTGGTTAGCAGTAAGCATAATTTTTGTTGTGAATATAATCTATACAGGGTGAATTTGAATTCGTGTAATTCCTATTAACTGGTGACAGCACTCTTTATGACTTACAACTTTCTCCAAGGAACCATGGTCGAATTCGATCAAAATCTTGTCGATTACCCCATACAAAGTAAACCATCCTGAAACCACCTTTAGTATGGAAGTCCAACAATTTTCGGCGGAATTCGGTTGTTCATAATCGTAGCGTCACCAGTTAATGGGAATTATACGAATTAAATTTCACCCTGTATGAGTAATTATAATATACACATAAGTTATTATACAGTTTTAGTATAATTGAAATACCTATTTAATTCAACATTTCTATTATTTCTACAGGAACGGATATTAGGCATTGTGTTACAAAATAACTTACAATTATACATACCTAGTAATTAACAATACTTTGTCCTATCTATATAACTTGTCACTGTATAATACTTGAAGATTTATATTTCAAAGGTTATCTAAGAGATCTATAATTATAACCGCTGTATAAGTTTCGAATTTATTAAAGGATCGGTACATTTCTAACGGGATCACTGCATAATATTTTAATATAATAAATGACAGAATAATATAGAAATATGATAAGATGATCGAAGTATGATGTATTTCTAGATAATATACATAAAGTACACATTAAGATAATTTCTAATAATAATTCTATTCTACAATAAATAATGTTTGTTATGTAGACATAATACGTAGATATACAGGGTGAATTTGAATTCGTGTAATTCCCATTAACTGGTGACGTCAGTCTTGATTACGAACAACTTTCCCCGTGGAACCATAGTCGAATTTGATCAAATTTTTACGATTACCCACACAAAGTAAACCATTCTGAAATCACCTTCATTCATATGGAAATTCAATAATTTTTGGCTGGTGACTATTTCTTGATTACGAACAACTTGCCACTAGGAACCATAGCCGAATTGAACAAAAAATCATTGGACTTCCATACTAAAGATGGTTTCAGAATGGTTTACTTTGTATGAAAATTTTTTGATCGAATTTGACTACGGTTCCTTGGGGAAAGTTGTTCGTAATCAAGAGTGCCGTCACCAGTTAATGGGAATTAAGCGAATTCAAATTCACCCGGTATAACAATATTAAACACAATAACTCCAAATTTTTTTTGTACATTATATTTTTGGAGATGTTACATCTATTTCAGGTACCAATGTGACTCTGTTTTATATACATTTACAATTATCTTATAAATGTAAACTAAAAGTCCATTAAAATAGTGCGAAATATCAAGAAGACGGGTGAGCGAGTGATGTACCGTTGAATAAATGAATTGGAATTGGTATCAAATGGGGTCAAGAACCTTGTGAACCCCAAAACTGTAACCGCGAATATCATCATACTCTTCTTGCTCTAGTTCCATAATTTATTTGGTTTTTCGTTCATATCAGCCCTCAGACAATCCATCCATCTTTTCCGTTTCCTCTACCTTTCCAACCATCGATATCCATATTCGTCACTCTCTCAGTGACATGCGTTACATCCCTCCACAATGTCCATAAAACTTTGTATTAATTTATATATTACACTAATATTATTATGTGTATGTTAATGAGATATATAATACAAGTAGAATATAGGTTTAAAATGTATTAGAAAGAAAGAAGAAAGAAAAAAAAATATTTTAACCCATCTCATGACACAAACAATCAGGTACAAATATTACACAGTCGAGACACATGCAAAAAATAACATTGTGTTTGCCATCTAATTGTCGGTGTCGCAAAATGGAGTCAAAAAGGTCTCCAACTCAGCATGGGTTGTAGCCGTTACCTACAACGCTGGTTTTCAGTGGAGCCTCCAAATGACAAAAAATTTGTAAAACATAAGTGAAGAGGATATTAGAAAAAGTATGATTTAGGAATATAATTGTAGACGTAGATATTTATCTAAATTAAACTCTGTTATACAACCAGGAAAATCAACCTATTATTAGACGTGTGTTGCTTTGGAAAGGCCTTTCCAACCATCGACGTCCATGTTCGTCACTGTCTCAGTGACATGCGTTACATCCTTCCTCATAACATGTCCATACCAAGCCAAACGGTTTCCTTTCAACTTTACTGTCACGGGTACCAATTTGAAACGCCCTCTTACATACTCATTTCATCCATCCTCGTCCCCCCCACTCATCCATCTCAACATTCTCATATCCGCGAACATAATAACTTTGTCGTGCTACCAGCCTTTCTCACACCGGCAGCAACGTCACGATGATAATGACGTATATTTGAGAAAGTTGTGGGTTATGGGTTAATAATTACGTCGAGACCACTTAATGTTTTATCGGTTATGAATCGTAATTTAATAGTACCGAATGAAAACCTAAAACAATGAAAACGCACTTTTTACAAAATATTCGCTATTGTTAAAATGAAGTCGGTGGTGATAGGTGGATGAGGCGCTGTGTGTTTGTCCAAGAATATTTATATATATATATTATCTATTGAAATTGTTGTATGTAGGTACAGTCGACCCCACAATTAATCATAAAGGACTATTTTATGCTGTACCACCTGCATATCTCTAAAATAAGAAGTTTTAATTTATATCAGCAAATTAATATTATAAATGCGAAAGTTTGTATGTTCGTATATTTATTTCCTGCTCAATAACTGCGAAATTACTGTATCGATTTGGATATTTGGTACACAGGTAGAAAATGTCGTTGAATACACGAATAGGTGCTTTTTAACTTAGTAATAAGTTACTCCCCGATAAAGCTATGCAAAGCTAGTATAAAAATAGTCTTAAAATTTTGGCACTATTTTAATAAGACTTTGAATTAACCTATATATTACACTAATATTATTATAATGTATGTTAATGAGATATATAATACAAGTAGAATATAGGTTTAAAATGTATTAGTAAAACATAAATGAATAGGATATTAGAAAAAGTATGATTTAGCAATATAATTGTAGACGTAGACTTTTATCTAAATTTTCTTCACAACCGCTCACTAAACTCTGTTACACAACCAGGAAAATCAACCCGTTACTAGACGTGTGTTGCTAGAATACAGAGTAGAATTCAGCTATTATATCAAAGTAATGCCAAAAAACTGTGCACAAATAGTGCTTAAACGGAAAATTTGTGACACTGCAGTTTAAGGGTTAAATATTGATTTTTATTTCTGATTTGATTGATTGATTCTGGCATCACGTGTTGCATCTGAACGCAGAGACTACTTTTTATAATTATATAATTCATAATCCAAAAAAACATTGCCTAAATAGTGCCTCCGAAATACAGGGTGAATTTGAATTCGTGTATTTCCCATTAAGTGATAACTCCACTCTTCATTACGAACAACTTTCCCCAAGGAATCATAGTCGAATTCGGTCAAAAAATTTCGAATTTACGATTACCCTTACAAAGTAAACTATTCTGAAATCACCTTTAGTATGGAAGTCCAATAATTTTCGCTGGTGACTCCACGTCTGATTACGAACAACATTCCACTAGGAACTATAGTCGAATTCAACCGAAAATTATTCAATTCAATTCAATTCATTTATACTCACAACTTACACTAACAGGACTTAACCTAACATGTAAGCTTTAGTCAATATTAAATATAGGATTATTACATACGAGTACCATGTCATTTGAAATTTAATATAAGTGGGTATAATCTTCAATCAATAAATGTCTCTTAATACTAAAAATTAAACTGATTATTGCACTTCCATACTAAAGGTGGTTTCAAAATGGTTTATTTTTTATGATTCCTTGGGGAAAGTTGTTCGTAATCAAGAGTGACGTCACCAGGTAATGGGAATTACACGAATTCAAATTCACCCTGTATACTAATCCCATAAATTTTATAATAATGAATTGATTTAGATGGCTTTGTGAATAGGCGTAGTCCAGTGTGACGGACGGACTTTCATGTCGTCCATGTGCGTTATCTATCACATAGATTTCCATATATCCGGTCCTCGCGGAAAAAAATGTTAGATTTGGATTTCTGGACAGTCGCGGAATGACAAGGTTTGTCAGTTTTCAAATACTTTAATTTGACACTTAGCAAGCACATGTTACCTTTATGCTTAACTCTTTGACGACAGGGTTTATATTTAGCCGAACTAGTGTTTCTTGACCATGAATAGTATTTAAACCGTTTTATTAGTTTGATGTGCCAGTGTTATCGAATGTAAAATCAACAACTTGTCAAAACAAAAGTCAACTTTAATATGACGAACCTTTTCATTCGAATGGACTGGACAGTCGCGACTGGACAATTCCGTCTTATGCGTGGACTTTCGCACAAAAACATCTAAATAGCTTTGTTGTTTTTGAAGTACCTTATTTTTATGATACTTGTATATTTCGGAGGCACTATGTCAGCACAGATTTTTGAGATACAATTTATAATCATAGGGAAAATAGTCTTTGTTTACACACGTGATACCAGAATAATACTCAACATCTCTTTATACTGCAGTTGAGCAAAATAGATGAAATTTACTATATAATGTATTCTAGCATCATGCACATATATAGCTATCTGCTATTACATCGTATATAATAAAAAGGATAATACAGAGAAGAAGAAATGTCTAATTAATCTAGAAACATGGTTCTTAGATGAACTTTAAACATTTATTAGAAAAGAACTACACGGACTAGATAATTTTTTTGAGTAATAGATATATATTTCTACAAATTAGTCAATGAAGTGTGGTTCCCCTACTAGACAAGGTGATTGGTACTGTGTATCGATAGTTAAAAAAATGGGTGAAATAAAAAAAAACAAAATTAAAATGTATAATCTAATATATTGACCAAACAAAAGAAATAAAAAGACATAACAATTTACAACAGTAATTAAATTCTTTCATTTGTTTTACAAATAATCACAACATTCCGTAAATTTATATTAGGCTAAGTAATATTAAGTTAGTAATTTACATACTGTAAAATATTATTACTTCGCTATTTAAATTAAATACGTTCCTTTTAAAGCTTGAGTCTATGACTGATTAATAATAAAAAAATTACTGCGTATTTTTTTAGCATTTCATACAAAAATAAAAATTAAGAAAATAATTATATAACACTTTTAAGTGTGAACAGTAAAATACGTAGTTTGTTATATTTTGTTGGTTGATTTAGAAGGAACGTATTTAATTAAATATAACCTTATAACAGGTGTCCAAAAAGATGTAGAATTTTTTTTCTTTCAGATACAGTATTTAATTTCTGTGATTGTTCAATCCAGCAACGGTTTAAAATCCACTACAAAATTGCAATAACAAGTTTGAGCAAACTTATAAAAAAATAAGAAAAAGGAATTAATTTTTAAATTAATTTACAATTTTTTACATTATTTTCTGCCCAATCTAATAATCACTATGTATCTATTCAGTTTGCTAGTAGAAAACTCTATCGAAGTCAACCTCGCCTTTGGACGTTTTATATACAACGCATATTTCTGTAACAATTTTGTGTACAATAAAGATGTTGTTGCTGTGCTAGAAGGCGCATTGCTCATACCAAGTTCTCTATACAATATTTTGAAATCATTTTGACATAGTCACATTTCATCGCCTTCGCCACAGCCATCTCTGTTATTAAAATTATTAATACAGTTCCCTCCGAAGCACAGACACCTATGGCCACCAAGCCAAGGGCTGACGGCGCTATAAATTGTTTAAAATCGCAATTAAAAACAATAGCGAATGCGACTGCGCCAGGAGTGCTACTTTACTGCTGTATATAAATGCTATGTAATAGATAAAATATTAAACGAAAATCCTATCTCTTCTTTGGACACCTTTTATAAAGAAAGGTACGGCAAGGTACTATAACATACTTCATTTGACGTCTAAAGTAGGTAACATACGATGGAAATACAGGCTTTAAAACGTATTATTATAATAAAAATAAAAATAAAACAAGCCTATGTCTATATAGTACAATTTGATTGCAACAAAATTTTAAATTGACGAAATAATGACTTAAGTTCCTCGTTATAAAAATTAAGACTTTCTTTTTATGCACCACCGGTTGGTACTTGACCTCAATCAGGTGTGATGAGTGAAGATGAGGTCGAAGGTAGCACAACACATTTGGGAGACTGGCTATCTTATCTCTGACAACCGGAACACAACAACTGCTATTAACATTGCTGGTTGGAGGGAGATATTGGTGGTAGCTAGCCAGGCGGACATTTAAAATGCCCTACCATCAACCAAACCGAGTGCTTAAACATGTACCCCGCTGGGAATCGAACCCGCGACCTCCGAATCGTAAACCCGGTGGCGGTTGAATTTTTTACATCGTCATTAGTCTCTAACCACTGTAGGACACAGACCTTACCCCGTGCTCATATCCAGATACCCTGGCCACCTTTTTTTATCACATCAGTCCCTTAAGAGCCACCTGTTCAAAAAATCGTCTATCCTTCATCGATCCTTCATAAACAATTCTTAAAAAAACATTAACAGCACTTACTCAGCTTTTATTATTAGAAAAAAATCTTAATTAATATAATGAGGGTACTTTGTTTTCACCAGGTATAAGACTGATATACCAATACTGTTAGATATGTGTCGTTATTCTTTCGAAAACGATCGACCTTATTTGATTATACCATATTTTATTGATACCTATATAATAATAATGTAAAAGTACCAATTTTCTTGTAATATAATTAAAACGTTCCCCACTCAATTATAACGATAACCATTATCAGTAACATAATAAGAATCACTAATTGGCATAAGTTTGGTATTACTTTACTATAATATAATATCTGCAATAATGCTGTTGATTCTTTGTAAATAAATACCAGCCCCTGTAACATGACATCTTTGTCCGCGCACGACACGTGAGAGTTGTATATTTCGTCAAAACGAATGAGCACGACAAATATTAAGTCGCGCGACAAAAACGTTTATCGCGCATGTCATGCTACAAGTCCTGCTGGAGTAGAAACCATCATCTTGGCTATTTCTACTGCGATTGGTGATGGTATATTAATTTCTATGCAAGTGAAACTATCTAGAAGGTAGAGTTTATAGACATGATTGACAAAGAAGCCCAAAGTTTCGACAATTGGATTATCTGTACCCATCATAACCTATGTTATCACTTTAAACTGCAAAGTTGGAGTATTGTTGGCATATTACAAGCCCCTTCTATGAAATCCTGTATTTTGAGGTCGAAGGAGTCGATTCATTTAAATTGACTAAGTTAAAGAATCACTAACAAATAACAACGGTTTTTATCATTTAGTTTTTAAGTATCAAACTTAATTTAATTTAGTAATGTAATTTTATTTCTGTTTGTGCATTATATTGGGTCTTTACCTATGAAATTGGAGTTTTTTTTCTTCGTTAATCATATGTACCAATTCCTGCGATTTTCAAAGCTATATCCAAATTTGTTTTTATCTGCAAAATTTAATATTATTTCAAGGTTTCACATGAAATATTTTTTAATTTCTGGGCTAATTCACATATTAAAAAAATAATTGAACAGAGCTCTTTTCATGTGCTTCCCATAATCATTTCTTGGATTCGCTGAAACTTTTATAAAGCGGTTACTTTTAAAAATTAACGCTGCCTATACTTAACTTAATGTTATCCGATAATACACACAAAGTTTAGCTAAATTTGGATTTGCCGTTCCCAAAAAAATTGTTTGTATGGAGAAAACAGTCTTAACGAAATTCTTCATACGAAACGCAATTTCATAGGTAAGGACCTAATATAATATTCAAAAATTTTGTCACAATATTAGTAAGGTCTAATTACGAAGTCTTCCAAATTAAACTGTACTAAAGCGATGTTAAAAACTGTTCTTTATTGTGCGTTATATTATAACTTCCTCTTTCTCCCCACTAACAGTATTGATACTTACACGAAGACATGTATAAAAAGAAATCACAATTAAAACAATTTTAAAATCTCCATCGGATACTACGAGTACCACGTACCTATTTAATTAATAGAGTCACCGTGAGCTACACTTGGTAGATGTCTCTCGAACTGATGGTATTCCTGTAAATTATATTAAATTTAGTTCCATAGTCATATCATTTATTGCTCATATGGTATAGCATGTTAAAGACACACATTAAATTGAACACACACAGACCCTGTGAGGGCATTGCAATGTCTTAGGTATCTATTACATAATTACATAAATCTCAATTAATAATATAAATGTCTTTGCATAAACATACGGCGCCATCTAGTTCCACAGTAAGCAACTATACTTGTGGATACCAGATGGTTGATATACTACATAAATATAAATGAAAACATCCATAACTCGGGTACACATGTCCGTATTCATCATACAAACATATGCCCCTAGCGGGATTCGAACCCGCGACCATTTGGTATAGTAGCAGAGTTTCTAACCACTACACGAAACAGGTCGTCAATTCTAACCAAATTATAACCAAACCAGTCGATTATAACCAAAATTATTATTAGTCATATAAAATAACATTCAAATGTCTCAATATTTTTTTACGTTAATTTATATAATCAATAATATTATGCGAAAGAAATAATAATTATTCTTTATATTCAAAAAGTTTTTTTATGGAAAGGTGTGTAAAAGGAGGTCGTCGGTTTATTAACGGAAGGGCTAGCATGCCAAAATGTTAAAAAAGAAACTTTTTTTTTCTGCACAACGGGTTAGCACTTGACCTCAATCACACCTGATGTTAAGTGAAGATGAGGTCGAAGGTGGAAGCGTACTCACCCGGAAACCCCAACACATTTGGAGGACTGGCTATCTTATCTCTGACAACCGGAACACAACAATGCTATTAACATTACTGTTTGGCGGCAGACTTAGATAAGATGGTGGTAGATAGCCAGGCGGACATTTAAAATGCCCTACCACTACCCAAATGTTGTATTATAATTTAGTTTTTAATATTTTCTTTTATATTCGGCGAGTAGTTTAGAAGGCTTTAGGTTGGAATACTTCAAATGCTTCTTAACTTTAAAATTTCCTTAACCGTCGCTTTAAATATCAGCAAAATGAAAGTGACAGCTTGATATTAATTATGCTGAATCTAAAAATATACGCTATTAGTTAAATAGCTCAGATTTTTAGATTCAGCATAATTGGCAAACATTATGATCTTGATATTATTTTAAAATAACAACTATAAATTACATAGTTTATCTTGTATAATACTTTCAGTAAATCAAGCAGATAACGGAGATTATTGTATAAAAAGTGTGTACATTTATCCCTGTCGTAAATATTACAGCTACTGTAATATCTACATATTATATTTTTTTTTATGCACAACGGGTTAGCCCTTGACCTCAATCACACCTGATGTTAAGTGAAGATGAGGCCGAAGGTGGAAGCGTACTGACCAGGAAAGCCAAATATTTGGGAACTGTCTGTATTATCTCTGACAACCGGAACCAACAATGCTATAAACATTGCTATTTGGCGGCAGATTTAGATAAGATAGTGGTAGCTAGCCTGGCGGACAGACTCCATGTGAACAGAGTTTGTGTCTGTATATACACATTCCCATTTCTTTCGCCAAAATTTTCAAAATGCAATTGTTATTATAGATACAGAGTGACTTATATTATGAATTACATGAAACAAATTCATCCATCAACTCGATTTTCATCCTGAGGTACCAGGATACCAGCGACGTATTGGCACTAGATGGCCT
The DNA here is from genome assembly GCA_949316235.1 of Oegoconia quadripuncta. Lineage (NCBI taxonomy): Eukaryota > Metazoa > Arthropoda > Insecta > Lepidoptera > Autostichidae > Oegoconia > Oegoconia quadripuncta. The sequence goes on along the minus strand of OX438748.1, from coordinate 21,927,567 downwards.
TGGTTTGCTTAGTAAATTTTGCCCCACGCAGCCCAACTTCACGATTCGTGGTGACACCTGCACTGTATGCACTTACTCAATTATAAGACAAAAAAAAATTAGTGAAAGTGGACAAAGTTACCTAGATTACAATAATAAGCAGCTACACATCCGACGTGTACCTAGAAAGGAAAAAAATGTTAAGTTAATTTGGATAGCTTCATAATTCTGACGTTTTGAGTAGGGTGGCAATGAATTCATTGTTGCTTAATTACTGAGAATAAAGTTAAGCTTAATTATGTAATGGCCATCAGTACTACTCAGTTGGGAAAAGTATAGTTTCTAATAACCTTTGTGTAGTTAATTTTAACAGTTATACCTTTTGTATCAATCTTTTACAGTGTGTATTCTCATCACAGATATGTTAAAATAATATCACTGTGTATATTTTTAAGCTGTGTACAATAAATAATTTTTTCTTTCTTTCTTTTTTCTCATCGATTTTAAATAATAAATTTTATGATAGTACTCGCAGAATGTCCTGAGTTGAGAGCAAAACAAGCATGCAATGCAAAGTCAAAAATTATTTTTAAAGGGCTACTATAATAATCTGAAAAACGTACGTTCTTCTTACGTATCGTGTATGCGTAGAATATCTTTGTTTCAAATTTTTATTTCGAAGGCAAAATTTTCGTGCCATGCAAAAGTGAACGATCAGCTAAATTGACGTTGAAATTTTTTTTAACGAACTTCGGCCTTATCTTCACTTAACATCAGGTGTGATTGAGGCCAAGAGGTTATTGCGCATAAACAAATTATCGACTAGGAGCACATAAAACAGAAAGTACTGACCTATCGCGCGTAGAGGGCGTCACCACGATTTCTTCATCCGATTCTATATCGTACATGCTGTCTCTCGCGTAGCTTTTATTTGTGAAGCCACCCATATCTCCTGGAAACGAAGAAACATATAGTTAATGTTGATGATATTCTCAGATACAAACACGGAACGATACAATAAGAGGAAGTTGTGTCCGTCATTTAAAGTAGCCTATATTCATCCAGGTCTTAAGTTACTTCTCCGCCAAACTCCGTCCAGGAGTCAAACTTCAAACATTTATTAGGTCCTTACCCATGAAATTGGCGTTTTGTATGAAGAATTTCATTAAGACTGTTTTCTCCACACAAACATTTTTGATTTTTTTTTTGGAAACGGCAAATCCAAATTCAGCTAGGTAGGCTAGGCAGCGTTAATTTAAAAAGCGTTAAAGCGTAAAAATATTGGGTCTTTACCTATGAAATTGGAGTTTTTTTTCTTCGTTAATCATATGTACCAATTCCTGCGATTTTCAAAGCTATATCCAAATTTGTTTTTTATTTGGAAAATGGAATATTATTTCAAGGTTTCACATGAAATATTTTTTAATTTCTGTGCTAAATCACATAATAAAAAAAATTTGTCCAGAGCTCTTTTCATGTGCTTCCCATAATCATTTCTTAGATTCACTGAAACTTTTATAAAGCGGTTACTTTTAAAAATTAACGCTGCCTATACTTAACTTAATGTTATCCGATAATACACACAAAGTTTAGCTTTTCATAACCTCCTGACATGCTTTCTATTTTAATATATTTACTTTAACTTGTATTAAACTATTATTTGACAAAGGTGATTATGGCATATCAATAATCTCATGACATGTTTTATATTTTATTTTATTTTATTTCACTATTTGTTTTTATTTTATTTTATTTTAGTTTTGTTTTATTTCATTATTCAAAAATAGTATGACGTTGACGTAACAATGGTTACATACTTATACTTTATTAATTAATTTTGACATAGTTACATATAATAATATGTAGATGCTAAATTTCTAACTTATTTTGTTCATTTTGCGACTTAACAAATAATCTAGTAATGTAATGTATGTGTATAGTTATTGTTTTATGTTTGACAATCACTTTTACTTTAAAAATCATAAATTTACGGAACTGTATGTGTGACTTAATATTGTAAAAGTGAACTAAATAAATCTAATCTAATCTAGCTAAATTTGGATGTGCCGTTCCCAAAACAAAAATCAAAAATGTTTGTATGGAGAAAACAGTCTTAATGAAATTCTTCATACAAAACGCCAATTTCATAGGTAAGGACCTAATAGTTACTGAAGTTCCAACTATATTCACCGTGTTAATTTTAATGTAAGAGGCTGTGTTTTATTACTAAATTTTACCATATCAAAAACAAGCTGCCGATTTGTTAGAAAATATTTTTATTCTATCATTGACAGGTACTCTAGGCGTGTGCAAAAATTCTATAAGAAGTTAAAACTGTATTGAATCAATCAACCAATCAAATACGCTTTATTGTTTTAATAAGGAAGGAAAGTACAAATTAGGCGGCCTTATAGCTAACAGCGATCTCTTCCATGCAAACCTATCATCACGGAATTCAATACGAGTAATTAAATGGGTTAGCACAAATAATTTCCTAATTGTTAAGTACATCTGAAAGTTTTTTTTTTTTTATACGGTTCACAAAACTGGACACAATTCACAATATTTTTAGTCTTACCCAACATTACGACATAATTGATTGAATGTGACTTGATGTGAACACAGCATGCACACAGGTAAACAGTCTCAACACTTAGGAATAAAATAGGCTATTAACGAAATCACTAAAACGATACAAAAAGACCTATTTATAAAAGTTCTGCATATTGAATTCAAAAAGTGTTATCTTATAGGTATGAAAAAAATGTATTCTTACTGAAGTACCAAACAATATCCAACCAGTATCAGTTCAGGGTCAGAACGCATCTATGACTGACCAACGTATTTGAGGTCGAGGTACGTTCGACATCTCTTGAAGGTTACAGATGTTACAGGCAGTAGTAATCGGATTCCATTCTGTTACCTCAGAATTCCTCCTCAAGCAAGCAGCTTTCCTAAAGATGCCCTCTCACGATACACCAACTGTTCGAGCTAATACCCGCTGCTCAATTTAACCGGTACACTTCTCGCCGAAAATTAAATTTCCATCCACATCACCTGGATGAGTGGAAGTCTACCACTGTACGTTTCTCAAGAAACTTCCTACCACGTACGACCACCCTGTGGAACGGATTTCCTGCAGCGGTATTCCCGAACGAGTACGACATTGGAACCTTCAAGAAACGAGCCTACACCTTCCTCAAAGGCCGGCAACGCATCTGTGACCCTTTTGGTGTTGCGGGTGTCCATAGGCGGCGGTGATTGCTTTCCATCGGGTGACCCGCATGCTCGTTCGCCGCCCTCTCAAATAAAAAAAAAACACGATAATTCTGATTAAACTGAAACATTCAATCCTCACCTCTGGCGGAGTCTTCATACTTCCCATCTTCCCACTTGTACTCGTTCTCCGTGTACAAGGGGGGGAGGGTCTGGTGGGGGGTTGGGTATAAGTCCAGGCCGCGTTTATCGTTGCTCAAACTATCTGTGTCGCTGTACGCTGCCATCCTGGAATGTTGAAGATTAAGGTTTGATATTCATGATAGTTGAACTACTTTAGGCCAGGATCAGCCCTTAGATTATAACTTTGTCGGTATCGTCATCGATTACGTTGACCAATGAGAAATCGTCAAATTGCCGGGCGAGGGATGAGCCAACCAATCACATGTCAGAACGTAACCGATGACGATATCGATGAAATTATTTAATTGAACCCCTGATTACCACGCACTCGACATTTCACTGTCGATAGCTTTGTCACTTTTGCACACGCTTATAAGTGTAAAAGAGATCGACATGCCAATGTCTCTTGACAGTGAAAAGTCGAATGCACGAGAATGGGGATCCTGGGTTAATAGTCATGTCAACTGTAGACAGAAAAGTCGGTGAAATGTGACGCTTGGACGCTATAAAAATCATTGATGCTACCAGGAGAGTAGGTAGCCATAGGAGAGTTACCGCTTCCTACTCTTACTTCTGTAGGATCCGGCTCCTGGTGAATACAGACTATCAAATGAGAAATTTTTCATCGCAATCACCCTTCAGGCCTTGGGCACCAGACAAATCAAAAGAATGTGACCACCGGCACCAGCCGTCGAGTTTATTGATTTACTTTAGGTACATTAACAGTAGTATATATATTATAGTTCGATGTGACATGGTTTGTGGTACAGTTCTTATATGTCTACCAATTACAAATGTACTCAGCATTAATGATAGAAGACACCTTTGGTTTAGAAGGTAAATGAAGACCACTTCACATAAGACCATAGATTTCCGCCGGTACCAGGCCTTCAAAGGGGATTGTTACATCTTTATCATCAAACACGTAAGGTTTCCATCACATTATCAGTCCGTAAATATCCCACAGCAGGGATATAGACCTTCCCTCATATTGAGGGAGTATGGGCCATAGTCCGCCACCTTGGCCATTCCGGGTTGGGGACTTCACATGCCTTGGAATTTTTTTAAAATTTCTCAGGCATGTAGGTTTCCTTACGATATTTTCCTTCATCGTTTAAGAGCAATCAAATAAATGCACATAAGGAATTAAATTAAATTTAAAAACTCATTGGTACATAGCCTGCCTGGCGATCGAACCTGGACCTCCCAAATTTGGAGACTGTCTCCTCCACTGAGCCACCGACGCTCTTTTCGGCCCGACGCCTTGGACCCCTTCCAAGGTTTTTATAAGCCGGGTCAATACCTAGTGTAGTCCTCGAAGCAGCTGAACCTCCAAAGCGCGAAGGACAGCAGCACTGCTGAGATGACTACGCCGACCGCGATTAACAGCCAGACCATCAGCGCTCTGCCGTCGTTGGGGATCTCGAACTCCTGAAATGAAAGACATGGAGATTATCTATCTATAATGTGGTTTAAAGTAGAAAAGGAGCGTTTTCAAGGGTCTGCTTGGGATTGGGGTCATCATTACTTACGGAGAATGGGCCTCCCCAACTTTTGGACCGGTCTCATGCCGCTTATATCCAACGTGTAAATAACGATTTTTTTAGTGTTCCATAGATTTTTTTTTTTTTAATCCACAACGGGTTAGCACTTGACCTCAATCACACCTGATGTTAAGTAAAGATGAGGCCGAAGGTGGTAGCATACTGACCCGGAAACCCCAACTTATTTGGGAGACTGGCTATCTTATCTCTGAGAGATATCCCAAACCATAGTATTTGGGTGTTCCAAATATACATCCTCTTATTCAAAAAAAAAAATACAAACGCTTTATAAGTTTTAGTAAAATTATGTTTTGTCACTTTCTTTCATTATAACATTTGATTATGAACGACAGAGACAAAAGAAAAAAAAAATGAAAAAAAAAGGAAATAAATTAAATTAAATTTTTATGTAAAAGTTTAAAGATTGAAACAACATATACGGTTCACCTTATGAAATACACAGAAATGCACACGTGACAGTTATCTCAGTTGAAACGTGCAAGTCTAGATTTTCTTAAGTGGAAAGTCCCTTAGTCGCATTTAACCACACCCACGGGAAGAGATGAGTTGGTTCTATTCTATTTGAGTGTCGAAACCACACATCACTAGTAGTGTTCCGTGTCAAAAATGGTAAACGGAATCATTGGACATTTTTGTACACAATTTACTCACGTAAATTTTTGTTTTTTTTTTTTGGGGAACGGCAAATCCAAATTTAGCTAAACTTTGTGTGTATTATCGGATAACATTAACTTAAGTATAGGCGGCGTTAATTTTTAAAAATAACCGCTTTATAAAAGTTTCAGGGAATCTAAGAAATGATTATGGGAAGCACATGAAAAGAGCTCTGTTCAAATTTTGTTTTTAATATGTGATTTAGCCCAGAAATTAAAAATTATTTCATGTGAAACCTTGAAATAATATTCCATTTTCCAAATAAAAAACAAATTTGGATATAGCTTTGAAAATCGCAGGAATTGGTACATATGATTAACGAAGAAAAATACTCCAATTTCATAGGTAAGGACCCAATACCTATACGTCCGTTTCCGAATTGACGTGGAAATATCTGTAGTGACGTATCTTGATACCACGGAGACGTGATGCGATTGGAATATAGATACGTGCTTAATATCAATATGTAAACGTCTGGTGATGGAGAGGATTAGATTAAGTATTATGTGTGAAAATTAGATTTTGGTGACAGTGTTTCTAAGTGATTCCTAGCCTTCATCATCATCGTCGGTTTATGTTATTACCGTGCCAGCAGGTGTATGATGTTTTCTATGAGTCGCGAGAGGAATGCTAGTGTGATGATTCTCATTAATTTTATGATACTAATAATTTTTGATAATTTAATATATGTCAAAAAAACTAAGAAAAATTGTGATAAACATGATGTGAAAGTCAAAAATGCTTTATTTTATACGTACAAACCAATCATCCTAAAAGTAACACATGGGCTAAAGTGTTACCTCCAAAAATTTTAACTTTTCTAATTTTCCTTACCTTTTTATTATTTTAATGAAGTGTTTACGTTTTATTTTCCTTTATAAAAAGAAAAAAAAATCTAAATAAAAAAAAATCGAATAAAAATTGTCTTAGCCGGATTCGAAAAGGGTGTCTTTTCGAAAGACGTTACCTAAGCACTCGTGTCGCTTGCCACTAGACCACGATATCAATAAGCAGAGCTGACGAAATTTTCTTACTCATTTATATGTGACATATTATTATGGATTTGGTTTGAGTGTTGATATTGTATGAATGCTTTCTAATAGATGGTGCTAGAGTGCTTCGGTCCATACGGTCCATATAATATTAATTCTTTTAGGGAGATTCGTCTGTACATAGGGTACATTTAAAATGGCCAGATACCTGTTTTTAAAAGAGCAACCCCTCGATTGTCTTGCTTTTTCTTCTTAGCGGTAAATTGCATTTTGAAGAAGCAGTAGCTTAAAGAACTTAAAATTGACTATTTTAACTGTATTTTTTTGAATACTTTGTTTGCTTTATCGCTATTTCAATTAATTTTGTGTCAGCAAAACACAGCCACTTGAACGTGACTGGCCGATAGAATTCCGCCAATCCGAGCGATCGCCTATTTCGTTTATTGCCCGTGGTCCGATCGCCGAGTTGTACTGATCGATCAATGGCTATTTTTTTTTGCCTGTGGTTCTATCAATCGGACCATCATTATAAAAATATAAAATTGTCTATTTGGATCTATTTGGTGGTGATGGGTCGCGAGGGACTCGTATTGGTCGGTCGATAGGATTATTCTGGTTGCGAATTTTGAACTGAGAGGTTGAAGACGATAAGCTCTGCACCTTGTTACCATCTGTTCGCTACATTTTTTGGGGATTGGGGATATAAATATATGTATACAGGGTCAAATTTCATTTGTGTAATTCCTTTTTACTGGTGTCTCTACTTCTGATTACGAACAACTTTCCACTAGGCACCATAGCCGAATTCAGCAGAAAATTGTTGGACTTCCATAGTAAAGGTGGTTTCAGCATGGTTTACTCTGTATAGGTCTCAGCATGGTTTACTCTGTATAGGTAATCGAAAATTCTTATTATTATTTTTTTATATGAGAGGGCGGCAAGCGAGCATGCGGGTCACCTGATGGAAAGCAATCACCGCCGCCCATGGACACCCGCAACACCAAAAGGGTCACAGATGCGTTGCCGGCCTTTTAAGGAAGGTGTAGGCTCGTTTCTTGAAGGTTCCAATGTCGTACTCGTTCGGGAATACCGCTGCCGGAAGTCCGTTCCACAGGGTGGTCGTACGTGGTAAGAAGTACTTTTGATCGGATTCGATTATGGTTCCTTGGGGAAAGTTTGTTCGTAATCAAGACTGGCGTCATCAGTTAATGGGAATTACATGAATTCAAATTCACCCTTTATATTAGTATTTATAAATAAATGAAAACACCAAATTCTAACTCACCGTTATGCCCAACCTCCTCAGCCTGAACGCGAAGGGATCCAGGTATATATACGTGTCCCACATCGTCTGAAGATCAGTCTCGTTCAGCCTCGTCACCTGGCCATCAACAAACACCAGCGGCACTCCGAACCTCACGGAGGTACAGTTCTGGAAGTTCGGCCAGTTGACGTTGCAGACAGTCGCGTTCAGGACCTGGGTGGTTTCTGACCTGGAATTTAGGAATTTTATTATAAGTAAATCAATAGAATCAGATATGAAGAAATCCGTAGATAAGAACGAAAGTTACCACCGGTACTAGGCGTGGAGTAAATGAAAGAAAGACGGAGCTGTGGTAAGCTATGTATGACGCACCTCTTCCCTACATTGTGTACCTAGTATATAAGTAATTGCACGACTCATTTTGATGTCATTATACGCGTATCACCAAGTTGTGCATTTCATTCACTGCTCCTCCTGGTCCCCACATTGCATGGCGACCCTGCCAGTGCTGCCTTCTATATAGGCAGCCCTGTGCATTATATTTTTTTTTAAAAGGTCCTCCTGGACCCCACATTGCAGAGCCCAATAACACCACTGCACTTAGAACCATAGATTTCTGTCGGTACCAGACTATCCAGACAGCCAATTATTATTATTATTTCAAAATTTTTTTTTTCTCCCAAGATTTCGTCATATAATGTTTGCTTGCAAGTAGCTTGTAGCCAATAGTATTGTAGTGTGCAACAACTTCGACGTGTTATGCATTCTGTTATCAGAGAATGCACGAGGTGGAGACTGAAAAACAGCTATTTTGCTGAGGCTCCAACCTATTTGTCCACTACGTTAGAAAATTTAACTGTAATTAATGATCATGTATATTTTTTTAAGTGGATGAATAAATATCTTTTTATTTATTTTATTTATTTATTTATCAGAACCACCAGCAAACACGTAAGACTATAATACATCAACCGACGCTTGGAAGAATCCTGTTAACTTGATCATGGAATTTGAGCAGGAGGGATTGTAGACTACTCCGGTTGAATTCCACAGGCTACATACGAGGGCCAAGTTGGATGGCATGAGGATCATCCAAATGTTTACCGTTCACCGGTAAACATTTTGATCATAATTTAATATTATTATATGTATGTGGGTAAGTGGTCTGTAATGCAAATGTTTACCCTTCACCAGTAAGCATCTCAGGTTCCATTATCATAATTGAATGTTATAATTTGTGCGTGAGTAGGTGTCTGTCATTGCCACCATAAACATTTAAGGTAATCGGGCCCGTGTTCCATCAGTAGCAGATCATTACTTTGCTCTATTAAATTCTAGTGTCATTTTGATATTATATGCGCTTTTACTAGTTTGACATAATATCGCAATTTTCCGAGCTACCCTATACCAAGACAGGCTCGCACCGTCACTAGCATCGCTCGCGTCTGCCCGACATTATATAAATAGTACAGTCAGCTGCTACTAAAAGTATACCCCTAACGCAAAACATCTAAGATAAAGAGAGGAAGGGGAAGACCTAGGCGTAATTACTTTGACCAAGTGAAAGAAAAGGTGAATGTCGTGTCGTACCGAGAGGTTAAAACGAGGGCGGAAAGTAGAAGAACGGATCAAAGCCTTCGTTTTATATATTTTTTTTTATGCACAACGGGTTGGTACTTGACCTCAATCGCACTTGATGTTAAGTGAAGATGAGGTCGAAGGTGGAAGCGTACTGACCCGGAAACCCCAACACATTTGGGGGACTGGCTATCTTATCTCTGACAACCGGAACACAACAATGCTATTAACATTGCAGCTTGGCGGCAGATTTAGATGGTAGCTAGCCAGGCGGACATTTAAAATAAAACATAAATTGTTAGTACTATTTATAAATCTTCAAAATATCACCCATTTTTTTTCTTAACGATCATAAGAACTCTATAAAACTAAAGCTTGTGAATTTCACGCGTGCTACATCATTAAAAGTAATAAACGATTTTATGACTTCTTTTGTTTTAACTGCCTTTTGTTTAAAGTCGGTACGGGCGCATGGAAATAAAAGATATTTATTGGCCAAGTGGGCAGGTAAAGCAAACGGCAATTGGCATGGTGCCAACCACGTTTTTACATAGTCTATCCGTTTTAAACGGTAGCGCAAGTCGCTTTAAACTGTGTGAAATTAAAGCCAACTTATTAAACGCTTCGTAATAGACGATGGAATTATATCAATATGTATACCGATATACAGAGTGATGAACAATGTAACAAATTCGAATTATAATTTTAATAATTTCAATAGAAATTCCCACGTTCTAACCAATAACGTGTAAGGAAAAAAATCTATTGCTTGGAAACTAGTTTCGTAGAAAGTAGATTATTTCTTCTACCGCAATTGGTTACGAACCTCCGGTTTCGTACGCGGCCGAAGGGAAATAAATAAATAAATATCCTTAGACATACACAGCGCCATCTAGTTCCACAGTGAGCAACTTTATGCTTGTGTTGTGGATACCAGATGGGTTAGCACTTGGCCTCAATCACACCTGATGTTAAGGGAAGATGAGGCTGAAGGTGGAAGCGTACTGACCCGAAAACCTAAATATTTGGGAACTGTCTATATTATCTCTGACAACCGGAACACAACAATGCTATTAACATTGCTATTTGGCGGCAGATTTAGATAAGATGGTGGTAGCTAGCCAGGCGGACATTTAAAATGCCCTACCACCAACCAAACCGAGTACTAAACATGTACCCCGCTCGGGATCGAACCCGGGACCTCGAAAACCCTATGTTATTTACATGTACATTATCTAGTTCTTTCAGAAATATTAAATAAATAAACAATAATAAATAAATAAATATCCTTAGACACACACACCGCGCCATCTAGTTCCACAGTAAGCAACTATATGCTTGTGTTGTTGATACCAGATGGTTGATAAACTACATAAATAAATACTTATTATAAATGAAAACATCAATAACTCTGGTACACCTGTCCGTATTCGTCACACAAACATACGCCTCTAGCGGGATTCGAACCCGCAACCTTTTGGTATAGTGGCCAGAGTTGCTAACCACTACACCAACTACAGTCGTTTTTAAATGACGTAGTGCTGCGTCCGAAAAATCCTACAAACAGTCTAAATGCGAAGCTTATCACTTTAATTTTATCATGAAACACACTTGCCACTTTTATTTAGCATTTCAAATAAGTCCCACAGGACGATAAATTCACTTCACGCTTGCAGAAGGTCAGTACTGCTATATTGAGATCCTATGAGTGTTTAAGAGATAAATTAAACAGTGACTTGTGCTACCTTTCCAGTTTGATACACTGTGGTTTTTGAATTGTCTACTCTGGAACTGCTCGACTTATTCAGGACACCCTGTAGTGCACTATTTTCTGTCTTGTTAAGAAACTCTGCTTGCGATTTGTTTACATTGTAGTCTAGCAAACAAGGGTGTTTGTGGATGTTTGTTAAGTACGTTTGACACTTTATATAAGTTAAGTTTTACACCATATGGCTGCCCGCCCACGACCGATAATCGGTTACCCATTTTTTGTACGAGAAAAATGGAACGTACTGATTGCAATGTTTCAACGCCCACGCCCTACAAAAAATCGGTCACAATGGTGTCGATTCGGATGTACGCCAACTAAACTAAACTAAACTAAAACCAGTTTTGGAGTGGTGCCGTCGCATCTTACTGTTCCAGGGTGAAAGAGACAGTACTACTTTAAAACTGGTTTTAGTTTAGTTTAGTTGGTGTACATGCGTATCGACACCAATACCGATGATAAAAGTATTAAGGAAATAATCGGCCCGATTATCGGTCCTAAAAAAATTCGGTCGTGGGCGGGCACAGTAAGGAATCTGCGACGCGTCCACTTTCTCCTAATATACTGCGGCACATGCCCTCAGCTCAAGCTCAGCTTTTAATAAAATAAAAGGTTTGCACTTGACCTCAATCACACTTGATGCTAAGTGACGATGCGACCCAAGGTGAAAGCGCGCTCGACCGCTCCTTAATTTCTACTTGATACCTTGACCCGTTTCTGAGAAAATGCGCTTTAAAACGTTTTCTAAAGAAAAAAACTCCCAATTTCATATATTTTTATCGTACGTATACGTATGTACGACGTTATAACGTCATATATTTTTGTATTTATGTTTATTTGTACAAGTAAGTAGGTATACTACACGCCCACATGTATCATATTTTTTTTTTTTTTTTTTATATTTCGGACACTTACACCAATCATCTAGTCCCAAATTAAGCAAAGCTTGTACTATGGATACTAGATAACGGATAAACATACATAAATATTTATATAAACATCCATGACTCAGGAATAAATGTTCATATTCATCACACAAACATTTACCCGTCGCGGGATTCGAACCCGCAACCGTTGGTTTCGCTGACAGGGTCACTATCCACTACACCGTTAACGTTGTAGATAGGATTTTGTCGTGTGTCAGGTGAGTAATGTAGCACTTCTCCGTATAATTTGTATGTTTTGAGTTAGTGTATATAAAGTACAAGATATTTAACTTTAAACACAGTTATTAGTGTATTTCGAACACAATCTTTCGAGGGTTTTATTTGACCAAAATCGATTAGTAGTCTAGAAAAAATACGCAATGTTTGTGGTCTATAATTTCCTATAATTTTAAAGTTCCTGTTTTTTTGTAGAAGGATAAACTACCCATCAGTAATGAAATAAAAATAATTTCTAACAATTCTGTAGCTAGCTTTAGGTATAATAATAAAATATAATTTAAAAAAATATATTTATTTTCAGGCAACTAAGACACATAACTCACAGTCTAACATATATTATAATAACAACTGTGTGTCAATATATCTACAATAGATAGATGTATTTTAAATGTCCGAAATATAAAAAAAAAAAAAAATTGTTAAGAAAGCACTACAAATTCCAGACAACCTCAATTAAAGAAGCTTTAACCTTTATAAAATTTGTAACTAACAACTTGAAAGTTAATTTAAACTTCTGATTGTCGTGATCGAAATGATACTTTGTATGTAGGTATATTTAATTATGATGACAATACTATAATTTCGTATTGGAGCTGATCTGATGATGGAGCCAGGAGATGTATGGTGAAACTCTTCAGTTTAAACCCCTCGAGTTAGGGCTCATATGATTAGTATTATTCAAACATTTGGTGTCGACGATCTGATGATAGTGGAAATGTGGCATGTTTTTTTAGTTGTTTAAACTACATTATTCTCTCTAGTACATGTATTATGATTGTATTGTTCTTCTACCTATGTTTGAAATAGTGCGTACACACAGTACTTTAAAATTGTACCCCCTGTGCACGCATATGTTATTTATAATTAGTTGTAACATTAAGCAACAAAACTATTGTTAGATTTTTGTTTTTCATGATGTTTTCATTTATAATAAGTATTTATTAAAAAAAAATGTATTTATGTAGTATAACAACCATCTGGTATCCACAACACAAGCCTATAGTTGCTTACTATGGAACTAGATGGCGCTGTGTGTATGTCTGAGGATATTTATTATTAATTTATTAAGTGTAATTGAACTGATGTTTATGACTGTTGGTAAACCTTAATAAATAAAAATAAACTTCAAAGGAGGAGAATAGGATTAAATAGCTAATGCTTACCAGTCACTTTGCCAGAGCAAGCTGCAGTAGGATCTTGATACACTTCTAATCTTACAAATTTAAGCTCTACGTTACTTCTAATAAAGACGGATTTTGGGACTATCTTTATATAGCTGAACTGACATATTAATTTATTTACATATTATAATGACGTAGATATTTCCTTATTAAAACATCTATATACAATAAACTCTAGTATCATCCGATCAATATTTATTTCTATACTTATTTCTCTTTAAATCATGTCCAGTCTTTTTATCTAATTTACAACATTTCATAGTTCGATATGTTTGTTTTCACTCTAGCAGGCCTTCGCATTTGATGCCAAAGTCTACACAGTAGGAAGTGTAATGAAAAAAATTGTATCTGCAACCCTCATACAAGCTTCTCCTCTGTAAATTTTACAGGATTCTTCAGTACTTCAATTGTGTTATCGGAATTAACAACGCAATTCACTTTGGCGTTATCAGCATCTAAACTGTTGGCTTCTGCTATCGAATCATTATTATTATCATTATCAGTGTTCTTACTTTCCTTTGTTATTAATTTAGTTCCCTTGTTTTCTGATTTGACATCATTGTTATTATTCAACCGTGTTCCTCCTGAAGGTAAATTTAGGTCAGATTTCTTAGCAGCTACTTGGGACTTAACGTCTGTACAATGTTTATTCTGAGCTTGTGGATAATGGTGTAATATAGCTGTAGTATTAAATGTTATTTTACCATATTTAACAAACTCAGTTGGCCTTTCCGGCTTATCACCGCTAGTGCTAGGCCCTGCTTCTAAATCTACATACTTAATAGGACTCTCCTTACTTAATTTTACTGTATTAACACTATTCTCTATATCAATATCATCGTATATATCTTTCGTATCTTCTAATAGGTCTAAAGCAACTTTTCTGCTTCGCCAAACGTTGTTCCAACTATTGTATAAGTTCATATCTACAGTTATGTTATGTTTTAGTGGCAACGAGTTTGGCAACTTCCTTTGAGGCTTCTCCTCAGGCGTGTATCACAATTGTTTCTGGGCTGTTTGGCTCTTATGGTTGCTTGAGTCGCTTTTTGCCGCCGTGTGGTCACGAGCGGCGTTTGTTAGCTATGTCTGGGACTGCACCATAGATATGCTGGTGGTCTCAGTGACGATAGTTGGAGCTGGGAAGTCATCCCGTGTGGAATCGTATATTGGAAACTCACAGCACATTATGCATTTGAGAAACTTCGGCACCTCCACGTATATAGCAGGCGGTATTGGTATCAATGGTGACGTTGATGCCTTATAATACAAATAATCAGGGTTATCTCGGTATTTTTCGTCCGCTGTTCGTTCGAGCAACGGTATACCAGATAAGAACAATATGATAGCCGATGTGAATAGAGGCGATAAAATGGCTACCCATTCGACACCTTCGATAACGTTTAGAGATACTATAAATATTCCCCACCAGAGAACAACTTCGCCAAAGTAATTTGGATGCCTCGATAAGCCCCACAAGCCATCGTTGCACCATTTCCCTTGGTTTGACGGTTCCTGTCTGAACGCGAACTTCTGTAAATCAGCGTACGTCTCAATCAACAGTCCAATGACAAACACTCCAGCACCAGCAGAATCTAAAGTGGTCATTGTTTTTGGTGATTTCGGAAACGAATGGTGTGGTGAATTGATAATTATCACTGGCAAACTAACTACGTACACCCATACCGCTTGGAATGTGTAGAATACGGCGAATCGAAGTGTATTACTCTTACGATCCTCGAATTGCTTATCACGACCTATATGATAGATCCTGTATATCAAATATCCGGATAGTCTCACGCCCCATAAGCACACGAACGCCGTTACCATGAGTTGTCTGCTATCATAGCTTTTCAGGTGACTAGACCCCTGGCCTAGAAAGAACGTGAGCAATGCAATTATAATAAAGTTGGCGCCCCCAGTGAAATCTGTCACTTTGTCTGTTTGAAACAGAGAAGCTATGGTGAAGAACAATATCTGCATTGCAACGGTAACTATTGCGCTAACAGCGAAGTTATTTCGGTCTATTAAAGGTTCCATTTTGTTTGACTTTGATACTAAATGTTGATTTTGGCATCAGGGCTCACTGCTGGCATCGATTTCGTGTCGCAATACAGCATTATTCCACCAAAACATTTATCCCCTACAAAAATCTAATGACACTGAGTTTGATTGATTTGCAGTCTAACATTACAAATGAACACGAATTTTGTTTACTGACGGTAAGTCTACGAGTTTTTATAATAGGTACTAGGTGTAGGTTTTGAGTGAGTTTTTTAAGCAGTTCTGATATGTAAGCTCTCCCGCACGTAAGCTTGTACTGAAATAGATTTGACGTTTCCACAGCGCATGTGCGGTGTCCTAGTTCCACGCATGCGCCGTCTCGCACATTATACAGTGTTCCCCGACGGTCCCGAAAACCGAGATTCCGTATCTATTTGTTTAATTATTGGCAATAAAGTGAAAATTTAGATAACAGCGTATATAACAGAGTACACTCTCTCCATTCCATATACGCCCCGCAGCTGCCCCCGTTTCATCCATCGAGTTATTTACAAGTGCAGCTTAGTATAAACGATTCGCTATATTTCGCCCTTAAAGACTCAGTCCACTACCCCTGAGCTCGATGGTCTACTCATCTCATAAGTGATGCACGTAAAAGAGAAACTTCCGCACACCCCGAATGTGAGAATTACCTCATAATTACCTAATATTAGTTGGGATTCAAATCAAATCAAATCAAAAATGCTTTATTTTGTAGGTACACAGGGTATGCCGCGGATATAAATACAATCTTTGTTTTACAAAAACGAGCCGTTCGCGCAATTTATCAATTGAGACCTGCAGTGTCACTTAGAGATAGATTTACAGAAGAGTATAATATTCTAACCTTTTCGCCTTTCGCCAAATAAGAAATAAAAATAAACTTGCAGGTCACATAAGTCGCCTCCGCAAAGTCAGTAATTCATTCAAAGGGTTATGTATACGCTTTTTCAATAAAGTTCCTGTTGATATACAAAATCTTTCTTTCAATAAATTTAAAGATACTATAAAGCAGAAACTCATTAAGAAAGCATATTATAAAATATCAGAAATATCCCGTTCGCATAACCAGGCTATTTCACAATTAATAATGAAATATTATAATATAAAATAATAATTAATAATTTTGTAATATAAAAACCTTTTTTTTAAAGAGCGACCTCTCGAGTCTCTTGCTTTTTCTTCTCAGGGGAAAATTGCCTTTTGAACAAGCAGTAGCTTTAAAAATGTAAAATCTGACTGTTTTAAGTGTACCCTGTGTACCTACTGTGTGTATATTTTGCACATAATGGTGTCGATTCGGATGTACACCAACTAAACTAAAACCAGTTTTAAAGTAGTACGGTCTCTTTCTTCCTGGAACAGTACGATGCGACGGCACCACTCCAAAGTTTTAGTTTAGTTTAATTGGTGTGGTTGGTTATATCTAGAAGTATTTGCTTACCTACTTATAATAAAATATTTCGTCTTATCGTCCTTCAGTTCATATAGTTTTCCAGCTAATCCATTGATAAGTGTCAGTTTATTACCTATTGTTTGAAAATATTGCTAGCTAGAGGACGTCTTGCGGTTTTACATCCTCTGATGCCGTAGCCGTGACAGACAGATAAATATTTTTTATTTATAAATCATTTAAAGAAACATCTATAATTTAGCTAAACTTTGTGTGTATTATCGGATAACATTAAGTTAAGTATAGGCAGCGTTAATTTTTAAAAGTAACCGCTTTATAAAAGATTCAGCGAATCTAAGAAATGGTTATATGGGAAGCACATGAAAAGAGCTCTGTTCAATTTTTTTTTATTATCTGATTTAGCCCAGAAATTAAAAAAAATTTCATGTGAAACCTTGAAATAAAATTCCATTTTCCAAATAAAAAACAAATTTGGACATAGCTTTGAAAATCGCAGGAATTGGTACATATGATTAACGAAGGAAAAAAAATCCAATTTCATAGGTAAAGACCCAATATTACTAAAGGTGAAGACAATGGCAATTTATAAATGAAACATCTATGTGACATGTTCAGAATTTAGCATTCTGAGATTATATATGACATTTAGAAAAGGTTCTCTGGGACAAGGAAAATTTGAGAATTTGTCAAACCGCGAAAAATGAAAATCCTGTTTTTTTTTTGTTTTGTTTGACGTGTATGCTTATATACAATAAAGTGTTAAATAAATAAATAAATAAATAAATAAAATTATTACTCACGTAGTATTCAGTCCCATGTCAATGTCATTTGCGTTTATGAATACTGTGGCCATGTCTGCGACCAGCTGTCGGAACTCCTCTCGAATGTCCTCGAACTGCTCAGGAGTCACTCCTCCAAGGCTGACTAAGAGGGTACCCGGGGGCGCTGGTAGTAGAGCTTCCGCGTCTGGGTCCTCGGTATCCTCTGGGACGGGTGCTGGAAGGTGGTAAGCACGTTAATTAATTTAGTATACCATAGAATGGGCTGTCCGGGTCAGTACGCTACCACCTTCGGCCTCATCGTCACTTAACATCAGGTGTGATTGAAGTCAAGTGCTAACCCGTTGTGCATAAATTATAAAATTTTATTCATTGATAATGGTGTCGATTCGGATGTACACCAACTAAACTAAATTCAGTTTTATAGTAGTACTGTCTCTTTCTCCCTGGAACAGTACGACGCGACGGCACCACTCCAAAACTGGTTTTAGTTCAGTTGGTGTACATCCGAATCGACACCTTTGACAACGGGGTAGGTATTCAAAGAGGTCAAGTAAAAAATGCTTTATTTTGTTGGTATATATATACAGGGTAAACTTAACATAGTCAGATTTTACATTTATTAAGCTACTGTTTGTCCAAAAGGCAATTTTCCCCTGAGAAAGAACAAGCAAGAAATTCGAAGGCTTGCTCTCTTGAAAACAAGTTTTTATATTATAAAAAAGGCACAATAACATATCATTATGAATTGTGAAATAACCTAGCATGCGAAGGAGCTGGGTATTTATCATCTAAATAGTCTGATATATTATAATAGGTTTTCTTAATAAGTTTCTGTTTTATAGTATCTTTAAATTTATTGAAAGAAAAATTATTACTATAGTTATTAATAACATTATTGGGATAGGTATCATATTATAAATGTACCCCACAATAACCAATGTTGTTTGTTACTGTTTCTTTGGCTTACCACTGCACTTTATAAATTATAATATGTACATTTCTTAAATTATAAGTTTATAAAAATTGTGGAAACTATCTTCTATCTTTCTATTTCTATTTATCCATTTATTTTATTTTTAATTTTTTTGATAAAATTTAAACACATTGAAAACTTAAAAAGAACTAAATGTAGACTTTACATTTAGTTCTTTTTAAGTTTTCAATGTGTTTAAATTTTATCAAAAAAATTAAAAATAAAATATAAAATAAAGAAATATAAAGAGAAATAGAAATAGAAAGAGAAGATAAGATGACTAAATGTAATGTTATGATAGATGGGGTAAACATTGAGCAGGTGACGGGGTTTGTGTATTTGGGAAGTATGTTTACTAGACGCGACAAGTGTGAGGATGATATTAATAATTAGTGATGCAACGGATCTCTGTTTCTGTTTCCGCAAGTGCGGAAGTTCCGCGCGCTTTTCAACATTCGTTTCTGCTTCTGTTTCCGCTACTTTTATAACGGAGATACAATCGGGAGTTTACGACGGCTGAGAGTTACGATACGCATGCGCGCATGTCTTATATACGAAGAACACCGCAACAGATTGTTAGGTGCAAAAGCGGCCAAATTACTTTTCATAAAATATAACTTACCACTACTTAATTTTGAATATTAATAAAATGTTCAGTTGCAAATTTGCAATATTGTTTTCTATAGTAGATTTCTAATATATCTATTTCTAATCTAGATTTGGTGTATTTGATACTTAATTAAGAAATATATTTAATTTTGTAAATTAGTTTTTTTTTTTCATATTATTTACACTTCCGTTTCTGCATCCGTTTCCGTTTCTGTTAAAATTTACTTTTGACATCTGTTTCCGTTTCTGGTTCCGCTAAGACACTTCCGTTGCAACACTATTAATAATAATAATAAATAATAATAAATATCTTTGCACATACACACAGCGCCATCTAGTTCCACACTAAGCAACTAGGCTTGTATTATGGACCAGATGGTTGATAAACTACACAAATACATTTTTTTTGTAAATATATACATAAATAAATGAAAAACATACATAACTCGGGAACACAGTCTGTATTCATCATAGAAACATATGCCCCGAGCGGGATTCGAACCCGCGACCTTTTGATATAGCAGTCAGAAATTTTAACCACTACACCAAACAGGTCGTAAAGGGACAGTCGTATTAAAAGGAGAGTGAAAGCAGGAAACTGAGTGAATGGGGCCTTGCCATCTAGAACATTTTGAGCGATATTTGTCCTAACTAAAGTCTTTTGAGAAAAGCACTATATATGCCTTTTGAGAAAATTGCATTCTTTTGAGAAAAGCACTATATATGCCTCGGCGGAAATGGCAATTATTATTAGGTATTAGTGAAGTACTCGCCTACGGCTCGGCCTTCAAACTCATACTCGACCTGCAATTGCCTATTTCCCGGCCTTTGCAATAATGTACTATAGACATACACACAGCGCCATCTAGTTCCACAGTAAGCTACAATAGACTTGTGTTGTGGATACCAGATGGTTGATATACTACATACATTTTTTTTTTGTAAATAAATACTTATTATAAATGAAAACATCCATAACTCGGGTACACATGTCCGTATTCATCACACAAACATATGCCCCTAGCGAGATTCGAACCCGCAATCTTTTGGTATAGTGATTTGAGTTGCTAACCACTACACCAAATAGGTCGTCAATGTATGTAATATGTAAATAGACTGTATGCAAATAGCAATGGTTATGATGAATACGATCTGGTGATTTTTTAAATTATGTACTTACCTATCAACCGAACACTAAACTGGAATCCTCTGAAGAATACCGGGCCAGGATTCGCCACGAATCTGACGAAGAGCCTGTCCACATCGTGAAAGCGGAATCTTAACTCTTGGTTCAGGTGGTAGGAGAAAAGAATACCGTTGTGACCAGGATCGTCGGTTCCACCTGATGGACATCAAGAAATTCAATAAACTTTCAGAAATCGCTGTTGTTAAAGAATATTATTGATATAAAGAATCTGAATATGTCATTAATTTCGCTAAATTAAAAATACTTTATATTTATAGAAAATTATCAAAATGTATTCAGAACTAAACAAACATAATTTAAAATTGCTCCTAAACTGACCAATATATTCTACAAATAACAAAACATTCATTCATGCTTCCAGGTTTATCCATAGCGAAATTACAGGGAGGTCCAAAGGGCCCTGAATGGCTTGGAGAAAAGGATGCCTTTGCTCCCCAGATAATTTTTTTCTGCTAACTACCTACGCTATAAATAGCACATAACTTTTCAATTGGCGCGTTCACAAAACAGACCATGCTGTAGATAGCATTAATATTTTACCAAAATTCTTTTTTTTTTATTTGAAGCAGTTGGCCCACCATCGTCTAATAAGATTGGCATTGTAAGCACTCATCCAAAGGCATTTAAATTAGGAACCATCACAAATCAGAATTATGAGAGAGCTGCGTTTATCTTTCCTAATACCAATAAACCATTGGTATTAGGAACTAAAAATATTTACTTTATAAGCCTCAGAAATAGAAGAGTTCACCTTGAACTTACCTTCCCTCATGATATCGTAAATTGTCGCTCGGACTGCACTCGCTTACATCCCTGATAGCTTTACCAGTGCCTTGTCATAGACCTCGGTACCCCCAGCATAAGCTTTTGTAGTCCCTCCTAGACGAACTAACTTTGGACAAAATGAGCTCAAAGCGTCTTACTAAATTATACATGTAATATCACATTCAGCGATATTGATATTTATGCATGCTCCAAACCTATATTCATATCTCATATTCTAAAGAAACCCATTAAGTCCATTATCTATTTGTTATTATTTTACTGTTTTGGTGCATATTTATTTAAAAACAGTAACAAATAAAGAGATGGAATTTAAATATAAACTAGAACAAATGTAAAAAATAAATAAAGAGATAATTCACAAATATAGAGACATCGGTTCCGAATATATTTTCCTAGCTTTCGGAGTCGAAACTTTAGGTCCTTGGGGGCCGAGCGCTCTTAAATTTTTCTTTGATATTTCAAAGCGCTTAGTCGATGTCACTGGTGACCCGAGAGCTGGTTGTTTCCTCGCCCAACGCTTAAGTATCTGCATACAACGAGGAAACGCCGCCAGCGTTTTGGGTACCTTGCCTCGCGGCCCCAATTTTTTACTGTTTTACATATATTTTATTTCACATGTTTATACTCATGCCCACGTCCCTATAATATTTAATGTGTTTACTCTTATATGCACGAGACGAACGTCAATTTAAATATGTACAAAACTTTGCTTGCAACATCACAAAAATATACGAGTTTATATTAGCGTCGATTTTTCGGTAATTTTTATAGACTCGTGTATAATCTGGTCAAGTATGTTTGTAACTGCTGTTGGTTGTCTTGAATAAATAATATAAAATAAAAATAATTACCTGGTTTCACCAGAAGATAGTCCTCAAACAGGCCGTTGATATTCAAATCTGTGATGTTCAATTCGATTCCTTTACCTTCTCCATCAAAAATCCAGTCAATGACGTTATTGGTTGGGTATGGGCTAGGGTAGTTCGGTGATTCGACGATCACCGGGGTGTCTACACTTAATTGCATATGTATTGGAGCTATATGATCACCGAAATCTTCAGATAGGGTATCTAATGCCTTACTGTGGAGTTGGGTAAACTGCCGCATTAAGTCTTGATATTGTTCTGGAGTTAAATTATCGGCACTTATAGTTTTTACGGAACTTGTTTCTATTTTATTATCCAATGGAGGATCAACTTGTGCATTTTCAAGGGACTTATCTTCTTGATCGGCATTATCTTCGAAGTCTGTTTCAAGTGCTTTATGATTCTCCTCATCAGGAATCAAGGCATCATTACTGTAGAACAAAGGGGTTTCTTTTTGTTGTTCTTTTTCAGGTTTCATTAACTCGAATTCATCATTGTTATCGTTATCATCGGTTTTTCCGTCCGACTCTTCAGACGTACTATCATCATTAGCAAAAATGTCGGCAAGGTTATCGTCATCAACATTTTCGTAGTCCTCTCTTTGAGACAATATCACGTCTTCTCTGAAAGGTTTACCGAATTTTTCTTCATATTGTAGTACATCTTCATTTTCTTTAGTGTCGTCAAATGTTAGTGCGTCCCACGTTTCAAAGAGTTGCTTTAAGTCATCGTCTAAATCTGTATATTTTTCATCAGCTTTGGAAAGGATTTTACTTTTTTCTTTTAATTTTTGTTCATTGTTTCCGTGTTCTTCATCGCCATTTGTTATGTCTTGATCTTTATTTAATATTTCATCAATTGGATTGCTAAAATCATTGTCATCATTGTTCTCTGGTTTGGGATTTTCTGTAACAAGATCTTTAATTACAGATTCTACATCACGTGATCCATTTTCTTCAATAGACTCAAATTCTTTTAACAACCTTTCAGTTTCATCCAGAATATCATTCATATCTATATCATCACCATTGACATGTGCTGAATCGACTTCAACAGGATCGGTTAAAATTGCCTGAATTTCATTGAAGAGTATACTATTTTCTTCATTCAATAATTGTTCTCTATTGTTTGTATCTTGCTCATCTCCCTTTTCAGATAACACCTCTGCAAAATCATTTGTCTCTCCTTCTTTGTCGTCCGCCTGTAAAATAGTCTGGGTTTCATCAAGTATGGTATCTATGTCTTCGTTTTTAGATTTATCGGATTTATCATTGGAATCGTCTGAGGAATCATCTAATGTATTTGAATCATCTGCGGAAATATTTTTATCAAATGTGCTGTCAACTTGCTCATTTGAAAAGCTTTCAGATATTTTTTTAAAATCTTTATCATCTTGGTTTTCTTTTAAAATCGCTCGAGTTTCGTCAAAGATTTTCTTAAAATCGTCTTCTTTGTCAGAATCATTATCAGCATTATCAGGGTCCTCTAGTTTTTCTATATCTTCTGCATTGATGGCATATTTTATATACTTGTCTATATCCGTAAAATCATTATCTTCTTTGATATCCTCATTTAAAATCGCCTGGGTTTCTTCAAGCGGATTACCTTCAATCACTGATTCATTATCAGGTACTTCCGGCCCATCAAATTGATCATCCTCCTCATTGGATTCTTCACTACTTTCATAACTACCTTCGCTATCTGCAAATCCACCTGCTTTGGCAATGTCAGCTTCTAAAACACTCAATTCTTCTTTAAGTTCAGATCTATTATCTTCGAACTGATAATCGTCAAGTGGGTTGAACTCATCTTTCTCTTCTGCGTTATCAACATCATCTTTAACAGTATCATCGACTTTATCTACGATAATATTGTCATCTTTTTTATCGAAAGGATCTTGTGCGTCTATCTCTTGAGATGATGATGATGATGATACGTACCAATCATAGTCGCCATTCGTGTCCCAATAATCATAGAATTGCGCTGCGAAAAAAGGGACACATTTTAATCTCAATGTAAATGAAGCTTTATTTTAATTGTCTTAAAGAGAATATACAAACTAGTTCAGGCGTACCTACACACCAAAAGCCTTATGGTTCCCGACGAATAATGTTTTACCAAACAGTCTTTTGTGAAGAACAATGCAGAAAGACTTATGTATCTATGTATATATGTATATATGTACGAGGAAAGTCAGGCATTTTCGTTTACCATTTATTGCGACTAGGGCTAATTCAACATTGATACTGACGACGTCTATCTGACGCTTAGATTAGTACAGTCTCCAACAGAGAAACCTATACAGGCCTGCATAACACAAATTAAGTTTTCTCAGCAAATTGTGAACCTTTTTTGATAGTACTTCATTATATTGATGAACTCAGTAACTGCCTTAACTAAATCATAAATGGGATTGGAGAGTTAATTTTAGGTCTCCACAGTAATTTCGAATTAGGATTAGGAATCAAAACATCGAAAAGTGGTGTAAACTTTACATTACATGCATAATGCCTTTGTACATTTTATATACAATGCATATTTCTGTAATAATTTTGTGTACAATAAAGATATTAAGATAAGATATTAAGAATGCTCTAGATATAGCGCGAAAAAGATTTAGGGGTCTACTCTAATTCAACCAAAAACGAAATTTCGATTGAAACTTCGCGCGTTTCCTACCACGGTTCCATTCAATCCGAAAATTCGTTCGAACGGAATTGGTTTGACATTTAGATTTTCACGAAAGCTCCGAACGAAAATTTGTATTTGACAGATGATTGTTCGGAATTTTAACCTCAAATTGACGAAATCCAAAGTGTTACCTCTGTTCGCACCACCATATCTATAGCATATAAATCAATGGTAGGTATATATAGGTTAGTAAACATAACATACGTTTATAGTCTGTGACGTATGTTGTATCAACATATCAACAATTTACTCGTATGTCAACCGGCTGATAGATTAGACGTAAAAATAATATTTATGGTTGATGAACGATGGAAATATATAGTGGTGTGCGTGCGTACGTATTAGCTAGACGTACAATGTGTGCAGGGGCGAAAATAACATCCTATTCTCTCTAAAACCGTGTTACAAGAAAGAGAAAACGATTACAACCGCATTTATAACCCATCTCGAATGGCAGGTCATCACAAGGGATTACTAATTTTTGGGCAAAATACGTTTCCCAAAGTATCACATGCCATACTTTGGCATGTGATACTTTGGGCTATGTTTCCCAGATTTCAATCCGAATGACGACCGATTGGTGTAGTGGATAGTGACCCTGTCAGCGAAACCAACGGTTGCGGGTTCGAATCCCGCGACGGGTAAATGTTTGTGTGATGAATATGAACATTTATTCCTGAGTCATGGATGTTTATATAAATATTTATGTATGTTTATCCGTTATCTAGTATCCATAGTACAAGCTTTGCTTAATTTGGGACTAGATGATTGGTGTAAGTGTCCGAAATATTTATATTTATATAAAAAAATCAAAAACATCCCTACCTTTATCCCAAAAGGTGTGGTCAGGGATAACCCAAACATTATCGTCTTTTTTTTTTTTTTTATGCATAACGGGTTGGTACTTGACCTCAATCACACCTGATGTTAAGTGAAGATGAGGTCGAAGATGGAAGCGTACTGACCCGGAAACCCCAACACATTTGGGGGACTGGCTATCTTATCTCTGACAACCGGAACACGACAATGCTATTAACATTGCTGCTTGGCAGCAGATTTAGATAAGATGGTGGTAGCTAGCCAGGCGGAGTTTTAAAATGCCCTACCACCAACCAAACCGAGTACTTAAACATGTACCCCGCTGGGGATCGAACCCTCGACCTCCGAATCGTAAACCCAATGTTGTTTACATTGAGCCACGGAGGCGGTTAATACTACTAACAGCTAAAATTTGTGCAACTG
This sequence comes from Oegoconia quadripuncta, assembly GCA_949316235.1. NCBI lineage: Eukaryota > Metazoa > Arthropoda > Insecta > Lepidoptera > Autostichidae > Oegoconia > Oegoconia quadripuncta. Next base: position 21,901,411 of record OX438748.1, on the reverse strand, counting down.
TGAGCAGAACTTTTTCCTCAAACCTGTATGAAGGACACGTCACTGAGGTACGGTACCAGAGAAAGAATCTTCAGGGTGCTACTAAGGGCTTCCGAATTTATCTGTCTGACCTGTCTCGCAGACAATCGTGTGTTATCTATTGAGAGTCTTTGTGCAATGAGCACCGCTTATCATGCTCCTGACTGATAGAGACTACTTATAGTAAATATAGCGCGAAAATTAATTCGTGTAATTCCTGCTTACTGGAGACTCCATACCTAATTACGAACACTCTACTATAGCCGAATTCGATTAAAAAAAAAAATACCCAGACATAGTAGGCAATTACATACATTTTTTGAAAATCTAATATATGTCAAAAAAAATATAGCGTCATTTAGGAAAAATAGTGATAAACATGATGTCAATACAAGAAATAAAGATAAACTTGCAGGTCACATAAGCCGCTTCCGCAAACTCAGTAATTCATTCAATACGCTTTTTCAATAAGGTTCCAGTTGATATACAAAATCTTCCTTTCAATAAATTTAAAGATACTATAAAACAGAAGCTTATTAAGAAAGCATATTATAAAATATCAGATTATTTAGATGATAAACATTCATGAACATAAACAGCCCGTTCGCATAATCAGGTTATTTCACAATTAATAATGAAAAAAAGATGTTTTTTTTTAAAAAGAGCAACATCTCTAGTTTCTTGCTCGTTCTTCTAAGGAGAAAATTGCCTTTTGAACAAGTAGTAAATCTGACTATTTTAAGTGTACCATGTGTACCTACAAAGTAAAGCATTGTTTGATTTTTTTTTAATGAAAATGTTTAACGATTTCGGCCATAGCGACCACTTCGACTCCTAATTGATTTGGTGCTGGTGCGGTCGAAGATGGCTAACATAGTCGATCTTTGCGGTGAACTCACGTGTGCAAAGTGAGCACGTAAGCACGTGGGCTTCCATGTAGTGATAATGAATGGCAGGGGGTGGATGGGTTTTCAGCTTGTCGCGTTTAGCGTCGACGTTTACGCTGCTCCTCGAAATCGCTTACAGAGAGTAACCCTGCACCATTCAGGACATTGTACTGCCAAACCTTCCCATCGAGATGGCTCAATGTTGCATCTTTTCATATGGCGCTTCTGAGCATCTTTATATCGATGTTGATCGCCATGCTTTCGCTTGCCCTCCTCTAGTTCAGAATAGAAGTTGCTTTCCGCCACTCTCTCATCTGCAATGCGTGATACGTGACCACACCACAAACCATTCTACCACCGTTAGTATGAAAATCCAATAATTTTCGGCTGAATTCAGCTATGGAACTCAAGGCATGGAACTCCCTTCCGGCGTCAGTCTTTCCTCAATCCTACAACCTTGGGATCTTCAAGAGCAGAGTGAATAGGCATTTACTGAGATCGCGAGCTTCATCTCCGACCACATCGTCACTTTCCATCAGGTGAGATTGTGGTTAAACGCGAATCCAGTCAATCATTAAAAAAAAAATGGTTCCTAGTGGAAAGTTCTTCGTAATCAGAAGGGGATTGTTGGACTTCCATACTAAAGGTGGTTTGAATGGTTTACTTTATATGGGTAATCGAAAATTTTTGGTCGAATTCGACTATGATTCTTCGGGAAAGTTGTTCGTAATCAAGTATGGCGTCACCAGATAATGGGAATTACACGAATTCAAATTCACCCTGTATAATTATAGCTTCAAATAACAAATCGGTGCGTATACTCTAACTTTGTGCTCTAGAGCAAAGTAAAAGGGCCTCTAAATAAGTTTTGAAAGAAAGAATGAAAGAAAAAGTATTTATCTGGCACTGGAATTAACACAGTGGAATTTTGACAATGTCAAAAACTGTGCTGTAATAATACCAAATAGTGCTCAAAGGAAAAAAAATTGTGCCACTGTAGTTCCCGCGCGTACCGATCCATGGCGGCCATCTTTACTAGACAATGTAAGAACGCAGACGCTGCTCCTAATGTGATGTATGTTTTAAATTAAGCGTATCCATGATGATAATAAACAATACCATCATAATTGATGTACTTATTAATAAGAGATAAAGATTCACAAGAAAATCTCAACTGTCCGGTATGGATTTTTTAGCAGAGCTACAAAAAATCCCGTCAATTGCGCTGTCCCTTCTCACAAAGGCATCTAAATAACTTCGTTGTTTTGAAGCACACTTTTTGACGTTGTCAAAATAGATGAATTCCACTTTATGAATAAAATAAAAATAATTTTATATATTGGCGGTGTTTTTTATTAATCAGTCTATCAGTTGACATCCGAGGGCAGAGTGTGAGTTTTATTTCGACTTAACGTTACTACCGCGTTCACGTTTACATGAGATATGTTTGTATGGAGAAATGTGCAGCGCCTCTAGCGGATAGTTTGCAAAACGATTTTTTTTCATAGGGACTTTTTTCGTAAACGCGAACGCAATGGTAAAGTTAAATACGAGACAACACTCACACTTCGCACACTGGTATGTACACGAGTGAATCATTTGCTTCTTCAGTACAGCTCGGTTATTCACTTGGGGAAATTAAACATACTCGGAAGGTTTTTCAAGAATAACCTTCAGAGTGATATCATTATCAATATGACAACCCAATAGACATATAGGCACAGATTACTAATAAGTTACTATATAGGTAAGAACCACGATTATCCTCAGAATTTATAAAACATTCAAGCAATCAATCAAATACGCTGTCTTGTTTAAATCAGGAAAGTACATTTAAATATCTTATAGAAACTACAAATTAGGTTAACAGCGATCTCTTTCAGGCAAACCTATCATCACGGAATTCAATATAAATAATTTAGTGATTTAGCACAAATAATTTCCTAATTATTAAGTCTCTTCAATTTAAGAGCTATGCTCTTGTCGGTGGAGTAATGACCATGTCTCTCTACTTTCCGCACTCGTTTTAACCTCTCGGTACGACACGACATTCACCTTTTCTTTCACTTGGTCAAAGTAATTACGCCTAGGTCTTCCCCATCCTCTCTTTCCTTCAATCTTTCCCTCTATTATGTTCTTAAAAAAAATATCGTGTCGTATCAAGTGACCTATGATCTTTCCTCTTCGGTTCTTAGCCACAGTTGGCTAACAGGCGTCTCTTCTCCTTTACCATCATTAACACCTCTTCATTTGTTCTCTTCTCTGTCCAGCTCATTCCCTCCATTCGTCTCCAGCGCCTTTCCTTTTTCGTTTCCTAATTATTAAGTATACATCAGAAAAGAGGTGAGCCAGGATCGTAGCAAGTGGAAGTCTGTGGTCTCTGCCTACCGCTACAGGAAAAGGTGTGATATTATATATGCATGTTATGTAGATACAACCAGTTCCTAAAGTTACCAAAATTATTTCCATTAATTCTCTAGCAAATCAAAAAAGAATACATTTACTTAACATAATGCAAACATAATGTCACGCGTGTTTCCCAGGTGTAGGCAGAGACCACAGACTTACACTTGCTACGATCCTGACGCACCTCTTTTGCTTCATTCACTCTCATAAGGTTGTTCATACATGCTCGTCGGTTTAGGGTACTCTTGACTTGGCCTTTCTTTAAGACGTCCCCGATTTGATCATGGTACGTTCGCCGTGGTTTTCCCCTACCAACATTACAATCCACATTCGCATCGTATATCTGTTTCGTTAGTCTCGTTTCATTCATCCTCTCTACATGTCCAAACCATCTCAGCATACCTTTTTCAATCTTTGTCACTACGTCTTCTTTCACACTGCTTAACTCCCTAATTACACTATTCCTGATTCTGTCTTTCAAAGTCACCCGTATTTCTCAATGATCTCATTCCACTGCACTAATTCTACTGTCATTCTTCTTCTACCATACCCAGCATTCACTCCCGTAAATCGGGAACAGCAGCCCCCCATGAACAGCCAGACGAGCTTTTTTACACACATTCTGGCTCCTCATAAAGGCGTGCAGTGCTCCATTCACGCTGTTCTCGTCACATTTTCCATCCCTTGTAAATAGTGAACCCAGGTAGACAATGTCACGCACTTGCACTTCCACCATCCACTTCTCTCAAATATCATAACTTTCGTCGCATCTCTTATAACTCCTCTTATGACGACGCAAGGATCACGTGATCATCGGCATAGAGAAGACATTTGACGAGTAACCCATTCATTCTCAATCCTCAACCAATATAACTTTAAAAAAAAAGAAATGCCACGAAAGGCTGGGGAAATGAAAAAATATCGATTTTTCCCGACACTTACAACCTTGGGATCTTCAAGTCTAGAGTGAATAGGCATTTACTGGGTGCGCGTGATACATCTTCGGCTACATCGTCACTTTCCATCAGGTGAGACTGTAGTCAAACGCGAAACCAGTTTTTAATAAAAAAAAAATATCATCCAAATATACTTTACGTAATATCGTTTAATTTTTCGTATCAACATCACTCAAATCGGAATACGCATGAGATCATCATCTCAGCCCGTGAACATCCCATTGCAGGGATATAGGCTATCCCTCTTATAATGAGGGAGTATGGGCCATAGTCCACTACGCCAACCCAATGAGGGTTGAGGACTTCACATGCCTTAGAATATTAATTCCTCAAGCATGCAAGTTTCCTCGCTATGTTTTCCTTCACGTTTAAGAGCAGTCGTAATTAAATAAAATTTAAAAACTTCTAGGTCCATGGCCTGCCTGGGAATCAAACCCGGACTGCCAAATTGAGAGTCCGCGTCTTAACCGCTGAGCCACAGACGCTCCATGAGATACATCCAGACAAACGCGAGACTTAATTTTATATTTCTACATTTGAAATTTATTATGCGCACACAAAAGACCACCACATGCGAGGGTTGTTTATTCTCCAATACCTACGTAACTTGATTATCTACTTAATTGCTGCCTCAGATAAATGTATAATTACCTTATCTACGCTATTTTGTTGTGTCAGCGTTAGTCTATGACACTTTGTAAGTTATTTTGAAATAATATTGCATGAGTAAACCATCTTTGCTAGTAGAACGTTCAGTGGAATTCAGTTATTTGGTTTGATAATGGTGTCGATTCGGATGTACACCAACTAACCTAAACTAAACTAAAACCAGTTTTGGAGTGGTGCCGTCGCATCGTACTGTTCCAGGGAGAAAGAGACAATACTACATTAAAACTGGTTTTAGTTTAGTAGTCTAGTCTAGTCCAGTCCAGTTTTAATTACATTTTTATTTCATTCTTATTTTATAAGTAGCATAATATTAACCTATTTCACCTTAACCTTGATTGGACATTTATTTAATATTTAGTTATGGAAGAGCGGAGACTCCTAACACAGGTATTTTATACTTAAAAGGAGACCCCCGATACCTCATTGATTGTTTTATTAATGTACTGAAATAAACATTTTTTCATTTTCATTTTTCATTTATTTATTATATTCGAATCATACTGGCAGAGAAACACCAGTCCAAGAAACTATTTATGTAAGGTAAAATGCACACCTACCACTCTGTTACGTGGCCAGGCCTGCTACTTAAATTGTGTTGCCGACTGTACACACCTTTGTATGCGATAGAAACAAAAATAAAGTGCTTTATCTATATGATAGCTACTGTCTCTGTTTTGTTATATAATACCTACTTTGCAATAAACATTTATGTTATGATCATTCAGGATAAAACTACTTGTGTCTACAAACAACATGTCTGCTTTAATTAGGTACCGTTTTAACCGCCTCCGTGGCTCAATGTAAACATATATTTACGAATCGGAAGTCGCTGGTTCAATCCTCAGCGAGGTACATGTTTAGTATTAGGTTTAGTTGGTGGTAGGGCATTTTAAATGTCCGCCTGGTTAGCCACCACCATCTTATCTAAGTCTGCGCCAAAACAGCAATAGAATAGAATATGATTTATTTGCTGTTGAATAGGGTACAAGAGATTAGGTGTTGTTACAATAAGATCCGCTTAAAAACGTTTATAGATACTCTTCTACTGGGTGTATTTGTAATCTGTGAAAAGCAATAGCTACGGGAATATATTATCTATGGATATAATGAATGAACACTACTACAGCTATAATACAAAAAATCAGAAAAATGTTACGAGTTGTAATATGTAGGTATACCTATATCCACGATATAATTGGTATTTTTACGGAAAGTACAGATTTATTTCGTGTTTTTCTTATGAAACGGGTAATTCAATAAATTGTTATGAGAATTGGAAGCTCTATGGCAGGTTTCTAAGCCCGTTCTAATAAAAAACAGTAGTTGGAATTCTATGCCTATACTCCCACCCAAAGAAAAAAAAATTATTTTCGCAAATACTGACTAAATATCATAGCTAACATAACATGGCGTACATTATTGGATGCGGAATTTAATAGAGAACAAGTTCAAACACAGTCCAAAGGAATTGGAACTCTATAATCATTACAATTGAGAGTTGAAAGTCGGGTGTCCGTGGGCACCGATCGGTGTCCGCGAGTGTTGTCGGTATAATTTTTTTTTTTGGCACCGATCGGTTCCCGCGTCCGTCTAAAGGTTAATTCAGGCATTACAATGACATGCAAATATTGGACAATATTAAAGTTTCATACAAAGATAATCAGCATGCTTAGCAATTAATTGCTTTTGTGCTAAACGAAATTTTTGTGGAAAAGAACTACTAAGTACCTTTTAAAAGTTACAAATCAAATTAGAAAGCATACCAATACATAGCTTGTTAATAGCATTCTTATGTTCCGGTTGTCAGATATAAGATCGCCAGTCCCCCAAATTAGTTGGGGTTTCCGGGTGAGTACGGTTCCACCTTCAGCCTCATCTGCACTTATTGATGTGTGATTGAGGTCAAGTGCTAATCCGTTCTGCTTATAAAAATGTATACGTAAGAGAATTACAAATTGAAAATATATAAAATCTATAACAACATTGAAAGAATGTCACTCAAGCAGAGATCTACGCTTGAGGACAGTTTAAAAAGGGACAGCTTTATGTAACTTGTATGTGTATGTAGCTTTATGTAATCTCTATCAAACTATGCTCAAGCGCAGATCTACGCTTGAGCATTCTGAAATACGGGCCTTAGTGTCAAAAGACATGAAACCTGTGTGAAAACCCTCGGAACACTAAATCATCGAAATACACCAAAAATTGTGTTACATGCTAACCCTTTTATTTATAAAAATTTACAAACGATTTATAAGCCTGTTTTAAAGTATGTTTTGTCACTTTCTTTCATTACAACATTTCCTTATGAACGACAGAGACAAAACACACTATAAATAAACCGGCTTATAAAACGTTTGGAAATTTTTACGAATAAGACGGTTTATATCTTCGAAATGGCTTAACCGATTTTCATCAAATATGGCCGAGAACCTGGCCTCTCGTTTATTCTTTAATATGAAAAAAACCATGCTCAAATCAGACCACGCATCACTGAGATACATCCGGACAAAGAATGATTTGCTGAGAAAACTTTATATTTAAATTGTAGCTTCTTCGACTACATCTGATACTACTTCATGTATCAGGCAGATTGCGTTGTTTATTTTAGTTTAGTTATTCCTTTAGTTTTGTACTTAGTACCGAGTTGTTAGTGATTTGTGGATAATGCTGCTGGTTTTCCAATCACCTATACTTGTTTGTTATTAATATTGTAAATTATACACATTGTAAAATTGTTTACTGTCCCTAATAAATAAAAAAAAAATAGTATAATTCTGCTGTTCATCAATAGTCAGTCCTTATATTATCTGTCACCTTATACAGGGTGAATATGAATTTGTGTAATTCCCATTAACTGTGTGCGAAATGCGAGTTCTGTCTCGTTTTTAATTTTACCATTGCGTTCGCGTTTACGCAAAAAGTATCTATGAAAAAAATCGTTTTGCAAACTATCCGCTAGAGGCGCTGCACATTTCTTCATACAAATCGTCACGGAAACGTGAACGCGGTAGTAAAGTTAAGTCGAAACAAAACTCACACTCCGCCCTTTGAGGGCGCCACTGTTGAATACGATCAACGTTCCCCAAGGAACTATATATATATATATATATATATACTTACCTACAGTCATAATAAGAAATTACTACAAGATTTTCTTCAAAATTTGACCTACCTACGCGGATACAGAGAAGTTATTGACTGTCTTGAAGTAATCTTTAAGCATAGATTTTTTATGTATATCTACTTTATTTATAGATTTTTAGCTTATATCTATATGATTATATTATTTTAAGTTATAGAAGCCCTAGCTTCGCCTGAAACACAGGATTTTCCTAGTTCAGGCACTAGTGTTACAGTTGAAATTAAGTATTAAGTATTATGTAGATTTTATGTTTTAATGTACCATATGAATTAATAAATATATTTGATTTGATTTTGATTTTGATTCCTCAAGAATATAAGAACTATATAACTTTAAACAAAACATTTTCGATCACCACAAAAATAATTACATTCTGAAACCACCTTTAGTACGAAATCCAACAATTTTCGGCTGAATTCGGCTGTGGTTCTTAGTGGAAAGTTGTTGGTAATCGAAAGTGGAGTCACCAGCCGAATATTTTGGTCTTCCATAGAGGTGGTTTCAGAATAGTATAATTTTGTATGGATAATAGATTTTTTTTTAATCAAAATCAAAAATGTTTTTATTTCGTAAGTTATAAGAATAACATTTGAAATCGTCATGACATACAGTTATCGCTCATTCACTAGGCAGTCTCCCCAGAGAAGAACGAGCAAGAAACTCCGGGGTTGCTCTTTTTAAATAAGTCAATACAAATACAATTTGAGATACCTAATTGTAAAATTTATGATTCGACAAAGAAAAATAAGAATAAAATATACTGGATAATGGCGAGCGGTTCATGTCCACGCATTTCTATTATCCAGATAGTCAGAAATTTTATAATAGCCTTTGGCACATAGTTTCCGTTTAATGGTTGTTTTAAATCGAATTCGACTATAAATAAACAAATAAATATCCTTAGACATAGCACCATCTAGTTCCACTTTAAGCAACTATAATGCTTGTGTTGTAAATACCAGATGGTTGATATACTACATAAATACTTATTTTAAATGACAACATCCATAACTCAACACATGTCCGTATTCATCATACAAACATATGCCCCTAGTGGGATTCGAACCCGCGACCTTATGGTATAGTGGTCAGAGTTTCTAACCACTACACCCAACAGGTGGTCATGGATGGCCATCGACTATGGTTCCTCGGGGAAAGTTTTTTTTTTTTTTTATGCACGACGGGTTAGTTCTTGACCTCAATCACACCTGATGTTAAGTGAAGATGAGGTCGAAGGTGGAAGCGTACTGACCCGGAAACCCCAACACATTTGGGGGACTGGCTATCTTATCTCTGACAACCGGAACACAACAATAAGTTCAACAACAATAAGGAAAGTTCTTCGTGAATAAGAGTGGCGTCGCCATTTAATGGGAATATACACGAATTCAAATTCGTACATTGAAGGTAAAAGGAAAACTATGTATTATAGGTAAATAGGTTATATACCTACGTTAATGGGTATAAATTAACTTATAAAAAATTACCGTCGTAGACCGATGTATGTATATCGAATTACACTACCCCGAAAAACGTTTGACCGAAGAACGTGTGATCGAAAGCCGAGTACATTGCGGAGTTTGTTCATCGTTAATTTTTTTAATTATAACCAACTCCGCAATGTACTCGGCTGTCGATCAAACGTTCTTCGGTCAAACGTTTTTCGGGGTAGTGTAATTCGTTATACCATACGGCGGTCATCGAATTACACTACCCCGAAAAACGTTTGACCGAAAGCCGAGTACATTGCGGAGTTTGTTCATCGTTAAATTGTTTTAATATAAATGTACTTTTCGTCGATAATTATTTGTGATACAATAAAAAGCCCCCGTCTTCCTCATATTGTGATTACATTACGGAACCCCATATTGCTGTTTCTTTAAACTGATGTAGGTACATATAAAAAGAACTCACCGTGTGTGATCCCAAAAGCGAAAATCACAAATGCTAAACAAATCCATATTCTGCCCATTTTTCACTTCACTTTATGTATGTAGACATGAAACTGTCCGTCTGTAACACACGTCCTTACCACGCGGCGCTTGTAGGACTGATACTAGTGTTGCCAGGCGTCATTTCATAAAACCCTATAAATTTTCAACGCTACTAACCACTCAATCAATCAATCAATAATTTATTTATTTGTGATACACAGGTGTACAGGTTGTGATTTTCGCTTTTGGGCTATGGATTTCTTCTTTCCTGATGCGATTTCCCTTACCATAGCTCGTCTCGTGACTGGTGACTTTTAGCTTTCTTATAGTGAGAGACCACGTTTCATCACATCTATATACACATAAATTTATGTATAATGTACTGGGAAAATGTAGTTTCCGTTTAATGAATAGAATAGAATGGAATGGAATGGCACGGCACGGAACGGAACGGAACGGAGCGGAACGGAGCAGAGCGGAACGGAGCGGATCGGAGCGGAACGGAACGGAACGGAACATTAATGTTACGGTAACATTAATGTATACCTGTTTATTATCCCAATAATAATATGAACAAAATATACATATGTAGCAATAATCACACAACAAATATAAAACCATGTAAATAGTTCATGTTACTAGTCAGATAACACCATTGTCCGATATACATATGAGCTATACAATTATAATATTACTGAGGGCATTTAAATTTGCACACTTTTAAGTAAGAAAAAATGTTGATTTTAAATTTATTTCGAAGCAAATTTTGAATGTTTACCGGAACCTGTTGTGTCGTCTCTATTATGTTGTATCGGTATGTTTTTTTCTTGTGTGCAATAAATATGTAATATAAAAAAAAAAACCTTATTATAAAAGCGTATCCATTGTCCCTCGAATGACTTGAATAGCAAGTATTTCATATACTGTCACAGAAATTCCGAAGTCTAAATCCGGTAGAGCCAGTTCAACAAACAAATCCTGTCATTTTGGGAGAACCCCCGAAACATGGCAACACTGACAGCTGTTATCTGTTTACGTGCGGGTGTGGAGCATTGATAAAATACAAGAACAACATACTTATAATCTCTCCGATAGACTTGGCAATTTTTTGATTGACCATATTGTACCTAGGTACTGTTTATTAGGTAGGTGCGTCAGTTTGATATCCAGTTCATGTTACTCGATTAAATTTAATCTAGTCTTATCCTTTTCTTATCAGTAGAATACAAAAAGGATGACGATATTGTTAATCCGATAGTTTTTAACCCCTGACGACAAACGACAGGGGCTATGTATAGTATAGAATTTCATTAAGACTGTTTTCTCCATACAAACATTTTAGATTTTTTTTTGGGAACGGCAAATCCAAATTTAGCTAAACTTTGTGTGTATTATCGGATAACATTAAGTTAAGTATAGGCAGCGTTAATTTTTAAAAGTAACCGATTTATAAAACTTTCAGCGAGTCTAAGAAATGATTACGGGAAGCACACGAAAAGAGTTCAATTATTATTTTTTTTATTATGTGATTTAGTCCAGAAATTAGAAATTATTTCATGTGAAACCCTGAAATAATATTCCATTTTCAAAATAAAATTTGGATATAGCTTTGAAAATCGCAGGAATTGGTACATATGATTAACGAAGAAAAAAAACTCAAATTTCATAGGTAAAGACCCAATATTTGAAAGCGTTGTATAAGTGTGTGGCCAGTATGACCAATCAACATTCTGATACCAAAATCAAAATCAAAAAATGCTTTATTTTGTAGGTACACAGGGTACACTTAATATGGTGTCAGATTTTACATTTTTTTAAGCTACTGCTTGTTCAAAAGCCAATTTTCCCCTGAGAAGAACAAGCATGAAACTCGAGAGGTTGCTCTTTTTTAAAAACAAAAGGTTTTTATGTTACAAAATTATTATTTTATATTATAATATTTCATTATTAATTGTGAAATAGCCTGGTTACGCGAACGGGCTTTTCATGTCCATGAATGTTTATCATCCAAATATTTTGATATTTTAAAAATAATTTCTTAATAAGTTTCTGTTTTATACTATCTTTAAATTTATTGAAAGTTACCAACTTTAGTATGGAAGTCTTATAATTTTCTGCTGATGACTCCATTCCTGATTACGAATAAGTTTCTACTAGGAACCGAAGCCGTAGTAAGTATGTACATATTATTATCAACAGCAGTACCCACTGTTGGGGCCCAGCCCCACTCGGAAGACTGCATCACGTGTTCTATAACACCTACAACGTTCTATCTTGGTCTAACAAAACAGCATTATCGTTTCGTTTTCCCTGAGTTGACAAACAAATGACTCACTTATTCACATTTAAAATAGTCACCTATTTACTTATTTATATTATGTCTGCCCTCATTTGACCTGGCAAGCTATGAGACAGGAAATACATTAAAGAATTGCGTCTCATTTTAACAATGACTTTCCTTCAATATTGCTTCAGTTGCAAAATATGCAAGTACCTTTATATATATTATATGAGAGTGCGGCAAGCGAGCATGCGGGTCACCTGATGGAAAGCAATCACCGCCGCCCATGGACACCCGCAACACCAAAAGGGTCACAGATGCGTTGCCGGCCTTTGAGGAAGGTGTAGGCTCGTTTCTTGAAGGTTCCAATGTCGTACTCGTTCGGGAATACCGCTGCAGGAAGTCCGTTCCACAGGGTGGTCGTACGTGGTAGGAAGTTTCTTGAGAAACATACAGTGGTAGACTTCCACTCATCCAGGTGATGTGGATGGAATTTTAATTAATGTAACTCACGGATGCCCCTCGAATTATTAATCCGTAATAAGACCTGCCGTTATGTATGGACGGAGTGTAGGGCCATGCAGAAGACGGATGAAAGAAAATTGCATGCAGTAGAGATGAGAATGTTGAGATGGATGAGTGGAGTGACGAGGATGGATAAAGTAAGGAATGAGTATGTATGTCTTTCTAGGGTTTTCAATTTTTTTAATACCCGGACATACGTGCTTAGCCATGTTTGATGGATTTTAACACATACATTGGTCTAGTCTACGTGGAGGACACAGTCTTTTGTTCAATCAATGTTGTCGGGGATTTTGTAAATTTAATAATTTTAATGTGATCAAAGTTAGGTACATATAAGTTCTTATAGTGACTAATGTAATGATATTGATAGGCGACATCTTGACATGTTGTAAATAAGATAAGATTAATAGGTAGTAACGCAGCAACGTTACACGAAGCGCAACAGTACCTACATATATATATGTATCTATATGTAATAGGTATTGGTACAATCGTTAAATGCAGGTAGTAGGTACTCAAATATGACGTTATTGACAACAGCATACTATTGTTAGGAATACGGAACTTATGTGAAGATATTTTCATTCTTTCTTGTTACCAATTGAAAGGTCCCGTGTCAATTTTATGTTACACACAGAGCACACACATGCGTTAGTGTTACAATATTATGTTATTGTTGTTTATGTGTTACCTTATCTGTGTATCAATATGCTAAATGTGTGTGTGTGACTGTGAAAACAAATAAAGGCTTTATCTATCTATCTATCCCATTTTATTATATCGCTTTTTTATGCCGCGGATATAAATACAATCTTTGTTTTACAAAAACGAGCCGTTCGCGCAATTTATCAATTGAGACCTGCAGTGTCACTTAGAGACAGATTTAATGAGTATAATATTCTAATCTTTTCGTCACAGTACATTTTTGAAAATCTAATTTAATTATGTCAAAAAAAATATAGCATCATTTAGGAAAAATAGTGATAAACATGATGTCAATAAAAAAAAATATAGATAAACTTGCAGATCACATAAGTCGCCACCGCAAGGTCAGTAATTCATTCAAAGGGTTATGTATACGCTTTTTCAATAAAGTTCCTGTTGATATACAAAATCTTCCATTCAATAAATTTAAAGATACTATAAAACAGAAACTTATTAAGAAAGCATATTATAAAATATCAGATTATTTAGATGATAAACATTCATGGACATAACCAGCCCGTTCGCATAACCAGGCTATTTCACAATTAACAATGAAATATTATAATATAAAATAATAATAAATAATTTTGTAATATAAATACCTTTTTTTTTAAAAGAGCGACCTCTCGAGTTTCTTGTTTGTCTCAGGGGAAAATTTTTGAAAAAGCTGTAGCTTTAGAAATGTAAAATCTGACTATTTTAAGTGTACCCTGTGTACCTACAAAATAAAGCATTTTTTGATTTTGATTTTGATTATATACCGGGTGAGTTTTTTTACCGTAACGAAAAAAATTGGGTACATTAGGTAAGTGAAATAGAAGTTTATTAGCATAGTTAGGTAGTTTAATCAAAAATTATTGTAAATTATTTTGCTCAATAAAGAGTATTTCGTATTGTGACCTATAGTTATGGCGACCTGATTGGTGTAGTGGTTAGCAACTCTGACTACTGTACCAAAAGGTTGCGGGTTCGAATTCCGTTAAGGGCATATGTTTGTGTGATGAATACGGACATGTGTACCCGAGGTGTGGATGTTTTCACTTATAATAAATATTTATTTACAAAAAGAAAATGTATTTATGTAGTATAACAACCATCTGGTATCCACAACACAAGCCTATAGTTGCTTACTGTGGAACTAGATGGCGTTGTGTGTATGTCTAAGGATGTTTTTTTTTTTTTTTTTTTTTTTTATGATTGACTGGATTCGCGTTTGACCACAATCTCACCTGATGGAAAGTGACGATGTGGTCGGAGATGAAGCACGCGATCTCAGTAATTATTTATTATTATTATTGTATTGCAGTTTATTTTTTTTTCTAAATCACACGGGTCCTTGCCCTATTGATATATGCGATTAGCATGATTCGCAGGGGTCCAATCATGCGAAATTTATTTGGGACTCATATTTTCTGATATAATAGGAATAGGTTACAAACGCGACCGTCAAATAACACAATTAAACTGTCTATGCCGTTTTCAAGATATCGAACAAGGTCCTCCGATTGCGGTTTTTCAACTGAACAGACTGTTTTCTGAGGACACTTTCCAAAAAAAAATTTAGGTGTCGGCGGTAAGTTTACAGCGGTTTTTTTTTTTTTTAATCTTTATTTACAGAGCTTGGTCACTTTTGTGACTATGTCGCTCTATACGTACGCCTACCTTAAGGTTGAAATTAAGACAACATGGAATTTATCTTAATTTCAACCCTAACCTAACCAATTTATACAGCGCTCGTGCCGCTGCCGATAGCGGCGAGGCCAGCGCCGTATTACATCCTCCGACCTCCTTAATATTCTTATATTCTACGAAAATTTGGAATCTGTAGGACTCGTTCCGGACACACTCCATCATTATGTGGTATGCGTCTTCTATCACATCGCAATTTGGTGACTGAGATTTACCCATCATAAATGCAAACTTATTTAATGGAATGTGTCCGGATCGAGGTCTCATTGCTGTAACAAAATCCTTTCTATTTAAGCAGCTGTTGATCCAGGGTATATTTAGCGGTTCCGGTTGTATGGTCTTGTACCATATACCTACTTCTTTAGATCTCTGATCAAAATATTCTGTCCATAATTTGACACATTCTCGTCTGGCTTCCTGTAGACAGTCGGTAAAAAACGGAAGGGTACCTAGTATTTGTTTGTCCCTCAGTAGTAGCTTGTTTGGCTGAAATATCCGCCTTCTCGTTACCCGCTATCCCACTGTGCGCTAGTATCCATTGAAGCATGACAACCTTTGATTCATTTTGCAGTTCCAACAGCGGTTTATTATCAGTTTATTTAAAGCTCAACATATATAAAAATAAATAAATAACCCAGACCCTTGTTATGTAATTTAATATTATGAAAGATTGATATTACTTGTATGACGCAAAGAATTGTTTAAATAAGTAGTTTCAGTTGAGATTGTTTTAGTTTATTTATTAATGTATATATCTGTATTTTTGTTGAATTTAATTACTATATACTTATACTTTATGAACTTCTTATTAATAAATAACTTATGCAAAATAACATATGCATAAATTATGCTCTATTTTTTTCCTTACGGTAAAAAAAATTATCCAGTACAATATTAAATTGTTATTCTTGAAATAATATTATAAATTCAAAATTTAGATAACCCTTGAAAGACTATGATATAATATAAATACACCAAAGAACCGTGTCTAAAGCTAGTGTAGCCCGTATTAATAAACGGTTCTCAAGATTGAGATGACTTTTTTTTTTTTTATATATAAATAAATATTTCGGACGCTTACACCAATCATCTAGTCCCAAACTAAGCAAAGCTTGTCCTATAGGTACTAGATAATGGATAAACATACATATATATTTTATATAAACATCCACGACTCAGGAATAAATGTTCATATTCATCACACAAACATTTACCCGTCGCGGGATTCGAACCCGCAACCGTTGGTTTCGCTGATAGGGTCACTATCCACTACACCAATCGGTCGTCTTTAAGTTGACGCTTGAGAATCTGTTGCATATTAAAACAGTATCAAAAAATAATTGTATTGTAGACGCGATCTCAATCTCAAGATCGATTTATGTGTATTAGGCCCGTATTAATTAACCAATTTCAATACAAGTCTTGAGGGCGTATCACCCGAGATGCGTCTTAAGAAGTTGACGCTATCTCAAGCTCCGTGCTAAATATAATTATCTACTGTTATTAGCATAAGTATTGTGTACATGTTGCAGTTACAATAAATAAATAAATAATTTATAAACCAATCTTGAGGTCTACTCAGCTGAGATCACTTCTCAAGTATTCGCCTCAGCGACGAATGAATGACAGTCTTTAGTTTCGTTTATTAATACGCGCACCTCTCAATTGAGTACTGATTGAGTATGCACGTGCTTTTCAGGTCTCAAGTTAGGTTTATTAATCAACACGTTTACTTGAGACCGGTCACAAAACTGTCCTCAATCTTAGGAATGGTTTAATACATTAATACGGGCCTTAGACTCCACGATTCCACAATCACTTTTCAACCGACCCTGCCATCTATTGACGCGATCGACTACTACGTATACCTCGTGTACACTGGAAGTAATCTGAACAGGCGCTGTCTATGATATAAAGATTTATCGGTAGATGGCGCTGCTTCACATGCACATCTGCTGTGTGAATGTGGCCCGCTAATGCGTAAACGCAATATCCACCTGGGCAGCCACTTACTACACCCGGATGAGATAAAAACCATCGGTGCCAGGAAAATTATCCAATTCCTCAAAGAGGCAAACCTGAGCAACGAACTGTAGGTTAGTGGCGATCACAATAGATCGGCAACGGTCGCAGTGATACAGGTCTCCGTTGACCTGCAACAGCCACATACACATACAATACAATACAATGGCGCTGCTTTTAATGTCTTAAAACTTTATGTTTTGAATACATGTTAATAATAGGTCCTTATTTATTAAATTGGCGTTTTGTATGAAGAATTTCATTAAGACTGTAGTCGCCATACAATCATTTTTGTTTTTTTTTTTGGAAACAGCAAATCCAAATTTAGCTAAACTTTGTGTGTATTATCGGATAACATTAAGTTAAGTATACATACATACATACATAATGTCACGCCTGTTTCCCGTTGTTAAGTTAAGTATAGGCAGCGTTAATTTCTAAAAGTAACCGCTTTATAAAAGTTTCAGCGAATCTAAATGATTATGGGAAGAAGAATCTAAAGGATTAGACCAGAAATTAAAAAATATTTCACGTGAAACCTTGAAATAATATTCCATTTTCCAAAAAAAAAAAAACAAATTTGGATATAGCCTTGAAAATTGCAGGAATTGGTACATTATGATTAACGAAGAAAAAAAACTCCAATTTCATAGGTAAAGACCCAATATAAATACACGAAAGAACTGTGTCAAAAGCAATATCTATAGCCCGTATTAATAAACGGTTCTCAAGTTGAGATGACTTTGACTTTTACGCTTGAGAATCTGTTGCATATTAAAACAGTATCAAAAAAAAACTAATATTGAGACTGTGACGCGATCTCAATCTCAAGATCGATTTATTTACGTGTACTAGATTCCACGATTCCATCATCACTTTTCAACCTACCCTGCCATCTATTGGCGCGATCGAGTACTACGTATACCTCGTGTACACTGGAAGTAATCTGAACAGGCGCTGTCTATGATATAAAGATATATCGGTAGATGGCGCTGCTTTCAATGTCTTAAAACTTTATGTTTATTATTGTTTTCGGAGACATATTAAAACGCTGATTGATATTGATGTTCTGAATCCTGATATCGCCGCTGCAGTCGCTGATCTATCTCTGGTTAAGGTTGCTTGGTATGGAAGACAGGTAATTTTTCTAGTAGGTAACTAGGTTTGGTACCAGTAACAAAGTAGGTAGGTACTACATGGTACTACTTAGACCGCACATTAGGTACTTTGCCAGTAACTTTATTAGCTTCTCTGTCACAACACTAACCACCGATTCCGAAATTACCTGACACCAGTACCTACTTAAAATATTAACCAGAATTTCAAAAAATCTTTTGATTTTAAGTTGATTATTGACACTTTTTTCTCAGTGCACGTATGCATGTCTATCCTATCGAACCTGTTTTCCTTCACATTTGCATTTGCAGGGTCTCGTTGGAAAAAATCTCTTTTTAGAGATAAGCTAGTGCCTTATGTACATCCATATCTAGTAGGTACCTATGTATTTGACTTTTATGTGTAGGTACTCGTGTGCATTAAATAAATAAATAAAAAATCCATTTAAATACATCTCGAATACAAATTAATGCCGAAAAACAAATGAAGGTCGGATAAAGAACGAAAATTTAAACAATTGTTTCTGGCGACTTATTCCTAAAACAAATACGTATTCAGACTATTTGGATGATAATCATCCATGGAGATAACCAGCTCGTTCACATTCCAGACTATTTCACAATTAATAATGAAATATTGTTGTGCCTTTTGTAATAATAAAAAGCTGTTTTAAAAGAGCACCCTTTCGAGTTTCTTGCTTGTTCTTCTCAATGGAATTTTTCCTTCTGAACCAGTAGTAGCAAATGCAAAATTTTACTATTTTAAGTGTACACTTTGCAGCCATAGAATCTTTAAGTCAAGTTCATAAGTGGAAGAGATCGCTTTTAGTGATAAGACCGCCTAATTGTGTTCTATTGTTATTATCATCAAAAATTATTGTAAATTATTTTGCGCAATAAAGAGTATTTGTATTGTATTGTATTGTGATAAATAAAACATTAAATTTACTCGAGTTCCCAATTAATTTGCGCGAATTGATTCATCATCTCAGCCCGGAAACATCCCACTGCAGGGATATAGGCCTTCCCTTGTACAATGAGGGAGTATGGGCCATAGTCCACCACGCTGGCCCAATGCGGGTTGGGGACTTCACATGCCTTTGAATTTTTTTTAATTTCTCACACATGCAGGTTTCCTCACGACGTTTAAGAGCAGTCGGATAAATGCACATAAGTAATTACATTAAATTTAAAAACTCATTAGTACATGGCCTGCTTGGGGATCGAACCCGGACCTCTCAAATTGGAAGACCGCGTCTTAACCGCTGAGCCACCGACGCTTCGCGAATTGCTTGCATCTGTTAAATATAATTCCAGTATACGGTATTTATCCGTCTCCATGGTGCAATGTAAACAAGGTAAGGTTTACAACACGGAAGTAGCGGGTTCGAATCCTCGGTTTGATCGGTGGTTTATAATTCGCCTGGCCATCTATCACTATCTTATCCGAACCTACCGCGAAGCAGAAATGTCGATGGCTTTGTTTTACATTCTGCTTGGGATAAGATAGCCAGTGCCTTCCGAAGCACGAACAAATCTCATTAAAATGCCACTAGTGGTCACCCATCCAAGGACTAACATAGCTTAACTTTGCCAAACGAAAACGAAACGTCACGAGTACAAAAAAAAAATTGAGTCGACATAGTCAACGAATAAAGCATTAAGTCAAAGAAATACCGTAACCTTTGCAAAAATCGTATCCCCCGCACACTAACCTTCAGCCGAGGCCGTGTCCTCGCTCGGGCTTCCTGGCGAGGTCGCTACAAGGTCGACCTCGAAGCGACCTTGCTCTTGCACGGCCAAGGTTTGCGACGCGAACGCTGATAATGGCTACATGACGTAGGTACCTATGACATTACACATCATTCTGTTACGTCGTCGTACGTCACGTGTGGAGTGTAAAGTTGTTACGTTTATCATTTTTAGGGTTCCGTAGTTAACGAGAAAAGTCCGTCTGTCGGTCTGTCTGTCCGCTGCTTAGCTCAGAGGCTCTCTTAGGCCCGTATTAATAAACCATTTCTCAAGATTGAGAACAGTCTTGTGACTGGTCTCAA
Source organism: Oegoconia quadripuncta (assembly GCA_949316235.1). Taxonomy (NCBI): domain Eukaryota; kingdom Metazoa; phylum Arthropoda; class Insecta; order Lepidoptera; family Autostichidae; genus Oegoconia; species Oegoconia quadripuncta. The sequence goes on along the minus strand of OX438748.1, from coordinate 21,881,005 downwards.
GTAAACGTGTTGATTAATAAACCTAACTTGAGACCGGAAACGCGCGTGCTTACTCAAGCAGTACTCACTTGAGAGTTTCACGTATTAATAAACGGAACTCAAGACTATCATTCTTCAAGATTATCATTCATATATATGTATTTATTTAGAAAAAAAAATGTATTTGTGTAGTTTATCAACCACCTGGTATCTATAATACAAGCCTATTTGCTTAGTGTGGAACTAGATGGCGCTGTGTGTATGTGCTAAGATATTTATTTATTATTATTCATTCGCCGCTGAGGCGAATACTTGATAACTGATCTCAGCTGAGTAGACCTCAAGATTGGTTTATAAATTAGCACAGAGCTTGAGATAGCGTCAACTGCTTAAGACGCATCTTGGTTGATACAGCCTCAAGACTTGTATTGAGATGGTTTTTTAATACGGGCCTTAGTAGGTACTCGTACTAGAAAATTTTGACCAGTTTGTGTAGTAGATAGTGCCCCTGTCAGCGAAACCAACGGTTGCGATTTCAAATCCCGGGACGGGTAAATGTTTGTGTGATAAATATGAACATTTTTTATTTTTTTTATATGAGAGGGCGGCAAACGAGCATGCGGGTCACCTGATGGAAAGCAAACATTTATTACCGAGTCATGGATGTTTATATAAATAATTATGTATGTTCATCCATTATGTAGTAGCTATCCATAGTAAAAGCTTTGCTTAGTTGGGGACTAGATGATAGGTGTAAGTGTCCGAAATATAAAAAAAAAAATTAACCGCCGAAAATTACCAAAACAACCGACTTCACTCGGTTCCTTTCTGAATGTAAATTCTTGATTCGATAACTACCTTCCAAATTTTTTTTTTGTTTTTTTTTTTGATAGATGTGTGCCAATAATATGTGAGGATTTCCCTCAATTCCTCATAGATCCCATCATCAGTACAGGATTTAAAATTTTGCGTTTCGGTTTAAATATGACTGAGTTCTGAGAGAACAAATAAACAGAATACAACCGAATTGATAACCTACTCGTTTTTGAAGTCGGTTAAGAACTGTAATTTGGAATGGGTATACATATTAATCGCGCTGGCAAATTGGTAATTTAAAATCTTAAATAATATATTTTTTTAGGTTACCTACCAGAACATGTAAAGTGGGGATGTATTTATTTATTTTTGTACCCCATCGAGTGGGATATCGTTAGATAGGTCGTTCAAAAATATTATAGAATATCTTGAACGGTTTTTCGATTTAGGGATCCGTTTGCAAAATATTAAGCTTTATAGTGCATGTTTGAATCAAGCGTGTCGTCGCTTTTTCTTTATTGAAATTTATTCTGTTCTATTCAATGTGTTAACAAATCCCTCTTTTTTCCTGACAAATCACAAAGTGGAACTCACATCCTTTTTGAAAAGAGCAACCCTTGAGTTTCTTGTTCGTTCTTCTCTGTGGAGTCAGCTTGGTGAATGATCAGTAATATTAACTTAAAAAATGTCAAGTTTTCAAGTGATACCTATATCCCATGATATAAAATATTCTTATATTTGAACTAAGCATACTAAGGGTTAGGAAAAAGAAGTATTACAAATTCATTTTTATTATGTAAACAAATTGAGTATTTTATACAAAGAATATTATTATAAAAGTTACAAAAAATAGAAAAAAATATGTCCTTACATAAATAAAGAACACAAATAAATATAGCTATTTTAAATATCACTAGGATTAGGCATAATAATTAAAGATAGAAGATCGCCGTCCGATGCTCTTGTAGAATGCGACCACATAGACATAATTGAAACAGATTGGCAGATGAAAGCCCGTTGAACGTTGAGTTGCGGCCACCATCGTTGATAAGCTTAATTTTAAGTCATGTCGATGCTATAATTAGTTTACTGTCTAGTACTTAAAAAAAAGTACTTAATTACGTCAAGAGTTATAATATTTATTTCGGTGTCCGCGCCACATAGTATCCTTTACTGAACGGCCACCATCAAATCGAAGGAAATAATCGACATTATTAAATTTTATGAATTAGAAATAAATGCAAGCTAAAAGTAATTCACAAAAATTTAACTATATCTATCGTTGAATTGAAGGTGGCCGCGCAGGAACGGATACTATGCGGCGCGGCCACCAAAAACATATTATTAAGTTTTGAAGTAATTAGGAACTTTTTTCTATGAAGTACTAGATAGAAGACTGTAGCATCGACTGACTTATAGTGAAGCTTACTGATGATGATGATGGCCGCGAGTCATAGAACGTTAGAACAGATGGATATAGGTAGGGCGACCACATAGATATCAAAAAATGAGGCAAGTGCATGACGGCCTACCACACTTTGGTTGCGTACAAGGACAACGCTCTGTTAGTGTTATAATTTGCTCAAATTCATGCGACTTCAGCATACATTCTGTAAAAATTTCAAGTCCTTCACCGATACGACATAGAGGCCTCTGATTAAAATATCGTAAGCTTAATAACATGGTTTATTTTTGACTCTTCGAATACAGTCAGCGCCATAAATTAATCATACAGGTCCAGTTATCTGATTAATGGTACTATGCTGGCTTGTTAAACTGTAGTCTTTCCTGAATCCTATAACCTTGGGATCTTCAAGAGCAGAGTGAATAGGCATTTACTGGGATCGCGTGCGTCATCTTCGACCACATCGTCACTTTCCATCAGGTGAGATTGTGGTATAACGTGTATCCAGTTAATCATAAAAAAACCATTTCGAGTTCTCCAAACTCTAGGCAAGAGGGACGTTTTAGGAACTGAGGTTGGTGGCTATTATTCATATAAAATCGCCTTGTATGAATAACTATGACATCGAATGCTTTAATTATGTCATCTGTTTCACAACTCTGTGATTGAGTTCACCATTGCATATTCTCGAACCTCGCGTCTCATTTACTTTGACACATAAGATTTAGTGCATACAGGATGATTTTCTAACTTTGTTTTCAACTTATTTCTACCTCTTAAATATTGGGCAATAGACAACATTATTCTTATATTTCTATGAACACTATAAATTGGTAACAAATTATTCTCTTACAATACAATTAATATTAGATAGCATAATAATAATTTATATTTAAAGCAAGAAAACATTGTTAATGAATAAATCAATATATTTGACAATTATTATACAACGTAGGTATCAAAAGAATAAATTAAATAATAGATTTGATTTGATTTAAGTGTTAAATGAATAGATTTCTTAATAAATTTAATACTTTATCGTCGAAAGTAATAAATTAATAGATTTAATGACAAATATAATGCTTACGTACTGAAAGAATAAATTAATAAGTTTGATAATAAATGTATACTTTCGTATTGAAACAATAAAATGATAGCTTTGATATAATAGTCACACATATCAAAATAATAAATTTATAGATTTGATAAGAGTCATACGTATCAAAATGTCAGAAAATATAAGTAATAACAGTAAATACAGTCTGCCAATGAAAATGTTCATCACTTTTAGTAATAAGACTGACAATGGCGTCGATGATGATGACGTTTGATGACATTTGACATCCCGTTTTTATTATTCCAAGAAAAAGGACACGGCACCACAATAAAATTAGTTTTAGTATAGATAAGTGTTGTCAGAATCCATACAAACATTGGTATCGATTCGGATGTACACCAACTAAACTAAACTAAAACCAGTTTTGGAGTGGTGCCGTCGCATCGTACTGTTGCAGGGAGAAAGAGACAGTAACTACTTTAAAACTGGTTTTAGTTTAGTTTAGTTTAGTTAGGTTAGTTGGTGTACATCCGAATCGACACCAATGTCTCTTTTCTGCAGCTATTTCTTTACGTATCGAAATTTATTTTGAGACTGTAATTTGTGAATGATTATTTAATTATTTAGTTATTGATGGCGTAATTAAATTTTCTATTAATTCATAGATCTTTATACCGGATGATTTATTCAACAGCATTGATCAATCCAGCTTTCGAATCAGTGGTATCCGAGATATAACCTGGCCAAGCTCCATAATAATTATTTCACAGTAAGGCAGCTTATCAAGCAATAAAAGCCTACTGGTTATAGCATTACATATTGAGAATGTTTTCAAAAAGAACTAGACCCAGACTAGGAAACTCATAACCCCGAGGGTCCGCAGCTGTTGATAATTTGCGGTGGAAGTAGCCAAGTAAACGAACGAGGTCTGCCATTTGGAATAAGCCACAGTCGTTATTTACCTTTGAAATACACATTCTCCTAGCTAAAAAGAAGAGACCTCTAAAACGTCTCCTTCCTGAAGTTAAAACCGAACTGATCGCATTTGACTCTTAATATCCTGGCGAGTTGAGGAGGTCCGCAATAAAACACGGTCACCTTCCCCTTGTTCTGCTCCTGTAACTGCTGGAACACCTTGTCCCAGTTCGGGCGGCCAGCGTTCGTGCGAGTCTTTAGTCCAGTGATGAGGTCGCGCTTTTCCTGTAAGAGATTTTTTGTAAAAAAAACAACAGTTTTCTCATTGCTTCAAAGAGACAGGGAAGTGCGTACTTAAATGCTATTATTAGCGACTGATATGAATACTATTTTTTTTATTAAAGCTAAAAAGCTAAAATAAGCAAAAAAGCTAGAAAGCGGCTGATAAAATGCTATGTATGGAGTATTGCTTTATACGGCTATGAGACATGGACATTAACACAAAGGGATAGGGAAAGGTTAGAGGCATTCGAGATGTGGTGCTGGAGACGAATGGAGGGAATAAGCTGGACCGAGAAGAGAACAAATGAAGAGGTGTTAATGATGGTAAAGGAGAAGAGATGCCTGTCAGCCACAGTGGAGAACCGAAGAGGAAAGACGATAGGTCACTTGATACGACACGATGTGTTTTTAAAGAACATAATTGAGGGAAAGATTGAACGTAAGAGAAGGTGAAGACCTAGGCGTAATTACTTTGACCAAGTGTAAGAAAAGGTGAATGTCGTGTCGTACCAAGAGGTTAAAACGAGGGCGGAAAGTAGAGAGACGTGGTCATTACTCCACCGACAAGAGCATAGCTCTTAAATTTAAGAAGAAGATATTAATACCATTAATACAATTTATTTTCCACACACACGTAAATATAAATATAAGCTGTATATGAGTGTAACAAGACATTAAAGAAGGCTCGTACTAATAAAACGAAACACGGGTGACGATTTGTACTTTTTCGGAAGTTAAATGACTTTGTTTTGTTGGCCGTGTGTGAAGAAGCGTTGTCATGATGTAGGAGAACCAAAACAATATGACCAACCCGTTACCATCTCAGCGCGCTAAAACTTATTCGTAAAATTTTCTAAAGTTCCCTCACCTTCTCGTGTAACAAGTCCATAGCTAGCTGCAGCCCCACTGCTTTCATATCCGTCTTCTGCAGCGCGCTGGTGATATACATGTGCATCTCTAGGAACCTCTCCATGGCTCCTTTCTCCGCCTGCTCGATCTCCAATTGCGAGAGGAGAGAGACGAACCACTCGAATGAGCGTTGCTCCCGGTTTATCCAGAAGAAATCCACCTGGAGACAGATATTGGATGATGTGGAAACCATTCTAAAGTATAAAGAATAATGAAAGATGTTCATATGAATCTCGGGGCCGACTTCAAAGTAAAACTGCAACATCATCGCAGCCCGTAAACATCACACTGCAGGGATATAGGCCTTCCCTCGAAATAAGGGAGTATGGGCCATAGGCCACCACGCTGGCCCAATGCGGGGTTGGGACTTCACGTGCCTTAGAATTTTTATTTCTCAGACATCCACCACATTTGTAAAACAGCTGTGGGTATTCTAAATTGAAAAGACATTTTATTCTATTAAGAAATTTTTCGATACAGATGACAGTTGACATTATACAATAATTGACATTTTCAATTCACATTCAGTTTCATCATAAAAAATTATTAAATTATTGACATAATGTTGTATGTAGTTTATTGTAATGTAAAAAGTAATGAATGAATGCAATTTGCAATTTTGTGACATTTTTATGGATTTTTTTATGCCCAATGAAATTACTTTATTTTATAGTTACCTAATTATTTTGACCTTGTATGCCTACAGGCCAGCTGTATTAATCAATCAATGAATCAGTCAATCAATCAATAAATGATATTGATTGATTGATTGACTGATTCATTGATTGATTGATTCATTGATTGATTGTTCTTCGACCATAATCGTCACTTTCCATCAGGTGAGAGTCAAACGCGTATCCAGTTAATCATAAAAAAAGTCGTCAAATTACCTTTCTCAATCTCATGTTTCCCGTCTGCATATTCGAAGTGAAGGTGTGGCTGCAGCTCGGGCAAGTGGTCCTGGCGTTCCAGTAGCGGTACATGATGGACTTCAGGATGGAGGCGAACGGAGTCACCCCGATGCCGGCAGCGATGAGGGCGGCGTGCTGAGCACGGAATATGTGGGAGGATGGTGCGCCATACGGTCCGTCCAGGTAGATCTGGATGGTATAAATGAGAAAGACATTACATATTTATTATTAAGACATATAGTGTCGATTGTCAAATAATGTATAGATGGATAAATAAACTAAAAAAAAAGTACGGTCATGTACCTACTGAAGAAAAGGAGTGTTATTAGGTAACGCGAACCAAAGAGGTTTCCATTGTCAAAAAAATTAAAAAAAAAAAAAATTGAATGATATAATAATATGTATGTTTATAACACGGGTTTCTAGTTTGACTAGGCATGGAAGCTTAAAAACTGTGGGCTTCAGCTTCTTACCTCCAGTGGTTTTCCTACAGGCATGGGGTAGCTCGCGAAGGAATCCTCAAAAGTTGAAGCATCAGACGGACTGACGACGTTAAATGTTGGAGGCTCGTCCTGATTCTCCAGGTCTTTGTCTGGAGACAGGCTTTTTGAAAGACGCCTTCTTGCTGTAATTTAATAAATAATAAATAAAATATTTTATTTCAGACAAATAGAGTCCATAGGTGTTAGTACAAATTTTACTTACTATGTTAATATTATATTGGATCTTTACCTATGAAATTGGAGTTTTTTTTCTTCGTTAATCATATGTACCAATTCCTGCGATTTTCTAAGCTGTATCCAAATTTGTTTTTTATTTGGAAAATGGAATATTATTTCAAGGTTTCACATGAAATATTTTTTAATTTCTGGGCTAAATCACATAATAAAAAAAATTTGAACAGAGCTCTTTTCATGTGCTTCCCATAATCATTTCTTAGATTCGCTGAAACTTTTATAAAACGGTTACTTTTAAAAATTAACGCTGCCTATACTTAACTTAATGTTATCCGATAATACATACAAAGTTTAGCTAAATTTGGATTTGCCGTTCCCAAAAAAAAAATCAACAATGTTTGTATGGAGAAAACAGTCTTAATGAAATTCTTCATACAAAACACCAATTTCATAGGTAAGGACCTAATATTAATAATATAATTTAAAATTTGAAATTGAAATAGAAACCTAAAATAGAAACCTTTACAGCACTACATAATACACATTAAGTTTTGTTAGGAAATCGTGAAATGTTTTTATTTTGTGTATTTAGTATGTTGTTGCCCTCATTAAATGTTGCAAATAAATTTTCAAAATATCCTAAAACGTTAACACGTTCTGCTATACAGGGTGAAATTTAGTCATTCCTGTTTACTGGCGACTCCACTCCTGATTGCGAACAACTTTCCACTTGGAGCCATATCCACATGGTATTCCGCGTAAAATAAGTAAGATGGCGGTTGCGAAGATAGCAGTCGTGATTATACGGTGTTGGTCCAAGGATTGGTCGCATGACAACTAAACTACCTTGCTTGCGATCTTCTGTGGGGACCCGCGAAATTCAATCAGAACTCCTAATTTGCTAAACAATATTTTGTACAAACTGCTAAAAACTGTTTAATTGTACAAAACGAGACTTTGTACGAAATACCTTTTTGTACCAATTGAACGTTTTGTTTCAATCGCGAAATTGTGCGAATTTGCTAAAAAAGTAACCGCATCACATTTTGTACGAACTCCTAATATTCCAAACAAAATTTTGTACAAACTGCTAAAAAAATCAAATTGTACGAAACGAGACTTTGTACTAATGTCGATGCTTTCTCCGAATCCGATCAAAATTTTTTCGATTACCATACAAAGTAGACCATTCTTAAATCACCTTTAGTATGACAGTCCAACAATTTTCGGCTGAATTCGCCTATGGTTCCTAGTGAAAATTGTTCGTAATCAAGAGCTTCGTAAGGAGTTAATGGGAATTACACGAATTCAAGTTCACCCCGTACAGATGCTGCTACTTATTTGTGTTTGTATCATAATTTCAGGGTTGTGTTTTGTCGTGAATTTGACGTTTTCCCAATGTACTCCAATCCGTGGTGACAGTGTTGGAGTAAAATAAAACTCTTAGAGCGGGAAAGTATTCGTAATTTGAAAAATATTTTCAAATTTGTTGTGTTTCTTTTAAAGACAGCTTTAGTTTTATACCGAAAAGCAGCACATTGAATCTATTTCAATATGTATTTTAGATAAAAATACAAATTTCTAAGCTAAGAATGTATGATAGATCGTTTGATACCAGCACTCGTGCGTTTTATCTTAAGTGTTTATTGATCATCTCGTCTAATGTGTCCTGACACAACTGTATTTAAAGAGTAATTATGTGGTGCATAAAGAGTATGTTTAATTATATGATGAAAGAGTATTTTGTACTTGTATTGTGCTGCATACTGTACTGCACGCACGAGTGCACATAAATGGCAGTAGTACTGTACTGTAGTGTACTGTACCGTATCATGCTGTACTGTTTTGTTAATCGACTTTTATATAATTATTATTAACTAGCTTCCCGCCCGCGGCTTCACCTGCGTGGAATAACTTTATCGCGGATATGTTTATCCCGCGGGAACTACTCACTTTATCGGGATAAAAAATATCCTGTCTTAATCCAGGGTATGTTCTACCTATATCTATGACGATCGATTGGTGTAGTGGATAGTGACCCTGTCAGCGAAACCGAAACGAAACGGTTGCGGGTTCGAATCCCACTAGGGGTAAATGTTTGTGTGGTGACTACGAACATTTATTCCCGAGTCATGGTTGTTTATATAAATATGTATGTATGTTTATCCGTTATGTAGAATCTGTAATACAAGCTTTGCTTAGTTTGGGACTAGATAATTGGTGTAAGTGTCCGCAATATTTATTTAAAAAAAAAATCTGTACATCCGTTTCACCGTGATTGACCAACAAACATCCATACTTTCGCATTTATAATATATCCTTGGACATATCCTTGGACATATACAGACAGCGCCATCTAGTGCCACACTAAGCAACTAGGATTGTGTTGTGGATACCAGATGGTTAATACACTACACAAATACATATTTTTTTTGTAAATAAATACATATATAAATGAAAAACATCCATAACTCGGGTACACATGTCCGTATTCATCATACAAACATATGCCCCTAGCAGGAATCGAACCCGCGACCTTTTGGTATAGCAGTAGAGTTTCTAACCACTACACCAAACAGGTCGTCAATAAATATTAGTTTAAGTTAATTACTAATGAACGTCTCTATACCAATAGTGAGTATGCTCTCGTTGCTCCGCCTCCGCTCGCAGTCCTCGACGCTGGGCGTCTTGAACTCGATGATGGTGGGCTTGGTGCGCATGTAGCGGAAGGAGTGCGCCAGCGCGCCGCCCCGCGCCCCGCGCCCCGCGCCCCGCGCCCGCCCCGCCCGCCCCGCGCGCCGCAGCTCGCGCGAACCGAAGCTCTGCTCCGAGCCCGAGCGCATGTAGTCGCGGAGGCTGCAACCATCGCCGGCGTTAAGCTACGCTCGAAAACGTCTTTGGATGGATGACCACCCTTCTTCCCCTCTTAACGAGTTGAGCAGTAAGACATAGGTTATATTCTCGAGTTTCTTGCTTGTTCTTCTCAGGGGAAAATTGCCTTTTGAACAAGCAGTAGCTTTAAAAATGTAAAATCTGACTATTTTAAGTGTACCCTGTGTACCTACAAAATAAAGCATTTTTTGATTTTGATTTGATTACCGAATATTTTATGCTCTATACCACGACGACCGATTGGTGTAGTGGATAGCGACCCTGTCAGCGAAACCAACGGTTGCGGGTTCGAATCCCGCGACGGGTAAATGTACATTTATTCCTGCGTCATAGATGTTTATATAAATATTTATGTATGTTTATCCGTTATCTAGTATCCGTAGTACAAGCTTTGCTTAGTTTGGGACTAGATGATTGGTGTAAGTGTCCCAAATATTTATTATTATATTATTATTAATTAACTCGACTATTTTTGCTCAACTTAATTGATCAGTAGGTCGTCTAGTTTTAAAATCAAACATGCTCTTGAAGCCCTGGCCGCTTATGATTGATTGATAATACATATTGAATATTTAGTCATAATAAATATATTTTTTTATTACTTTGGGTTTCTTTTTATGTTATTATTGAAAATTGTTTAAGTTTAACTAAGTGTGTACCTACTTGAAAAGTGTTTGTTGATTGTATATTTAAGAAAATTACCTGCGCAAAACCAAAGATTCTTTCATTTTTTAGACCATTTTCCAAATCTCCACTCATCTTAAATAAGTGCCCCTTTTGCGAAATGCACCATTTGAGCATGGTGTACAAGTTGAGAAGTGCACCAGTTGCTAAGTTCACCATTTGAGAACTGCACAAGTTGAGAAGTGTACCATTTGGGCATGGTGTACAAGTTGAGAAGGGCACCAAATGCGTCAAACTCATCAAGAGGAACGATAAAAAAACTCGAGGGTAGCACTTCTATTTAACAATATGTGATTAAACAAATAAAATAAAAAACGTACCATGCAAAAACGATTGTTTATCATAATTACGAAGAAACTAATGAACCGATTGTCCTGAAATTGCAATGAGACCAAGTTTACGGTATTCCCTTTCATTGACATAAAGAATTGGGCCAATCAACAGCCAAATCTCAGAGTTATCGGCGTAGAAAAACAATCAAGAGGCCGAATTGAGAGCCTCGTCCTCGTGAAGTAGTTACTTCGTAGTCATGCTGTGTAAGTATGAGATTAGATTAGATTTATTTAGTTCACTTTTACAATAGCAAGTCATACATACAGTTCCGTAAATTTATGATTTCTAAAATAAAAGTGATTGTCAAACATAAAACAATAACTATACACATACATCTTTAAGATTTGTAGAATTACTGGATTATTTAATATAAATATAATGTTAAAATATTGTTAAGTCACAAAATGAACAAAATAAGATAGAAATTAAACATCTACATATTATTATATGTATGTCAAAATTAATTAATAAAGTATAAGTATGTAACCATTGTTAAGTCAACGTCATCCTATTTTTGAATAATCAATGAAATAAAACAAAACAAGGGTAAATATATTTCGGAAATGGAGATAAAACTTTAAGTGGGTACATAAATGTCTAAATTGTGCGTTTTGTCATGTGTCTGTCTGTGCTATGTCACTGTGATTGTTCTATTTTTATGTGTAATAATATTTACTTATTTATTTGTTCTAGACGGTGAAGGGTGAAGACAATAAAATAAATCGAAAACCGGTCATTCTTTCCCGTGACTTTTCCTCTACGTTGTCATTGGCAGAATTTATTGTGTCAATATGACACGATAACAAAGGCCAAAAAAAAAAAAAAAAAAAAAACAAAACAAAATAAATGTTATTATGAATATGTTGGTGTGACATAATTACTAGAATACAATTATTTCTATGCACCCTAGTAGACAATGCATGTGAGCCATGTAGAAAGGCTACAGTGACATGAGTAGTAATAATCGATTTCCAAGTTTCAATGTTTACAAAACCGTTGCACTTCTGCCCGTAACGCAGCAGCCATGCCAAGGAGACTTTAGCAAGAGCAAACAAACACCATCACCCAAATCCAGCACCAAATTACTTTTAGCATACCTGCCTGCCTTTTTAAAGATAATCCACTTACGCATTAAGTCTCTGTTTCTTTTTTACATTCTTTCCCATATCTGGCATTGAGCGGGACTTCTCCAGCGTGTGATGTGTTGAGAAGGCTGTTAGCATTGTCGGGTCGGTTGCATTTGGTAGAGGGGACAAACCTGGAAGTTATTATATTGTCCCAGTTTAACAAGTTAGTCAGTTCTAGATTTTTCATATTGCAGCTCGTCCCTCAGTCAAGGTATATCTCTCCCCTGCTAGTACGCTACTATAAGACGTGCTCGTACAGTAATATAAATACTTCTTTTTTTATACTCGACGGGTTCGTACTTGACCTTAATCACACCTGATGTTAAGTGAAGATGAGGTCGAAGGTGGAAGCGTACTGACCCGGAAACCCCAACACATTTGGGGGACTGGCTATCTTATCTCTGACAACCGGAACACAACAATATAATATAATAATATAGCGGCAGCAGATTTGGCGGCAGATTTAGATAAGATGGTGGTAGCTAGCTAGGCGGACATTTAAAATTTCCTACAACCAACCAAACCGAGTACTTAAGCACGTACCCCGCTGGGGATCGAACCCGCGACCTCCGAATCGTAAACCCAATGTTGTTTACATTGGGCCACGGAGGCGGTTGAAATCTTCTGAAAGCAATCCGCGATCGTTGGTCTAAGAAGTCTAAGATGGTACGAGCTGAATCCAACACACAGATTGGTGGATTTGCGTCAAACTAGTAGCCATTTCACAGCCAATGTCTGATAATACCACACATAATTTAAAAAAAAAACACTATTTTATTATGATGAACTGGATACGCGTTTCATCACAACCTCACCTGCGGTGATATCGTGAAACATACATAAACATTGTAAATGACAGTCGTTTCGATAGATTCTTTCTAGTCAGTTAAAAAAACCAATTACTATTGACATCTGTTTGCTCCTCATGGTCTTCAATACTGAACGTCTCAGGCGAGAAATCGACGGAACGCTTCTTGCTACTGGCTGTGGATATCTTTCGTTTGCTTCTCCCGCTAGATCTGTGGGAGCTCTTTCGAACCAGCAACCTGTGGAGAGAAGGTATGTAACTTCAGTTATTGACAAGATTAGATTTTTTTAAGCACAATAGGTTACCGCATTACCTCACTCATACTTGATGTTAAGTGAAGATGAGTCCGAAGTAAGCGTGCTTATCTACATAAGCCCCAAAGCTAGGGTACTAGCTGTCTTTTCATCAAAGCGTATATGAGAAAAGAGCGTTGTCAGTCAATGAAATCGCTTCAATTTAACACCACCTTTCCGCTTTATTAAATATAGGGCCCAACAGTGGAGTTACAAGAAGCTTACTCGTGTCCATCTTCCTGTGACCTCTCCACAGCATGAAGCTTGGCGTGCTCTGTCTCGAAATAGGAGTACAAGCGATTGGTCCACTGACCCACGCCTCTGATGTGGAGCCAGATGTAATCTGAAAGTTACAGATATGAATGAATTATTTTCTTATAAATGAGATTAAATTAAGGCTGAAGGAAAATTCAACTTTTAAGTGGACCATTTCATCTGTGTAAGCTCGATCACACTATCTTTTTTATTCTCCAAGTCTTTTGCCTGAATGTATGTTAATGATTCGTGTGCTACAATATAGCACACGTCTGTGCCATAGTTAAACTTTTGTCATAAAGGCTAAATCAACATAATCTTCAATGAACGAAATTAAAAAAAACTTATGTCATACCAACCATTAACTTATAAACCAGGCATCCAAATTCAAATAAAAGAAAAGTTTTATTTCGTAAGTAGAAGAATAACATTTGAAATAGTCATGACATACAATTATCGCTCATTCACATGGCAGAGACTCCCCAGAGAAGAACGAGTCATGAATAATTCCAATCTCCTGACTAACCTTCCTGATCAGGCGCACTGCTGATAGTAAACGGATGCCACTCGTACATCGCTATAGCTGGTATGTTCACGAACACATAGTCACCAGCGTGGAAGTCGAAGAGTGGGGGACGTTTGATGACCAGATGCGTGACGCGAGACGGAAGCAGGATACCAGACGAGATGTAGGTTTTGCCGCGTTCTGACCTAATAGAAAATGATTAATTACTACAGGAGTCCATATACTGTCCCAGTCATTGTTGGAGTGCTCCCATCCACTCTCTTCACACAACCCAGTCCCAAATTTCCTTCGACCAGCTGTGCTTATCCAGCGCGTCTCATCATCTTCTTATCTATGAGTTGCGACCACGACGCCTTCTTTCTAAATGTGGGTTCCAACTGGTTGTGATTTAGGATTCGGAAATTAACTGGTTAGTCCTGTACTTAGATATTGATACTTATTTTAGGCTAGTAATATCACATAAAGGAAGAGCACTAGGTTACTGTGGGGGTATTCAAGAAATACCTGAAAATATCTATTCAAATTTGCTGACGCATCCACATCTCTTTTAATAATCGCAGAACTGCCTTCTTGTCGGCTATTTCAGTAATCAGCTTTATTGACATTTTCTTCCACTTGTCGGTTTGTCAGTTAAAGCCTTATTTTTGGTTAAATTTGACAGTTGGCGGTGAAGATCATTATCACTTAAAGGTCTGAAGAAATCTTGAATTAATTACACTTACCACATCCAAGTTAGGCGGTAGACTCTCTCTAAGATGTAGATAACGCCAGGCACTATGAACCACTTCCAGAAATTCGGTGCGTGGAAAATCAGTAGGAGCCAGAATGGGACGTACAAGAGGTGGGTCCAGTAGAATATCTGGAAAACGATGGAGATTGAAGAAGTAGCTTCGTGTTTGTAAATTAAGCAAAAGCGAGAACTGCATAAGAGTCCTAAGGACATGAAAGAGCCCCGAGTAAGGACTATGCACATCTTTCAAGATTCAGCCCTTGATGGGGTCATAGGCGGTGGTGTGCTGCGCCTTTAAATTACCCACTTAACCGCCTTCTTATCACAAGTCACTACGGTAGCAGTTTGATTGGTGGGAACTTTTTGTTCAATTAACAGTTCGTCTAATCGAGATTTCTGGTCAAATTCCCAGCTGGGGTAATTCACAATTAGTCAAAAATCATTTAATTGCCCCAAGTTCATCGCAATTTCCTGTTTAAATTATCCCAGTACCCTCAATAAGCTGGTGATTATGTTTGGTGTAGTGGTTAGAAACTCTGACCACTATACCAAAAGGTCGCGGATTCGAATCCCGCTAGGGGCATATGTTTGTATGGTGAATACGGACATGTGTACCCGAGTTATGGATGTTTTCATTTATAATAAGTATCTTTGGGTACACCCAGTCAAACTATAAGACCGCTCTTGTAAGTCACATTAAAATAATGTTATATTGTGAATTTCATAAAAAATGTATTTATGTAGTATATCAACCATCTGGTATCCACAACACAAGCCTATAGTTGCTTAAAGTGGAACTAGATGGCGTTGTGTGCATGTCTAAGGATATTTATTTATTATCGCTGATGTTCTTATATTTTCGATCCACAACATTGTTGTATTCCGTCTGTTTGATATAACAAGGCCAGCACGCTCAAGATTAACGCTCACGCTTGGGATGAACCATGATAATTAAGGGGGTACTTACAAAACCCAAAGAAAATCTAAAAATAAAGTCTTTTTCCACCAAACTCACCTCAAAGCACCCTCCTCTTCTGATAAATGGCCTGCTGCAGACGCCCATCACCAGCAGTATGATGACCAGCGCCACACCTGTGGGGTTGGCACACCCTCCCACCAACCCGAATAACCCTGGCTTCTCTGTCAGCAGCCACTCGTAGATTGTGTGATTAGATTTGTTGATCACTGGATCCTTGACTACTATTAAACCTGGAGGCAAGTATATTGTACACTGAAAAGATGAAGTCCAGCAAGACTGACAACTCATCAACGTAAACAAATTCACTGTGTTAAAGCTAAATATCCTGGAAATGGCTGTAGCTGTACCTTATTCATCAAAGTATCTCGCTAACACCAAGTTTTGAATAGGACAGTTTGTTGCGTCGTAGCACCAAAATGGCTGACCTGATTTGACTGATTTTCACTATGTCCGACCTTGCTTGTCTGTCGGCTTGTTGTATACTCGCAGACTATTAATGTTACGAGCTAATAGTTGGCATAGATATACGAGTACATTAGTACATACTAGCTATGACGCCTAAATATGAAATAATTTTGAAAAAAAAAATGGTTTCAGAGTACCTCCTCTATTTTTTTTTTATTTTGAACCTCATGTAGGTTGTTGGTGTCGATTCGGATACACAACAACTAAACTAAACTAAAACTAGTTCTGTAGTACTGTCTCTTTCTCACTGAAACAGTACGATGCGACGGCACTACTCCAAAACTGGTTTCAGTTTAGTTGTTGTGTATCCGAATCGACACCAACAACTTACATGAGGTTCAAAATAAAAAAAAAAGTAGAGGAGGTATTCTGAAACCATTTTTTTTTTTCACCACACCATTGAGTTCTTGCAGACCGCCAGAGTAATCTACCGGGGTACTCCATTCATGTCTGCTGAGTCCTTGAAATCCCATTTGTAGGAGTGTTGGTTACACAGGCTAGCCCCCTTCTGGATCATATTTATATCAATGTGCTTACCCCAGCTGTTGTGAATAGATCCAGAGCTTGAATTTTAAATAGCAGGATGAATTGTTAATTTTACAATTATTCCTTTTTCCAATAATTCTCGCTTTTCAATTTTATCTAACTGTGATCGCCAACATGTCTTGGCTCATTACCTCGACCATCAGGATAAGCCTTTATGTCCATCAGTAGACTTTATATAATAATGTTGATATGACGTAATTAGAATGCCGTTCGTCCGTAGGAGTGTGGTTCACTTACTAAAGTTACACAGGTGCATGGCAGTATGGAAGAAGCTGTACACCACCACCAGCTTCCCAGTGAGTTCGTGCAGGTGGATGTGATGGTCGAGGGGCAGCAGCGAACTGAGGCCGCGCACGCGGAGTTGCGTCAGGCAGCCGCGCAACATTAGCACCAGAAGCCAAGCGCTGTTGAAGTTGAGGCACTGTCCTGGAAACGTGGAGGTTACGGAATTTCTTTTAAATATTTTTTTTTGAGGCAATAGGAGTTTACCCTAAAGTTACAGAGGCACGTGTAACCCCACGCACTTATATATTTAGCGAGATTTTCACATCAGTTACTATGCATGTAAGGCTAACCACCCCCTATACCTGAATTACGCAGAGAGCGCTTTTCGCTAAACATCGAGAAATTGCTCACATTTTATGTTTCGACTATGCTCCAACTTCTGTCCCATTAGTCGTGTGATAGCATCGGACACTTATGAAAATTAAACTCACAATATATGACTTCAAAGGCTGCTTTAATATTGCCATAAGCATGATAAAACTACAACGTAATTATTTTTTATAGATGGCATCACCGAGAGGTTACATAAGTAGCTGGTAAAAGCCCAGGGATATTCCCAGTAGTCCTCTCTAGCCCTGTCCCCCGGGGTGACGGCTGGGAATTGTCTTCCCGGTTCCCTTTGAAAGCTGAATAGAGGGGACAAATGGGAAGTCTGTTTCTAAGTTGTCACCGGGGGGGGTGGGGGGGGGGGTGACAATTGCTACGATTCCTTCCCAGAAAAAAACATGTATTTACCATTAGGAAATATTAGGTAAAGGAACAGTTTTCCATCTAATTGTCAGTTTCGGAAAGTGTAGCCAAAAGTCTCTCCAACTGAGCATGGGTTTTAGATACTGCACTATAACACTTACCACATCCTCTAGCGAGTATAACAAATCCATTAGACTCTCTATACTGCCAGCACCTCGAGACAAACAACCCAATATTCAGTAAGAAGAACAAGGCAAGGTATATAATGTAGACATAGTTATTTCTGAAGTAGGGGAGAGAGAGCTTGTATGGCTTCAGTTTGGCGAGACGACTGAGGAGAGGCTTGGGTTCTTCAGGCTTTGGTGGCACCATCCAGCGGTCTATACTGTGGATAAGAAAGTTGTGGAGAATTAATTCCTGACGAATGTACCCTTGATATCTTCAACCCATTTCGTCCTATTATCATCAATCTAGCCCTGTCGTGTCAAATATTCGTATTGGTATTGGTGCAGCTGCGTTCGCTATTCGTTTTGATAAGCAAAGTTAAGCACCGTGTGGCTCGATCAGTCTTTGTATGTATGCCCACTATTGGCATTTTGATACGATTGTTTTCAATGACCTGGCAACAGTGACAGTCTGGAGGCCACTAATTTCACACAAATCCACCAATTATTGCCCGTACTTTGTTTGGTAAGAAGGAGGCTGTGCCCCAGCAAATGGGACTGTTGATATGAATGTCCTCTGAGATAGACATTGATATGCAGCAGCGTTATTGGCGCAGCAAGGTGATCGTTAACAGGTCTGACCAGCGTGCCGATTAGAGCAAATCCTTCCATACTACGCGATAATAAATACATATAACATTTATGGAACTAGTTTGACCTGTAGTACTGCAATCATTCGAGATTGTTTGTAATCACGTTCGTTGTGAGAGTAAACGAGACATAAAGATTCCATATCGTTTCTTTGTATAGAAACAACGGGTCATGCTAGACCGCTGATCAGTTTTGATTGAAATTGTATATAAAGTTTGTTTAACAAATGTAATCCGTATTTGTTGTTCAATAAAGTATACTTGATTTATTAAATTCCTACAGTAGTCATCCGCAAGATTTCACGAAAAATTACGTCTCCAAAAGTGATTTTTAAATTACTTCTTTAGACGCTTTACCTGATGGAGAGGTTCTCCAGCAGTCCTCCATGATTGTTCAGCTGTTTCTTCAGCGCTTCATATGTAATGGCTCCTCGCCTTTCCGTGTCAGCGTCCTCGAACATGGCGCTCGTTAGCTCTGAGAGCTGTTCGTCGCTGAATTGCATTCCGTTCTCCTCCATACAAGCCTGCATCACGTGACGGAGTTCTCGCCAGTGGATTAAGCCGTCGCCTGGAATGATAATTAGATTGTTTCTTTAGAAAAACTTTAAAGTATTAGTATTTCTCTAATAGTTAGAAACTTTTTGGAAATTATGTGTGTATAATTTATCCCATTCTATAATCATATTCCCTTGAATTTCAGCTCTTAAAAAGCACCCAGGTATGTAGTCACTGGCTATAATTTTATGCCTCTAATATGGAATGATTTAGAACGCACCGAAGTTATGCCTTTCATTTGTTATACCTACCATTTCATCTTATAAAGACGGGGCCAAAATGGTATAAGTCCAGACAAAGTAATGCGAGATTTCGAACCGATCGCCTTTGGCTCAATGTAAAAACATTGGGTGTATGAATCGGAGGTCGCGGGTTCGATCCCTAGCACGGTACATGTTTAAGTACTCGGTTTGGTTGGTGGTAGGGTATTTTAAATGTCCGCCTGGCTAGCTACCACCATCTTATCTAAATCTGTCGCCAAGCAGCAATGTTAATAGCATTGTTGTGTACCGGTTGTCAGAGAATCTCCCAAATAAGATGGGGTTTCGTGGTCAGTACGCTTCCCACTTCGACCTCATCTTCACTTAACATCAGGTGTGATTGAGGTCAAGTACTAACCCCTTGTGCATAAAAAAAAGAATGGCAATCTCGTACCGCAAGCATGTCGCAGTCGCCATCGCTATTACCACTCTGTTAGCGAATGATGTGTTATCAAGCAGTTGGCCGGTGGTTTTTCAATTGAAGGTAGTCGTTAAGCCAAAGTTGGTGGGATGAAGAGGCGGTCAGGACAGACTGTGGATGAGGTAGTAGTCTAATATAAATCCTGCAATCCACACTGGGACCTTATCCATGAAATCCGTGCTTACACCCTCCTTCGGATAATTGCAATGAGGAAGTAGAAGGAAACTCACCGTCCAAATCATAGACCTTGAAGAGGAACCAGAGTTTGTCATCGGGCGACTTCCCCGCGAATCTGTGAACCGCTGCAATGAACTCTTGTAAGGAGATACTGCCTGAATGGTCCTCATCGAAGATCTGGAAGACCCGCTCCGTGAAGAATGGCTGTGCATGACAAATATATATCATCATCATCAGCCCGTAAACATCCTACTGCAGGGATATAGGCCACCCTCGTATATGAGGAAGTATGGGCCATAGGCCACCACGCTGGCCCAATGCGTGTTGGGGACTTTACATTCCTTAGAATTTTTATTTCTCAGGCATGCAGTTTCCTCACGATGTTTTCCTTCACCGTTTAAGAGCAGTCGGATAAATGCACATAAGTAATTAAATAAAATTAAAAAAACTTATTGGTACATGGCCTGCCTGGGAATCGAACCCGGACCTGCTAAATTGAGCGACCGACAAATATACAATAAGCGAAAAATCACATTATATGGTAATTCTTGTTTAGTTATCATAGAATTGGAAGTTGGAACTTAGCAATAGAATTGTATGTAGGATATTTTAAAATGCTTTTAAGTTACTAAACCAAGTACTAAAAGTAACTCGCACCCGCCACTTCTCACTTCGTGGTTGTATAAAAGGAAACTCTGGGGCGGCTATGATTGCCTGGTAGCAGCAGTAATTATCCTAAGTATAAGGCAGGTTTAAGTTAAGTAGATTGGCGTCGTTGATTAACAAATATTGTGCAGCGTACCTCTATTGAACCTACTAAACAGAAGTTACAGTGGAAGAAGCTATAGCAGGGTCTGGTCACCAAATGACTTACGTTTTTGGAGACTACGATGCTCTGAAACTGTTCCTGGGTGATCTCTTCCTGGTCACCAACGGTTCTTCTGAATAGGTCTTCGAGCCAGTCCACGCTGTGCTTGTCAATACCTGCACGGGATCTGTCAACCAGCGGTAACCATTTTTGTTTTACAGAAACGAGCTGTTCATCAAGATCATATCAGATAGATAGATAGATAAGCATTTATTTACGCCACTGCGTTCACTTTAGGCGTTCGCGTGCACTTTAGGCAGGCGTAAAAAAAGCGTAAAATTGTAAATAATACTATTAAAATTAAAATTAAAATTCCGTCAGTCCAATGTTGGTGTCAATGTGGTATACTTCACATATTTCTCACTTTCGGTTCTCGCTCCGATGTACAGTTAGCCAATATTTAAAAATTGGACCGTCCAGTCCTTCATTCACTGCCTTGAAAATGCTGTTATCAGAGCAGCGAAGTCTCTCCCAAAAAGAGGCCACGCGTGCTCTCATAACAGCAAAAAAGTCAGGTACCCTCGCCTCAGCGAACATGCCCGACGCACTACAGAAACGCGGATGTCTCATGAGGATGCGAAATGCGTCATTGCATTGCACCCTCATGGTGCTGTAAGATTTACGCGTAATTGTTTTGTTTCACGTTTAAGAATTTTAAGAATCTTTGCTTAAGGTTTTACCTATATTTTACTAAAATCTCTGTAAGTGTTATCTCATTTCGCAATAATTAGAAAAATGGTCTCTCAACCCAGATGCACACCGTTGCATTTATCTTAAAGCCCATAGTGTGAGCCCACATTTTATTGCCATAAAGCAGCCAGCGGATTATTAAGTTGTAGTGGTGGTAAGGCATGTAGCTCGTAGAACTGATGGGCGTTGGAGCATCAACGAATTGGAATGGAAACCGTGTATCGGCAACGCAGTGTAGGACATCCATTCACAAGGTGGACGAACGATCTGATAAAAGTCGTGAAAAGTCGAGGGATACAGGCCACTTAGATAGATAGATAAATAGATAAAGCCTTTATTTGTTTCCACAGTCACACACATACATTTAGCTTATACATATTGATACACAGATGAGGTAACAAATTTACAACAATAACATAATATTGTAACACTAACGCATGTGTGTGCTGCAGCAGTACAAATGGGTCATAGCTCAGTGTATTAGATTGCTCATTGAGCAAAACACTGATTTTCAGCTATCCCCTAAGGAGCAGAGCAACTTGGAACCTAAACCAGAGGAAACAGAAAGTATTAAATAAATAGCAATTTTCAGACTCTGGATTAATGAGTGATAGTATAGGTGCGAGTGAATATAAAGAGACGTAGTTTTTCTAAGTTGTACGGCTCAAGAACAGTATATACGTAACTTTATCATAGTTGGATAATTTATAACATAAAAATATATAATATGTTATAAGACGATTCCCCCACTAAGGATATTTTGACGGAGCTAACCACAGCGCTCGCCTATATAAACCGCTCCTACCCGCTGCGACTTTTTACTTGCTCGTCAGCTCCCGGCGTGCTAGCATCACTCACCGTGTTAGTTTGTTGGTGGATACCACAGGTTACGTGAGCCATTATCGATTTATTTAAAGTGCTTATTTGTTGTTGATTTGTTTTATACTTAAGGAAATTACCCTCAATAGTGATCAAGTGCAGTTGTGTTATTTTGTTCCTAATTCAATGCATTTATTTTAAATTCAAAGATTGTAATAAAGGTTGTGTTCGTATTAATTGTTTTTTTTTAAGTTTATGCCACTTCTGTCCCTAAAATCAGAAGTGGGATAAAGGACAAAAGCCCACCGTGAGGTGTTAAGGAACAAAATAACTTCATGTTTATATTGGTTCGAACTATAACGGTAATTTTTCTTTGTTATTAAATTTTTGTTGTGTACTGTCTGTGCTATTACTTTTGACGGTTATTTTGAAAGGTATTGTTTTACGTGTGAATCTCATAACCTCGTAATGGTACGCAGTAGAAGTAGATCACGAGGCCGAGAACGGCATCGTTCAGGAAATGGCTCGCGTATACAGGTGCGGCCACGCTCGCGTAGGCTTTCGCGCAGTCGGCCTAGATACTCTGCGGGTAGGATAACGCGTTCACGTAGTAGGTCGACGACGAATACGCGGTCGTCTCGCAGCCTAACACGACGAGTTAAAAGACATGACCGCCTGCGACGTAGTAGTTCTAGCCGAAATGTACGTCGTCACTCGTCATCCAGTGGTTCTAGGCGTAGGCTACACGGTATTTCGTCACGTAAACCTCGAAGCGTTTCACGTCGTCAAGGACATCGCGTTCATGGTAGGCGTCCTTCAACACCTAACACGCCTCGTCCAGAGCAGTTATTGGATGCTCGTACGTCTAATACTACGAAAACAGGCTACTCTCCGAATATTCTACCGGTGCATATTCAAGCGGCAGATACCGTAGTTGCGGGTAATGTAAACAGTACTTCTGAGCGTATTTACGACGCCAGTCGAGACGAATTGGGTTCGTGTAGTGCACCACTACAAGAGAGATCGGTTGAATCGGTAGCTCAGTGTTCGGAAGCATCTACCCTCGCGCACGCCCTGATGGAAGCTATTAAAACAATGCAGCCCATTAGGTCGCATAACTACTTTGTATCGAATTTCGATCCTACGATTAATAACATCGACACGTGGTGCGACGAAGTGGACCGCGCCAGAATCGCAAACGGTTGGACTGATCACGAATGTTTATCTCGAGTGGCCTCTTGTCTCAAAGGTGACGCGAAGGTATGGTTGAGTGAATGGGTCACCAACGACCGGACCTGGTCCAATTTTAAACGAGAATTTAAACCGCTGTGCCCTAGTAAGTTGGATTATGCGAATATCCTTTTCGATGCTATGAATACGACTTCTGACAGATACCCAACTTATGCTGAATACGCTAGACGTACTTTATTACGTCTACGAGTAGTGCAGGGGCTTAGTGACGATCTTAGGACTCTTATCGTTATCCGCGGAATTGATAGTCCTCAGATTCGTGCAGCCGCTGCTAATGCAGAACTTTCCCCTGATAAACTGGTGTCATTTCTATCTATCTATACAAAACCGAACCGCGTTAAACAGGATGCACGTTCTTCTAATATACCTAAGAAACGCCAGTTTCAAAAGCCGCCTATTCGCAGTGACGTAAAGTGCTTTTCTTGTGGACAGAGAGGGCACATAAATCGCGATTGTTCTAAGAAACCTAAGCTGATAGCTAATTCAAGTGCTGCGGTACAACCTAGTGTCAATAACACCTGTGCGTTTTGCAAAAAGACAGGTCATAGTGAAGCCACTTGTTTCGCCAAAGCGAGGTCCGAACCACGCAATCAACGTAATGTTAATCTCTGCCTAGATAGATCGCATACCCCTTTTGGAAACAATGACGTCACTACGGCTGTGGTGGATGGCGTTCCTATGGATGTGCTTATTGACAGTGGCGCTCTCAATATATCGCTGATCTCATCCGATGTCCTAAAATATTTATCCTGTCAGCCTAAACATAGGCGTTGTGCCCTTAAAGGCGTAAGTGACAAGGAGATTATTGCCACATCTTACGTTACAGTGACCATCGAGTTTAGCGACATATCTATCGAAACAGAGCTGGTAGTAGTACCGTCCTCATGTATGAACACTTCAATTATAATTGGTACAGATGTGCTTAATCGAGATGGGGTAACGTACGTTCGCACGAAAGATAGACAGTACCTTACTCGCTCCAATGAAGGCTTAGCTTATGTGAATTCAGTTCAGGAGAATGACGAGATCAGCATAAATACACCTCTTAAAGGTAAAGAACGTGAGGCTTTAATGGTCATAATTAATGAATTCTCGAATTTTTTAATAACTGGTACCGCTGCCACGACAGTCAAAACTGGGGAGATGAATATAAAACTCACAAGTTCTGCTCCGGTGGTATATAGGCCGTACAAACTGTCTTATCAAGAGAAACTTAAGGTTCGGGAAATCACGAAAGATCTATTAGATAAGGGTGTGATTAGAAGATCTCAGTCGGAGTATGCGAGCCCGATTATCCTCGTCAAAAAGCGAGACGGTTCAGACAGGCTCTGTGTCGACTTCAGAGCCCTAAATCGGATCACTGTTAAGGATCGGTACCCACTTCCCCTAATTGATGACCATATCGATAGGTTGGGGGGCTTTCGGTACTTCTCTAGCCTCGACATGGCCACCGGCTTTCATCAAATCCCCATCAAGGAGGAGTGCATCCATCTCACAGGATTCGTTACCCCAGAGGAGCATTTCGAATACCTTAAGATGCCCTATGGTTTAGCCAACTCTCCCATTGTATACCAACGTATAATCAATGATACATTGCGAAGCTTCATAGACGAAGGGAGCGCGCTGGTCTATGTCGACGACGTGCTTCTCCTGAGCCATGGAGTAACAGAGGGCATCAAGCTACTGCGCAGGGTATTGCAGACGCTTACTCAGGCCGGCTTCTCTATCAACCTTCGGAAGTGTTCATTCTTGACTACTGAAGTAGAATATTTGGGTAGGATTGTGAGTCGAGGTCAGGTAAGGCCGAGTCCGCGAAAAGTAGAGGCATTGGTAAATACCTCACCACCCGAGAACGTGAGACAAGTCCGTCAGTTTCTTGGTCTTGCCGGGTACTTTCGTAGGTATATTAAAGGATACGCCACAAAGACTGCACCTATAGCCCATTTAACTAAAAAAGGGGTTGACTTCGCCTGGGGTCCCGAGCACGAAGCTATCCGTCAAGCACTAATAAAGCGTCTTACGAGTGAGCCCGTACTAGCAATTTTTAGTCCTAAGCTCCCTACTCAGGTTCATACGGATGCGAGCAGTTTGGGTTACGGAGCGGTGCTTCTGCAGACGCATCCGGATGGTAAGAAACATGTCGTAGCATATTTCAGTAAGGTGACGCAGGGAGCAGAAAACAAATATCACTCGTACGAGCTCGAGACCCTCGCTGTTGTCAAGGCGCTGCAGCACTTTCGACATTACCTCGTAGGTATACACTTCGTGATAGTGACTGATTGCAACGCTTTGAAGTCCACCGAGCGGAAAAAGGATTTATTGCCTCGTGTCGCGCGCTGGTGGATTTATATGCAAGATTTCGACTTTGCAATCGAGTACAGAAAGGGGGTAATGATGTCACATGCCGACTACTTAAGCCGTAATCCTGCCATTTCGGTAAATCAAATCGCCAGGCCACGAAATTGGGCACAAATTGCACAAGCAGCCGATGAAGAAACACAAGATCTTCTACAGAAGCTTCAAGATGGCAGCCTTGATCCTAACAGGTACGTCGCACGAAACGACTTGCTTTATTATAAGTACTCGCCAGTGGGCGAGGAGCCTCGCCTCTTGTGTTACATACCCAGGGGCCATCGACTAAGCCTCCTTCGTGTATTCCACGACGAGCACGAACACATTGGCGCTGAGAAGACCCGGGATCTTATTCTGAAACATTTTTGGTTCCCAGGACTTAAACAGTTCGTAAGCAAATATATCGCACATTGCCTGGTATGTATTTCAAAAAAGCGTGTACCACGAGCACCCTTGCAAAATATTACCTCGTGGGAGAAACCAGACTCCCCTTTCAACACCGTGCACGTCGATGCGTTGGGGCCACTGCCGCTGTCTGAAGGCTATAGGTTTGTTCTTATTGTGGTGGACGCATTTACCAAATATGTCCTGCTGTACCCCATCTATCGACAGGATGCAGGCGAACTTAAGCGAGTAATCATGCAGACAGTAGCACTCTTCGGTGTACCTAAGCTGATGGTCACAGATAAGGGGCGCATGTTTGAATCCAACGAATTTGTGACTTGGATTAATGACCTGGGCTGCGAGCTGCACTATATTACGCCGGAGATGCACCACGCCAACGGCCAGGTTGAGAGGTACGTACGGACGGTTCTAAATATGATTCGCATAGAAACTGGTCACAAAAATGCGTCTTGGTCAGAGACTCTGTGGAGGCTCCAACTGGTCCTAAACATGACGAAGCAGAAGACCACGCAAGCTTCCCCACTGAACCTCCTCGTCGGGACGGACGCAGCCACTCCGGTCATTCGCTCACTGGTGCGTGACGTGGCTATCGAGGGTTCAGCACCGAACAGAGAAGCCCTTCGCGAAATCACTAGGAGTAGGGCTACTCGTCTGCTAAAAGAAAATCAAGATAAGCAAGACGAGCGTGCTAATCAGTATAGGCGTCCGCCGCGTGAATTTAATCTTGACGATCTAGTTTTTGTTATAAAGTGTTCACAGTCGTCTGGCAAGCTCGATTCAGGAATGCGAGGCCCTTACAAGGTGATCCGGATCCTGCCAAGTGGACGCTATGAGCTGAGGCTCTTGACCGGCGGTTATGGCAAGACGACGCAGGCTGCGGCCCAATATATGGTGCCATGGCGGGGCGAGTGGTGCCCAGAGACATGTGCTGCATTTTTTGGAAGTAAGTGTTCCTAAATTTGAATAATTATGCCTTTGTTCGGCAAACGCGCTGCGATTTTGTTCATCGTAATTTTAACCCCAGAGTTAGCTTCCTTTGCTTTTACTTCTTAGTTAAATAACCAATATAAGCACTTAGTTAGTTATCTTAGGTTTTACAACTATCATTAGTAGGATATCAGGTCATAAAGTTAGGCTGTGTAATAGTAAGTTTATCATTGACCATTATATTTAGACTAGCTACGAATAGGTGTATCAACAATTATGATGAACGATATTGCTCGTGTTTCCGAAGTGGGTTGATATATGGCCTGTAGCAAATGTAGCTGGTCAGGCGTTGGTGCATGTCGCCCCTGACGTTGACGTATGTCGTCATGTTCCCCATGGCGTTGACGTGTGTCGTCATGTCGCCTTGGCGTTGACGTTTGTCGTCATGTCGCCCCTGGCGTTGACGTTTGTCGTCATGTCGCCCGGCGTTGGTGTTACACACCATGTCGCCATGCAGACGGATACGTGTGTCGTATCGTCGTCTTTGGCCCGTAGTGCATGTTCACTGGTCGGGCAGATGCGTTTGTCGTATCATGTTGCAGGTGCAGAATACCTTCCCTTGGATGCTGGCTAAACAAGTTCCGCATCCGCTCCACGAGAGAACACGAAGATACGAACATACGAAGAAAAGGCCTTACTTAGTATTTTAAAGAGACGTCTCTGTAGGTGGAGAAGGATGTATGGGAACAATCTGTTTGTGATGCAAAATAAGTAACTGTTGAGTGAAATGAGATTGAATGAGAAACATGTGATTTGAATCTATGGATGTATGTGGTGAGAAAGGTGGTGAAATGTAGCTAATGTAACTAACGCTAATTGATGTAAATTTCAGACGAGGATATAGATGATTCAGAGGTCTTGGCATCTACAAGCGTTGGACGGTCAATGCCACTTTTGGAGTCAGGTTCTGAGGCGGGGCCCTCGACGAGCAACGCCGTCGAACCAAATGGCATCACTCTGCAATACCGGGTCGAGGACGACCCAGCATCAGGAGAGGCCGTATAAGACGATTCCCCCACTAAGGATATTTTGACGGAGCTAACCACAGCGCTCGCCTATATAAACCGCTCCTACCCGCTGCGACTTTTTACTTGCTCGTCAGCTCCCGGCGTGCTAGCATCACTCACCGTGTTAGTTTGTTGGTGGATACCACAGGTTACGTGAGCCATTATCGATTTATTTAAAGTGCTTATTTGTTGTTGATTTGTTTTATACTTAAGGAAATTACCCTCAATAGTGATCAAGTGCAGTTGTGTTATTTTGTTCCTAATTCAATGCATTTATTTTAAATTCAAAGATTGTAATAAAGGTTGTGTTCGTATTAATTGTTTTTTTTTAAGTTTATGCCACTTCTGTCCCTAAAAATGTTATAATGTAAAGCATAGATAATTAATAATAATAGTGTCGACAAAACAAAACAAACAATCTAACATCTAATAGCAGCAGCGACCGCCTCGCGATCCAAACCGGTCGCACTGGAAATTTATAGAGGACCATGCTCAGCAGTGTAAGTCTTGTCGTTGATATGATTTAATCTTAAATAATAAATAAATAAATATATTTCGGACACTTACACCAATCATCTAGTCCCAAACTAAGCAAAGCTTGTGCTGTGGATAAACATACATAAATATTTATATAAACATCCATGACTAGGGAATAAATGTTGGTGTTCCTTCACACAAACATTTACCCCTCGCGGAATTCGAACCCGCAACCGTCGGGTTCGCTGACAGGGTCACTATCTACTACACAAACACAAATTACGAGTACAAAGGCCCGTATTAATAAACCATACTCAATACAAGTCTTGAGGCTGTATCAACCAAGATGCGTCTTAAGCAGTTGACGCTATCTCTAGCTCCGTGCTAATTTATAAACCAATCTTGAGGTCTACTCAGCTGAGATCACTTATCAAGTATTCGCCTCAGCGGCGAATGAATGATAGTCTTGAGTTCCGTTTATTAATACGTGAAACTCTCAAGTGAGTACAGCTTGAGTAAGCACGCGCGTTTCATGTCTCAAGTTAATAGCATTGTCGTGTTCCGGTTGTCAGAGATAAGATAGCCAGTCCCCCAAATGTGTTGGGGTATCCGGGTCAGTACGCTTCCATCTTCGACCTCATCTTCACTTAACATCAGGTGTGATTGAGGTCAAGTACCAACCCGTTATGCATAAAAAAAAAAAAAAAGTTAGGTTTATTAATCAACACTTTTACTTGAGACCAGTCACAAGACTGTTCTCAATCTTGAGCATGGTTTATTAATACGGGCCTAAGAGCCTCTGAGCTAAGCAGCGGACAGACCGACATCCGGTCGTCATCTTAACTTCGAATTGCATGGAAATCTATATATTCTTATTTTTGACGACCTGTTTGGTGTAATGGTTAGCAACTCTGACCACTATACCAACAGGTTGCGGGTTCGAAGCCCGCTAGGGGTATATGTTTGTATGATGAATACGGACATGTGTTCCCGAGTTATGGATGTTTTTCATATATATTTACAAAAAAAAATATATTTGTGTAGTGTATCAACCATCTAGTATCCACAACACAAGCCTAGTTGATTAGTGTGGAACTAGATGGCGTTGTCTGTATATGTCCAATTTTTTATTGTTGTGTCAGAAATAAGATAGCCATTCCCCCAAATAATGGGGTTTCCGAGCCAGTTCGCTTCCACCTTCGGCCTCGTCGTCACTTAACAGGTGTGATTGAGGTCAATTGCTTACCGTTGTGCATAAAAAATAGCTAGACAGGCAAAGTCGCTGGCGTAAATATACTTGTTAAACATATGCGAATCTGGGGCAGACTTCAAGCAATTTAGATTGTTCCTAACCTTCTAACGACACATGTATCACATAACACCACTTGTCACATGTTTAGGTATAACACAATACAAGTGGGTCAGCAACGATTTACTGCGATTGGTCGCCGACAGTAACTGACGATAGCCATGATCGACCAATGGCAAAACAATAAATTATCCAAAGTATAACTGTATACAAGTATACCTAATTACCTTTTAATTTTGAGAACTACCTTTCAGCCTGCGGTTTTGCCCGCGTCGAATTTATCGTGGACTTATTTGGTGACGACCTGTTTGGTTTAGTGGTTAGCAACTCTGACCACTATACCAAGAGGTTGCGGGTTCGAATCCCGCTAGGGGCAAATGCTTGTGAGATGAATACGGACATGTGTACCCGAGTTATGGACGTTTTCATTTATATTAAGTATTTATTTACAAAAAAAAATGTATTTATGGAGTATATCAACCATCTGGTATCCACAACACAAGCCTATAGTTGCTTACTGTGCAACTAGATGGCGTTGTGTGTATGTCTAAGGATATTTATTTATTATTATTATTTTTGTTTATATTTAAAAATTAAATTAGGTTTGTAATGTAGCTTCTGTACATTAGGTTATCCGGGGGGGGTGTTTTAAGATTACTTCACATACACACACACAGTTCTGTACCAAATAACTTTAATCACGAATACACAATTACAGTGATACAGTTTCAGGTCGCAAACATCCAGAAAAACAGTACTAGCATTAAAAATCATTAAAACGGACCGGCTTCCTAATGGTACGCGCGCCATGTCTCTTTTTTAACGAGCTGGCCAGCGGACCCTTCGCGTCATTTACAATTATGCCGCTAGATGGCGGGGATGGCGGAACGGCGAGACGGGAGTCCGCACAGGGTTGCCGTGTTATAGGTTTCATATAACTATGAATCGATTATTACCTGCTACTGGATGCGGTAGACAGGAAGTCCATGACCTCTTCGGCTGTGGTGTGTCCATCCCCGTCCTTATCAACCACCCGGAGAAGTTTATTGGTCACCTGAAATTAAATTATCGCAGTATCTCAGGTTTTGTTATTCGTCTACGACATAATGTATATGTCCGTGGACACATAGTTGAATTAGTCGTTTTATTTTATTTTATTTTAGAATCAACAGCATCATTATAAAAAAATATTACACGAAATTTACAAGCCAAAGTCGTGCCAATTACAGATTCTCATTTTTCATAACAATTCTCTTAAAAAAATAATTAGGTGGAAAGCCACTCATAAATAATAATCATTATACAATCCAGAGGCAAAAGTGAATAGTGAGACAAACTAAGTAGTAATAAATAATTTAGTCAATTAAGTAATATTACAAATAAAAAATTGGTCAAATAATTTCAATCAATGTCAAATAATCGTTGTATGTGTGAACTCAAACTCAAACTCAAAGCATTTTATTTCAACGTAAGATACATGATATCATTTGTTGAATGTCAATTTAAATCTATTGGAAATAAAAATAGGGCTAAGCATTTTTCGGTCAGTCAGTATGTCCAAGCTACCACCGCTTCGGAAAGGGAAATCATCTGTGGGAAAAGAAGCGGCGCAAGAAACCCACAGGATCATTTTCGCAATGTCGTGTTTTGTGTGTGTGAGTGTATGTGTGTGTGTGGTTTGGGAATGATGGTCGTTTAATTGAATGCCTCGGCGAATCGTGATATATGGCGCACATTTCTACTTTTTAACCGAAGTCATATAAGTTGTGAGATTTTGTTAAGTTAGGTCAGTAGCGGTCGCTTCTTACAATACAATACAAATACACTTTATTGCACAACAGATTAGAAAATTCAGTTTCAGAAAAGTGGTAAGAATAGAATGTACAATTTGGCGACCTTACCACTAAAGGCGATCTCTTCCAGGCAACCTTTGGGTATAAGGACAGTACATTTGAAATAGGTGGGTTGTGCGGTATTAAATAGGGATGCAGATACAAACTACGTGAATAAATTTCATATATTTACATACACATTACATACATAGATCAATAGACAAATATACCTACTTAAACATAACATTTATAAAATAGCAACAAAATACAAACGTAAATATATAGGTGTACTAAATAAATATTTATTGATATATAAAATAATAATAATAAGCGACAACAGGATTGTGCTAAGGTATAGAGAGAAGCTAAGAAGAGAACACAGATTAAAGCACCAGGAAATGGTCCTTGACAGCGACCGCTCTTACGGAGGCCGCAGAGGGTCATAACGGTGAAAGCGATAAGAGATGTTTAAGTACTCGGTTTGGTTGGTGGTAGGGCATTTTATAATGTCCGCCTGGCTAGCTACCACCGCCTTATCTAAATCTGCCGCCAAGCAGCAATGTTAATAGCATTGTTGTGTTCCGGTTGTCAGAGATAAGATAGCCAGTCCCCCAAATGTGTTGGGGTTTCCGGGTCGATACGCTTCCCCCTTCGACCTCATCTTCACTTATTATCAGGTGTGATTGAGGTCAAGTATCAATGCTCCATTTACTAAAAGAATCACGAGAATCAACCGCCAAATCTCGGAGATATCGCTACATAAAAAAAAACAAACGGCCGAATTGAAAACGTCCTTTTTGAAGTCGGTTAAAAACTATCTCAAGATTGAGTTGAATTTCAGTTAACATTTGAGATACTATTGTGTTTTTTAAAATATAAAAGAAATTGAAAATATTTTTCTCATAAAATGATATGTGTTAGTATTCATGCCTGAGGGACACTCAAGTTTTGTGCGTTATTCAAACATTGACTATTAAAAATGCCATCGGTGAAGAATATTGTTTGTTTACATATGTTAATGTTGTAACTCACAAATGTAAAATGTGGCACTCACACACTTGCAACTTGTTAGTATAAAATAGAAAAATCCGTCAAGAAAGGGACTTTTTGGTGTTGGATAAATAATTTTTAAGAAAGAGTATATTTTTATAAGATTTTCGCATTAATTTGTAAAGCCTGCTTATCTGTGATAGCTTTTCTTTGAACTTCATTATACTAGATGAGTTATTTTACAGTGAGGAAAAAATAGGGCATATTAGTTATGTGAAATAGAAGGCATTGGCATAGGTAGTTTAATTATTTTTTTTCAAAAGCATCATCGAATAAAGGGTTGTGATATTTGACGGACGCGTTTGTAGTCTACCCCATTTTATTATAAATAAATAAATAAGTAATTGTAAGTACCCCCTTAATTATCATGGTCTTAATTATCCCAAGCGTGAGCGTTAATCTTGAGCGTGGTGGCCTTGTTATATCAAACAGACGGAATACAACAACGTTGAGGATCGAAAATATAAGAACATTCAGCGAGAATAAATTAATATCCGTGGACATGCACACAATGCCATCTAGTTCCACTTTAAGCAACTATAGGCTTGTATTGTGGATACCAGATGGTTGATATATAAACACATTTTTTTTTTTAATAAATACTTATTATAAATGAAAACATCCATAACTCGGGTACACATGTCCATATTCATCATACAAACATATGTCCCTAGCGGGATTCGAACCCGCGGCCTTTTGGTATAGTGGTCAGAGTTTATAACAACTACACCAAACAGGTCGTTAAAATTACATCAGTAGATTAAAGAAATTCCAAAAACTCGGTGAAAATATGAGTTATGAATAAATTTCGCATTACAAAAACTCTATACGAATGCGATGATGATGGTATTGAAAAAAAAAAAGAAAAATTAAACTGCCTACGCCAATAACTTCTAGGGGGGGAGTTTGCCTCCACCAGAAATTAGCACTGTACAGTTTAATTTTTTTTTCTTTTTTATATGCACAACGGGTTGGTACTTGACTTCAATTACACTGAAATGAAATGAAATGAAAATCATTTATTCATGTAGGCAATACAATATGCACTTATGAACGTCACTTGTTTTTTTTAAACTACCACTAGCTCGGAACGCGACCACTACTGAGAAGAGCTAGCGAGAAACTCAGAGGGTTTGTCTCTTTTCAATAAATCATTTACAAGCAAGAAAGGTTACAACAATTTTATATACCGTGTAGAGGAGCCGTTTAATCCCATGGATTACTTTCATTATTATAGTCTGAAATTTTGCAATATCCCTTTTTAAATAATTTTTGTTTTATAATAAGTTTAAATTTATTAAGCGGAAGATTCCGTATATCCATGGAAACCTTGTTGTAGAAGCGCACACATTGACCACTTGATGTTAAGTGATCGAAGGGGGTCGAAGGGGGAATATTTCTTAAACGAATCCCTGAATCCAAAAGCTGTTCAAGATAACCTGTAATATATACGATGGGATACAAAAATAAGTAGATAAGTATTTCCGACCATAGTCTGTTTTTTACCTAACTGCCGAAGGAATAGTAATGTACGAATGTCCGTCCGTTTGGCGCACCCTAAACGGTTTGACCGATTTCACAAAGTTAGTAAATCCTTCAAAGGGCAATGTATACGCTTTTATAATAAGGTTCCAGTAGACATTCGAAATTTGCCTTTAAATAAATTTAAAGCAATCATAAAACAGAAATTATTAGCAAAAGGCTATTATAAAATCACTGACTATTTGAATGATAAGCAAGCATTGATATAGCTGTCTTATTATTCATATAATTATCAAATCACAAATTGTAACCCATAATCTGTTTAAAAAAGCAACCCTAGAGTTTCTTGCTCGTTCTTCTCAAGGGAGTCAGCTTTGTGAATAAATAAATAAATATTTCGGACACTTACACCAATCATCTAGTCCCAAACTAAGCAAAGCTTGTGCTATGGATACTAGATAATGGATAAACATACATAAATATTTATATACACATCCAAGACTCGGGAATAAATGTTCGTATTCATCATACAAACATTTACCCCTCGCGGGATTCGAACCCGCAACCGTTGGTTTCGCTGATAGGGTGACTATCCACTAATGAATGAGCCGTAAATTTAAATGTAATATTAATAGTGACGTTTTCAAGTGATAATTTTATCCTATGAAATAAAATATTTTGATTTGATTTCGACGTGTATGGTGTCGTTAGATTCGTCTTGGTACCTGGAGTGTCAAAGGATACATTTTTTAATACAAAATATATTTAAGTACTTACTCTCTTATTCATAAAATTTACAAACGCTTTATAAGCCTGATTTAGTATAAGTATGTTTTGTCACTTTCTTTCATTACGCCATTTCCTTATGAACGACAGAGACAAAACATACTTTAAAAAAGGCTTATAAAGCGTTTGTAAATTTTTATGAATAAGACGGTTGAAATGAAATGAAATGAAATGAAAATCATTTATTCATGTTGGCAATACAATATGCACTTATGAACGTCACTTGTTTTTTAAACTAAACTACCACTAGCTCGGAACTACCACTAGCTCGGAACTACCACTAGCTCGGAACTACCACTAGCTCGGAACGCGACCACTACTGAGAAGAGCTAGCGAGAAACTCAGAGGGTTTGTCTCTGTTCAATCAATCATGTACAATCAAGAAAGGTTACAACAATTTTATATATCGTGTAGAGGAGCCGTTTAATCCCATGGATTACTTTCATTAATATAGTCTCAAATTTTGTAATATCCCTTTTTTAGTTATTTCATATATTTTTTTAAGCTTTTTCGATGTTAATTCTTACCACTTTGTTCTGCATGATGTGCTGGAAGGCATCTGGAGTGATCACACCATTACCGCATAGCACGTACGCCACACTCTCCACTTGCTCCACAAACGCCACCTGCTTCTCCTCGCTGGAAACAACAGGGAAATTACTTACGTAGGGTAATATTATGGTAAGTGAGAGTCGAGCTCAAGTACGACGACCAAAACCATCATAAAACAGACATTTGACTGTTTGGTGTAGTGGTTAGAAACTCTGCTACTATACAAAATGGTCGCGGGTTCGAATCCCGCTAGGGGCATATGTTTGTATGATGAATACAGACATGTGTTCCCGAGTTATGGATGTTTTTCATTTATACAATTTATTTACAAAAAATAAATGTATTTGTGTAGTTTATCAACCATCTGGTATCCATAACATAAGCCTAGATGCTTACTGTGGACCTAGATAGACCCATATTTTTATGCATATTCACCCATATTTGTATGCATGTTCACCCATATTTTCATGCATGTTCACCCATATTTTTATGCATGTTCACCCATATTTATATGCATGCTCACCCAGTTTTAGGCATGCTAACCCATATTTTTATGTTTTATGCATATTCACCCATATTTTTGTCAAATGTTAATGATTGTTTTCTTGATTCTATCTTTGCATATAATATTCATTGGTCACAGGTTTATTTTGTATGCCTATTTATGTAATTGTATGTATTCTAATGTAATTTGTATACGACCAAGTATAGGTAAGTAAATTTAACTTACGTAAGTCTTTCCTTGAGGAACTCGATCCAGTCCTCCTGCACCAGATACTCCCGTCTCTCCACGTCGAACAGCTTGAATATCCTTTCCAGCAAGTCCTGGAAAGAGAGAAAGAGTAAATAAAGAACATTCTCTAAGAATATGTCAGCCAGCAACCCTTATTATAGGGTTTCGTAGCGAAATAGTAAAAACAGGACAATTATAATTCTTATTTATGCGCAATGGGTTGGAACTTGACTTCTATTATAATAAGGCCCCAAGTGAGGCCGATGGTGTAAGCATACTCGGAACCCTCATTTGGAGCAAAGAGCCAGAACAAAAACGGGGAAAAAAATTTTGCAAGGCTTCTCGAGTGAGCTTAAAAGAAATTGAACTAACGGCTGAATCTGACGATTATAAAAAGTACTTCAGGATGGGGGAAAATGTTTGATGAATTATTGCAAGTGATATCTCCTTAAAGAACCAAACAAGATACTTGTACGAGGAAAAGTAGGTACTGCGATACTTCGTTTGTTGAAATATTCACTTTTTGGAAAAGGTATTTGTTCTACATTAGTGGGAGCACTAGCTTAACTAATAAACGTAAAACACGTTTTTGAAATAATATTTTTTTGCAATAGATTAGATTAGATTTATTTAGTTCACTTTTACAATATTAAGTCACACATACAGTTCCGTAAATTTATGATTTTTAAAGTAAAAGTGATTGTCAAACATAAAACAATAACTATACACATACATTACATTACTAGATTATTTGTTAAGTCACAAAATGAACAAAATAAGATAGAAATTTAGCATCTACATATTATTATATGTAACTATGTCAAAATTAATTATTAAAGTATAAGTAGATATGTAACCATTGTTACGTCAACGTCATACTATTTTTGAATAATGAAATAAAACAAAACTAAAATAAAATAAAAACAAATAGTGAAATAAAATAAAATAATCATGATGAAATAAAACAAAACAAAATAAAATATAAACCATGTCATGAGATTATTGATATGCCATAATCACCTTTGTCAAATAATAGTTTAATACAAGTTAAAGTAAATATATTAAAATAGAAAGCATGTCAGGAGGTTATGAAAATGTCATATCCATATACTCTATAATAACAAAAGAATCATAAGAATTCCTAGTACCTATAGTGAATACGAATACGATTGCGGTAATCCCCGACTCACCTTTATCGTTAACGTTTGAATCGTATACGATGTGCATAGGTAATGCCGATGTCTTAATCCGATATTACTTTTGTATGAGAGATCATTTATTCATCGTCAATCGTAACGATGACACTCGCATTCGTAATCGTTTGAAATGCGTAATAAGATTTCGCGAGTTTGACGTCGATGATCGTAATAATCGTTTACGATGGACTCATCGTTTGACTTACGTAATAGATCCTGATGCATCAATCCGTCAATCTGCGTCGTACAATATCAATCTGGTACGCGATCATTGATTTTAATCACAGATCGCGATCGAGATTGACTGTGTATGGGCTGCCTAAAGATATCTTAAGATCAGAGGCTCTCTCTTATATTTTCATATTGCCCATTCATTCACTCTTTCATATATTATCTTCGTCGTGTTTCCCAAAACGTCATGAATCTGAAGCACACTATAACCAGTTTTCATGTTTTTTTTTAATCTTATTTATTTTTAAGAGGGTTTATTCAAGTGCTGAATATGCCACCAACTAAAATATTTTTGACTGAAAAAAATACGTAGTAATCTACAAGATATAAGGAGAGATGTGGTTTATCCCAAATTTTATTACATTTTTCAGAACTGAAAACAAAAAATCTAATACCTGTTACATGTATTTTTTTCAGCCGTTAGATACCATAAAACATCTGGAAATTTTATACCAAACACTATGAAAATTTATAAACTTCGCAACAAGACAATGTCGATTGCTGTGGTTATATAAAATTTTTGTAAATTCATTTTATTTTATTTAAAATAAATGAAAACTCATATAAAATGTGTACCGCGCTGTCTGGGGCTAATGTGATAAACATTGCCCGCTCCGCCTGTACTAGGTAGGTATATCAAATCCAAAAATATTTATTTTGCGGTATAAAAATTATCACTTGAAAACGTCACACTTTTTATCTTACTTTGCTTTATCTTACTATCAAAGTATTTGCACGGGAGGAGCCTTAAAAGCATTTCAGTATGTCTGAGGAATAAATTTCAGGAAATCAATATATTAACTTTGGCGTCACAATATATTTACGAAAACTTAATGTACGTAAGCAAGAATTTGCATTTGTTTAAGAAAAATTGTGAAATACACAATGTTAATGCAAGATATAAAAATAAACTTGCTGTCCATAGCAGTCGCTTACACAAAGTCACTAAGTCATTCAAGGGACAATGTATACGCTTTTATAATAAGGTTCCGGTAGACATTCAAAATTTGCCTTTAAATAAATTTAAAACAACCATTAAACGGAAACTATGTGCCAAAGGCTATTATAAAATTTCTGACTATCTGGATGATAAGAATGCGTGGAGATGAACCGCTCGGCAATATCCAGTATATTTTATTGTTATTTTTCTTTGTCGAATCATAAATTTTACAATTAGGTATTTCAAATTGTAATTTGTATTGACTTATTTAAAAAGAGCAACCCCGGAGTTTCTTGCTCGTTCTTCTCTGGGGAGACTGCCTAGTGAATGAGCGATAACTGTATGTCATGACGATTTCAAATGTTATTCTTATAACTTACGAAATAAAACATTTTTGATTTTGATTTTTGATTTTAAAATATATACTTTGTACCTGGTAGATAATGGTGATGATGAATTATAATGATTCACCACACTATAGTTATCACACTCAAACTACACACAACACACACTATGGTTCACATTCTCTGAAATTACCAAAATTTGTTTTTGTTTATTTTTTACATAGAGGGTATTTGTAAAATAATATGTAGTAGGTACACTCGAACTAACGGAAAGCGTAGTAACGAGATTTCATACAAACTACAAATAGTCCAGTGAAATACGCAATTTTTGTGCTGTAACTTCCTATAATATAATAATAATAAATAATAATAATAAATATCCTTAGATATTACACAGCGCCATCTAGTTCCACAGTAAGCAACTATAGGCTTGTGTTGTGGATACCAGGTGGTTGATATACTACATAAATACATCTTTTTTGTAAATAAATACTTATTATAAATTAAAACATCCATAACTCGGGTACACATGTCCGTATTCATCACACAAACATATGCCCTTTAATTAAGTAGGTTAGCACAAATAATTTCCTAATTGTTAAGTAACTCTGAAAGTTCTGCATATTGAAATCAAAAAGTGTTATCTTAAAGGTATGCAAAACATTATTTATATTATTTATATTGACGACCTGTTTGGTGTAGTGGTTCGCAACTCTGACCACTATACCAAAAGGTTGCGGGTTCGAATCCAGCGAGGGGTAAATGATTGTGTGATGAATACAAACATTTATATCCGAATAATGGATGTTTATATGTAAGAATATTTATCCGTTATCTAGTATCCATAGCACAAGCTTTGCTTAGAACTGAATGATTGGTGTTAGTTTCTGAAATATTGAATTTATTATTTTAATAGGTACTATTCCGAAACCCCAAAACCCAAGGTAGTATATTATGTCCGATTTCTACGTATCAACTCATATACAAGTACTTTCACGTAGGTCCGCATGTCATCGGCACCCACATATCTGTCACCTGTCACCGACAGATCGACAGTCCGAGTCGTAATTAACACTTTGTTTCATTGACTCATAAAGTCGTGCTTATGGCCCAAGGCTTGAGCGGGAGCTAGTGACAAGAAAGTTGTGTCATTTTGTACCGAAATGTTTGTGCTTCATTTTTTTCCTGGTGAAGTATAGATGAGGTTAAGGATTTTTTTTTATAAACAACAGGTTGGTACTTCCCAATCACACCTGATGTTAAGTGAAGATGAGGTCGAAAGTGGAAGCGTACTGACCAGAAAACCCCAACACATTTCGGAGACTGGCTATCTTACCTCTGACAACCGGAACACAACAATGCTATTAACATTGCTGCTTGGCGGTAGATTTAGATAAGATGGTGGTAGCTAGCCAGGCGAACATTTAAAATGCCCTACCACCAACCAAACCGAGTATTTAAACATGTACTCCGCTGGGAATTGAACCCGCTACCTCCGAATCGTAAACCCAAAGTTGTTTACATTGAGCCACGGAGGCGGTTAAATAAAACCACAATATTTTTTTCGCTGACTAGACCATCAGCTGAGTTCTGTACTCTTTACTTATATTTAGGATCGTTCGTGCTGCTGGAATGTACTATTATAAACCACTCATTAATCAGAGAAAAATGGTGTAAACTGGTAACACCTAAAAATCTAAGCATGTAAAGTAATTCTCATGTAAAGTAAATATGATATTATTATTATATTTATGCATACTTATCTATAATTATTTCTTTAGTTGGTAGTATCGTGCACCCTACCTGTTTTTCTACCTACAAATGTCCCATAGCTGTGGCTTGTCTGGAAGAGATCGCTTTTACTGATGTTCTATTGTTATCATCAAAAATTATTGTAAATTATTTTGCGCAATAAAGAGTATTTGTATTGTAATTCTATATCATTTACATACTAGACTCAAACAATCATTTTTAAAATATGAACATTTTCTAAA
Organism: Oegoconia quadripuncta; assembly: GCA_949316235.1. NCBI lineage: Eukaryota > Metazoa > Arthropoda > Insecta > Lepidoptera > Autostichidae > Oegoconia > Oegoconia quadripuncta. The sequence goes on along the minus strand of OX438748.1, from coordinate 21,839,909 downwards.
TACTTTGTTAAACTTGTTGCATATCATCTCTGTGGGTCCAAACGTCAAAAACCCACACAATCTGTCAACTGTCATTGTGACGTGCAGTGACAGTTGGAGCGGGCGCTCTAACTAATTAACACTTGATTCGATTCACGATTAATTTGTAGTTGCGAAGCTAGAGGCAAGAAACTAGATATTATAACTTAACGATTTTTTTAACATTGATAATTATTTTTGACAGTATTAGTAGAAAGAAAATGGAACGTAAAAATACAAACATTAGTTGTAGATAAAATAAGAAATGCTCAGAACCACAAATTTTTATTGTGGATAATTTTTCACCATTTTTTTTCGTAAGCTCCTGTACTATACTTTCCAAATGTTTTGTGTTTTTGTTTGTCATCCTCGACATCATCATCAAGTAATATAATACTGTAAAGAATGTGTGTCCGTGTGTGTTATAATTAATTAACACTTTAACAAATCAACTCTCGGTTCACATATATTTATTAGGGTTCCGTAACGAAAATTGCAAAACGTAACGTAAATACTTCAGTCTGTCCGTAATTTCATGATCATATCAGCCACAGGACGTCCACTGGTGAACATAGGCCTCCCGAGCGACCGGTTGGAAGCGGCTTACATCCTATGTCATATGGCATATTGTTGTGAGGAATCGCTGCTGACATACATATCATTTTTGTTCTGCAGAAGCGTGCTATTCGTGCCATTTATAAATTAAGACCTAGAGTGTCTCTTAGAGATAAGTTTAAGGAAATTAATATCTTAACAATGGCATCTCATTACATTTATGAGAATTTGTTATATGCAAAAAATATAACCTTATTCGCTAAAAATAGTGATAGGTACAATGTTAATACAAGGAATAAGAACCAGTTATCTGTTTATGTTAGCCGACTTCACAAAGTTAGTAAATCCTTCAAAGGGCAATGTATACGCTTTTATAATAAGGTTCCAGTAGACATTCAAAATTTGCCTTTAAATAAATTTAAAGCAATCCTTTAAATAATAATAAATATCTTTGAACATACACACAGCGCTATCTAGTTCCACACTAAGCAACTAGGCTTGTATTATGGATACCAGATGGTTGATAAACTACACAAATACTTTTTTTTTTTGTAAATAAATACATAAATAAATGAAAAACATCCATAACTCGGGAACACATGTCTGTATTCATCATACAAACATATGCCCCTAGCGAGATTCGAACCTGCGACCTTTTGGTATAGCAGCAGAGTTTCTAACCACTACACCAAACACAAATAAAACATCAACACATCCTTTAAATAAATCCTTTAAATAAAACAGAAATTGTTAACAAAAGGCTATTATAAAATCACTGACTATTTGAATGATAAGCAAGCATGGACATAGCTGTCTTATTATTCATATAATTATCAAATCGCAACCCAGAATCTGTTTAAAAGAGCAACCCTAGAGTTTCTTGCTCGTTCTTCTCTGGGGAGTCAGCTTTGTGAATGAGCAATAAATTTAAAATTTAAATGTAATATTTATAATAGTAGTGACGTTTTGGAGTGATAATTTTGTTCTATGAAATAAAATATTTTGATTTGATTTGATCCAACGACTTCCGTGACCTTCATCAGGTCTCTCGCCATTTTGTGGGTAGAAATTCTACGCTCTACGTGCCCGTGCGTGGTCTCCATTCGAGAACTATAATGCTCCACCGGCCATCAGTTCTTCGAGCTATCTATGGGGAGGCCTATGTTCAGCAGTGGACCTCCTGTGGCCGATGTGACGATATTGAATTGTAGAAGTCGCTGCTTCCAACCGATCGCTCTGGAAACCTGTGGTCCTCTCCCATAGACTTCCAGAGTAATTCAGCAGTGGAGATCCTGTAGCTAATATGATGATGACTTTGATTTATCAAAAAATTTGTTGATTGGTTAATTATGGTACTTTTAGAACTGCAAACCCAAACGGAACCCTCATGCATGAGTCCAACTAGCACTTTGCCGGTTTTCTTTTATTTCGGATTATTTTTAAATGACAAGTAGCTGTCAGGAGCTAAGATTGTGTGCTAATTAGCGCGCTAATTCGTAAAAATTAAATTTGTGTTTAAAATTACCAGTTTTCGTCACAAGTGAAAGCATTTGATAATAATTCAGTGGCTCCCGCACTTCAGTCAAAGAATAGGATACTCACAGATATTTTTAAGGCAAAGGTTTCTCATGTTATGATGACATTTGAAAGGCAAGTAAAAGGGGCTTTTTGGTGGGATCTCGGAGAGTGAAGTTGCAATTTTCTGTATAATTCTTATAATTTGTGCATTCTGACTTTTGAAGCTTAATAATGGCAGGATATTGTGCAGCAAAAGTTAGTGCTGGTGTACAAGTGTAGGGAAGTGTAAATTAAAGTGCGTAACCCAGCTTTCGGGTTCCCACAAGAAGCCGCCAAAATCTTTTGTAAAGCATTCTGCCATTTTATTGAAGAATGACTTGACCGTGACTAGATTCTGTATACGCCAAGTATACGACAAATTACTTGTTTTGACTGAGACTGACTTTTAAATTGAATAAATAAAAGAAATAAGGCATGGCTGTATTTGCTTAGATCCCTTTGCCTTCTCCGAGAGGAGAGAATCAAAAAAAAAGGCAAGTAAAAGTGAATGGTATAATTTCAAAAAAGTCATGAACTGAACGAGTATGCATAATTTCAGCTCGTTAGATAAACAAGAAATGGTTGATATTTTATTTGCAAATAATAACTTACATAGTACGAACATTGCAAGTTAAATAAAAGCTTGTAATAATGATTTATTGATTTATCATATTAGGTAAACTTAGGCTCAATGTAAACGACATTGGGTTTACGATTCGGAGGTCGCAGGTTCGATCCCTAGCGGGGTACATATTTAGTACTAGGTTTGATTGGTGGCAGGGCATTAAATGTCCGCCTGGCTAGCTACCACCATTTTATCTAAATCTGCCGCCAAACAACAATGTTGATAACATTGTTGTGTTCCGGTTGTCAGAGATAAGATAAGAAGGGGTTTCCGGGTCAGTACTTTTCCACCTTCGGCCTCATCTTCACTTAAGCTCAGGTGTGATTGAGGTCAAGTGCTAACCCCGTGTGCATAAAAAAACATTATACTAAGTAAATTATGGCATAATCATAATGAGTAGGTAGAAGTTACAATATACATTTTTTTTACGAAAGATAGCGGGGCACAGTACAGATTATGTAGTCAACTGTACGTTAGTTAATAGTAAGGCGTGACAGCAATTCTCAACAGAATTATATTGTAACATCTAAAATATAGCTTGTAGCAAAATATTTAAAGTAACTCGACGTGCCACACACTCATATATAAGCAGTAACTCAACTTACGTATTCCTTTATTTAAAGATGACGAAATCGCGGTTGGTCGTAGAGATAGCACGTGATACTAGCTAGACCTATTACTCCAGGATTAAAAGACCCCGTGATTGTAAGGTTTTAATTTACGATGAATAATAAATGAAGAAATATACAGGACACTGACACCATTTATCTAGCCCCATACTAAGCAAAGCTATACTATGGATATTAGATATTTATACACCCTGTAACGGTTAAGTGTAGTCATATTTTAAGGGCTTGTTCTACCCATCAATACAAACAACTTTTACTATGGGGGCAACTTCGAAATCGCGAAAAAAAAATGAGCTGTTCCATAGAAAATTTCAATAACCTCACGATGCAATGTATGAAACAGCTGATTTTTTTTTCGCGATTTCGAAGTTGCCCCCATAGTAAAAGTTGTTCGTATTGATGGGTAGAACAAGCCCTTAAAATATGACTACACTTAACCGTTACACCCTGTATAAACTCCCTAGACGGCTCGTATTCATAGCATAAACATTTTTATCCTTAGCGGGAATCAAACACGCACCGTTCGCCCATCACACCAATTATAAAACATATGAACCAAAAGTGAACCAGGGGGGGAGGACTGACAGACTCTCCCTCAGGAGTCTGGGTATCTTTTAAAGATTTCCCCCCCCCCCCCATCAACAAAAAGAAAGAAAAGCAGGTTAGGTTAGATCAGAACTGAACAGTTCTGATCTATTCGAATTCTGATACGAACGTATCAGGCGACATTCAGTACGCACACTCAGCACATACGAGGTATTGCCAGTTATGTTACTGCAGGTGCCACTGACAGAGGACCATGTTCAGTAAGTATGGTTCCCCACAGAATAGAGACCAACCCGTCTTTTTGTGTCGTAAAAGGCGACTAAACGTGAGCATAACAGCATAGACGAGTGATGGATAGCAACGTCATTGGTCCGGAGCTCCTAGAATAATTTACCCAGCCAAATCCTCCCATGTAAAGCAATGTAAATCGCTCTATTGCAATGGCTTATCTCCTGTTGTGGACTCTTATGGCTGTTAAAGTATTCTATATATTCTATTAACTACGACCTGTTTGGTGTAGTGGTTAGCAACTCTGACCACTATGGGTTCGAATCCCGCTAGGGGCATATGTTTGTGTGATGAATACGGACATGTGTACCCGAGTTATGGATGTTTTCATTTATAAGTATTTATTTACAAAAAAAAATGTATGTATGTATCCATTCATCATTTAGGTATCCACAACACAAGCCTGTAGTTGCTTACTGTGGAACTAGATGGCGCTATGTGTATGTCTAAGGATATTATTATATTATATGCTACGGATAGCAATAAATTAGCGACGGAATTTATGACTTCAGAAGTCACAGGAATATCATGGTGCGCGGTTTGTTACTAGAATTGAACTTGGTGTCGCTGGGATCACCGGAAATGGCGCGATGACGACGTTTACAGTAATATATTAGGTCTGCACATCAAAATGAATAAGCACTTTGCTATCAGCCATCCGAGGAGATGGACCACCACTTAGCACACCAACGACCGTGAATGACTGTTACCATTATCACCGACGCTTCTAAGAATCCGGTTAGTCGTTACCTAATAAGAATTTAGACATAGATTATATATTTATTTGACACCACACTATAGCAACAACAATATTAATAAAAACAAGAAAATTATCACAATATACAGAAAGAGATTTTGAAATGCGGTGAGTGCAGTGTGATGTTAAAAATGGACTCCATCTCAGCATATGCTGTAGCAATTGTTACAGCGATGGTTTTCAGATGGGCCCAATCAATAGCCTCCGACACGATGCGGAAAGTTGTACTAGTTGTACAAATCCATCCACACAACTAAATATAACAGTTGCATATAGATAAAATTAAACATTATTTAATATATATATACTGAATATTTATACAGGTAATTCATAAAATTACGACGAAGGAAAGAATAACATAAATATAGGGTATAACAAAATTAACCCGACAAACTTTGGCAATTACACGTACATGACAATAAAATAATATATTCATTAAAAAAACTAGCCTTAAAAATTTTGTTTCCGAGTAAAAAAATTAAATGTAAGTGCAAATGAAAATACAAATTAACAGACTTACTTCAATTCGATTGTATCTTCTTTTATCCATGAGAAAAAAAAGGCAACGTTCATATGGAAGACGCCAATGGGGGTGGCGAGGCACAGGGCGCAACCAATCACAGCAAGTCGCGGCGGCGAGCGGCTTGTGGCCGCCTTTCGGCGTCTTGAAAGATACCGCGGCATGTGTTTGTGTTTTGTGGCAAAGTACTTAGAGCGCGCGGCCATTAAGGTCCAACTCACAAAATTTACATTTCTAAATTTTATTTTTTGAATAAAAGCTTTTACCTTTAATGTTTTATTTTTTATTTTTTTCGTAATAGGTACATTCTATACATACACTCTGCAACGTTTGTCGGGTTAATTTTGTTAGACCTTATACAGGGTGTCCCTGGAAGTATGGATCAAATCGAACAGGGGCATGGGGAAGGTCATTCCCAAACTTTTTAACCCTATGAATGTCGGTGCCATTTTTGACGGTTCAAAAGTTATGATCAATTTTTTACATTTTCATATTATCGAATAGTGCTTATACAAAAAAAATTTTTAGAAGAAAACTAGCAAAGCTATCAGCTTAATTTTTTAATTAAAAATAATTAATTAGTTTTTTTTTCTTATTTTTTTTTATTTTTATTTATTTATTTTTTTTCAGCTTAAGTTTGGGAATGACCTTCCCCATGCCCCTGTTCGATTTGATCCATACTTCCAGGGACACCCTGTATATGAAAGAGTAACACAGTAATATGGGGAAGGAGTATGATAATATAATATAATTGGTTTGTAGCCACGTCAACGCAGGTATGATGGAACAACTCGGCCACCCAAGGGCAAGTTAATTTGGTAATTTAATAAATAAAACTTAAATTTTTCTTTAAATGTACCAATGGACCTTAGTTGTCTGAGAGGAGGCGGCAGGTTGTTCCAACATTTGGCGGCCGAATATTTAAAACTGCCTTGAAAACCCATCGTCCTGTGATGAGGAATTTGGTCATGGAATTTAAGCAGGAGGGATTGTAGACTACCCTTGATTAATGTCATCATCGGATACTCATGCATAACATAGTGATTTCTATTATCTAGCTTATGAGTAGTCATTTATTTACCTCCCTGTTATGTGAGGTTACTGGTACAGGTTATGCTACACTGTGGCGTCATGACGGCCGGATGTTGCGCGCACGAGTTATGACTGCGTCAGTTTTGTCACTACAACCGCTCGGATAAATTAAACGTGAGATTTAATTAAACGATACACGTTATTTAATTAAATTATGACGTATGAGGCTGTGTCGACATGTACGCGTAACATTGACCCTGACACGTCTTCACTGTTTGAGCCGCAAGAGAGGGTTTTTTTTTATGTACAACGGGTTGATACTTGACCTCAATCACACGTGATGTTAAGTGAAGATGAGGGTAGGGCTATATTCCATCACGCGGGCCCAGTGCGCACTAGTGGATTTGCGTCAGACTAGCCACGGCCACACAGGGCCACGGACTTGGCTCAGCGACTGCCTTCAAAGATCCTAGATAACTATAAATTGAAAATGCAGGAACCCTCGAAAGCTGGTATCAACGAATTACGGCAAAAAACTGTGTTAAAAGCTCCATTAAACAAGACTGAAAACCTGGTCCCACGTTTGTATGAAAGATCTGCCTCCGTGGCTCAATGTAAACAACATTGGATTTACGTTTCGGAGGTCACGGGTTCGATCCCCAGCAGGGTACATATTTTTAGTACTCGGTTTGGTTGGTGGTAGGGCATATTAAACGTCCGCCTGGCTAGCTACCACCATCTTATCTAAATCTGCCGCCAAGCAGCAATGTTAATAGCATTGTTGTGTTCCGGTTGTCAGAGATAAGGTAGCCAGTCCCCCAAATAAGATGGCGTTTCCGGGTTAGTACGCTACCACCTTCGGCCTCATCTTCACTTAACATCAGGTGTGATTGAGGTCAAGAGCTCACCCGTTGTGTAAAAAAAAATCCGGAGAAAGGCTGTATACACACACCATACACGACGCCCTCAAACACAATACATCGTTTTTCGTCAACGGTTAAACTGTATTTATAATGCCGCCGCTGTGACCTGCGCATGCTCTGATTGAGTCATTACATGAATTACACAAACAAACCTGTCATTTGCTATCATTATTCTGTTCAAATTGGATGTTTAACGAATATTGTGTTGTCAGCCTCGTAATGATCAGTGTTTACATATACAGTAGGGATACACCTGCAACCTACAACAAAACGCTGCCAATATAACTATTGACGACCTGTTTTGTGTAGTGGTTAGCAACTCTGGCCACTATACCAAAAGGTTGCGGGTTCGGATCCCACTGGGGGCATATGTTTGTGTGATTAATACGGACATGTTATGGATGTTTTCGTTTATATAGTAAGTATTCATTTACAAAAAAAATGTATTAATGTAGTATATCAAACCATCTGGTATTCACAACACAAGCCTATAGTTGCTTAGTGTGGAACTAGATGGCGCTGTGTGTATGTCTAAGGATATTTTTTATTTATAAATATAAATTGAAAATTTTGAAAACGCCCGAGAAACATAAAATATCTATTTTTAAAAATAGAGCCGATTTTTATCAAAGTATCTTTAATCTTAAATATAAAAAAAATGAGCTCAAATCGGGCTATGCCTTTTTGAGATAGGTACATTCCGACATATTACGCCGTCAATCACAACATTCTATAACATAATAATATTCTTACATTTTGTCAATCAATTTACCCGATTGCCCCAAAAAGGAGGGTAAAGTTTTTCGAGTGTATGTATGCATGTAGATATCTAGTTACCTCTAGCTTCACTGATTTCGAATTGCGAACACCCAAAATTTCAAAACGTTATTTAAATTTTCAAATAATTGATAAAAATTGCCACTTTATTCTATACGCGATAATATTATCTGTAAAATAACCGTTATCAAAGCTATTTGGGTATTAATTTTAATTAGCTTTAGGCTTCTCGAGTGATTTATTCTGTATTTAAAAAGAAATCTCAGTTTACTAGACTGGACTACTGGACGGACTAAACCCTCTTAACATAACAATCTCGAGATTTTTTTTAGGCACAACGCGTTGGTACTTGACCTCAATCACACCTGATGTTAAGTGAAGTTGAGGTCGAAGTGGAAGCGTACTGACCCGGAAACCCCAACACATTTGGGGGACTCAAAATCAAAATAAAAAAATGCTTTATTTTGTAGGTACACAGGGTACACTTAAAATAGTCAGATTTTACATTTTTAAAGCTACTGCTTGTTCAAAAGGCAACTTTCCCCTGGGAAGAACACGCAAGAAACTCGAGAGGTCGGTCGTTTATAATATGCTTTCTTAATAAGACTGGCTATCTTATCTTGGACACTTGACACTTGAGATGCTGTTTTGTTTAAAAAAAATAGATTTCAATAATTATTGATACAGGCATAAGACCGCCCCTACTTGTTCACGACCTACACTGTACATTGCAATGTCTCTTTTAAAAAATCTCAAGAAATAACAGCAATAATGGGAATTTTATAGCAAGTTATTATGTTTTTCACAAAATTAATGAACGCCACCAGCGTATTGTTTTCTGCGAACAAATAAATAAAAATTACCTAATTATAATAACTTATTTTATGGTTGTATATATTTTTTGAAAATAATCATAATTGATAAAAATTGGACAATTTGAAACCACTTTCGTTGGTCAGTTTTACATAACTTAAATGAGTGTGATTGGTGGGTAGGTAAACATAGCAATATCTTGCCGCCACCTCTTCGTGACCGTTTGGTGTAGTGGATAATGACCCTGTCAGCGAAACCAACGGTTGCGGGTTCGAATCCCGGGAGGGGTAAATGTTTGTGTGTTGAATACGAACATTTATTCCCGAGTCATGGATGTGCATATGTATGTTTATCCGTTGTCCAGTATCCATAGTACAAGCTTTGCTTAGTTTGGGACTAGATGATTGTTGTAGTGTCCGAAGTATTTATTGTTGTTATTTGTTCTTTATTATCTGGTATCTGGTATCTGTTATCTGTTATCTGTTATCTGTTATCTGTTATCTGTTATCTGTTATCCGCTGTCCGCTGTCCGCTGTCCGCTGTCCACTGTCCGCTGTCCGCTGTCCGCTGTCCGCTGTCTGCTGTCTCCTGTCTGCTGTTTGTTGTCTGTTGTCTGTTGTTTGTTGTCTGTTGTCTATTATCTGTTGTCTATTATCTGTTATATGTTATATGTTATTTATTATTATTACCTCTTAATTAGTGCAGTTGAACGTTTCGATTTCTTATTTAAGAAGAAATCTTCATTTATCCAATGAGAGCATCATTGGACAGAATAAAGCCTCTTACGTGTGTGTATCTAGTGATTCGAAGGAGCGAGTGATATCATTGTGTTCGAACTAACAACCCTTCATGGCTCGACCTCTCGAGATCTAGATCACTTGCACAACCACTGCGTCGCACTCAGATAGATCATGCATGACGTGCTACAGCATATTGTCTACAGCATGTTGTATTTAATAACCAATATCGCAGACACTAATTAATTAATACCATTTATTTTCCACACGCACATAAATATACAGGGCGTCCCAAAGTTATGGGACATGAAGGGGAAGTACCTTAAATATCGTAGATAGTGAATTTTGCTCAAAGAAGACTTTATGTTATTTTTAAAAGTTAGTAATTCTGCATTCATAGATTTTCTAAAAATTATTTGCTTCGGCTGGGAATCGAACCGACTCAAATGTGAAAAAAAAAACACCCTACTTTTATGATGCCAATCGAAAGAATAGCTAAAAAATAATAACTCTGCCTAAGTAACATAGTATTTTAAAAGAAAGGAACAACGTGAAATTAATCATTTTAATCAAATAAAAAACATACATGAAACTGCCGTAGTCAATTAAGTAGGTATTTTTTTGTAAATTAATTAATTAAATGCTCAAAATGTGATCCCTCTTGTCTTACGCAAATCGCCAATCTTTTAATGAGCCCGCTGCCTGTTGATTTTCTAATCATTTTATGGTGAACACTCGATGTGATATGGCACAATTCTGTTTGCAACTCGCCTACGTTCTCGTATCGCTTTTTGTATAGCATATCTTTCACGTATCCCCAAAAGAAGAAATCTAATGGTGTGAGGTCCGGGGATCTGGCCGGCCATCTAATCGGTCCATTTGTACCAATCCATGTAGGAAAACATTCATTTAGAAAATCTGCTGCTCTCCGACTATTATGAGCCGGAGCTCCATCTTGTTGGAAAATTAAGTTTTCTTGCTCCGCCGCGGAATGGTTTCTTATCTTATCCCTTAAAATTTGAAGTATTCCTAAATACTTTTCTGTGTTCAAGGTTCCTTGGTAAAAATGGATTAAGAAAACCCGGTTTTTTAAAAGTCCGCACCAACAGTTGAGTGAAAAACGCACTTGGTTATTAGTTTCAGTCACTCGTAGGGGATTTTCTTTAGACCAAATACGATTATTGTTGCGGTTATACATACCGTTATTGCTAAAGTTAGATTCGTCTGTCCAAATAATATTATCCAAAAAATTTGGATCTTCGAGCAATCGTGCCTGGATATCAAGACAGAAATTTTTTCTCCTTTCTGTATCGCCCGGAAGTAATTTTTGAACCAATCGTCCTTCAACATAACTCTTAAAACCGTGTTTTTTTAATACACGGTGTATTTTACTTTTTGAAACTCCAATTTCATGTTCTCCTTCTCTCACCGATGCTTTCGGAAAAGCCGAAAAGTAAATTAAAATACCAAGTTCTTCGTCGTTGATCGTATGGTTTTCTTGCTGTGGTTCTCTTGGGCGTTTATCGAAACGTCCCAGAGTTTTCAAATTGTTCACAAGCCTTTTCAAAACTTTACGAGACGGTATTTGTCTATCAGGATATTTTACGCCATACCACCGCAAACTTCTAGAGATATCTTTATCGTTCAAAAAATATGCTTCCATTAGATCAAAACTTACTTGATATGCCATGTTCGCAATAAATTAACACAATAACACTTGTGTAAGTGAATTGAGACTAAACAGATCAATATCCGAAAAACAAACGCTCGCACATACTGTTCCATTTTCAAATTTAAGAACAACATTTAAAAATATCACTTCTTTTTAAAATATCTTAAAAAGTATGCATTCAAACAAACGCTGTCATAAACTGTTCCATTTTCAAATTATAAATTATTTATTTTTGTTTTTAATTTGCCTTCTGTCTAGCTTACAGAGGACGTATTGAAATACAAGTTTTATCATTTCATCTACACGTGCACTTATAATAAGGAAAACTATGTTAGTACCTATTTTATGAAGTGGGTACTTATTTACGAATAATCAATGCTATCTTTGGAATGATAATATCGCTACTTTTCGAACGTCGTCGGCAATAAATAACTTTCTTGAAATTTGACTCAATCATTTTATGTTGTTCCTTTCTTTTAAAATACTATGTTACTTAGGCAGAGTTATTATTTTTTAGCTATTCTTTCGATTGGCATCATAAAAGTAGGGTGTTTTTTTTTTCACATTTAAGTCGGTTCGATTCCCAGCCGAAGCAAGTAATTTTTAGAAAATCTATGAATGCAGAATTACTAACTTTTAAAAATAACATAAAGTCTTCTTTGAGCAAAATTCACTATCTACAATATTTAAGGTACTTCCCCTTCATGTCCCATAACTTTGGGACGCCCTGTATATATAAGTGTAACAAGACATTAAAGAAGGCTCGTACTAATAAAACTATCCCAAAAAAAAGCTTATAGAATGATACTTGAGATTATTCTATTTCTTCCGTCTAATCTTAATTTGAATCAAATATATAATATATTATTGAGAGTGAGACTCGATCTCAATCCTGAGACTGGCCCGTCAATACGGCCCTTAGTTTTCAAAAAAAAGAAGCTATTTTACAAACGATAATAATAAATAAAATAAAAAAGAAATGCGTCCGTGTGTGGTGGGAACAGACTCAGCGTACGCTGGGCTGCGCAGCCACACAGCACTGATTTTCAGCCTGCCCCTGACTACAGTAACAACAGTTTTTTTTTAAATTTACGCACACATCACAAACAAAATAAAACCTAAAAAAAACATAACATAATAAATATATAAATATGGGGTTATATTTTTTCTTAATTATTTAGTTATTCTAGTTAAGGAATATCGGCTTTTTTGTATACAAAATAAAACCTTGTATATACTATCTGTTATTATATAAAGTTAACACATCCTGTAGCCAGTCAGCGGGCGCGCACGGTAATGCCATCGTGACATAAAGATTATCTTTTGTTCTCACTGTGGAGCGACGCAGACGCGCGACATCCCGCGACTATTATAGCTATCAATTATTATGACCATACGATATGTAATGGAAAGGGTACACGAAGCCAAAAGTCGGAGTCAGTCTCTTCCTCAAAACCTCTGAAGACCAACCGCAATTACTTTTAAAAATGAAAATTTTATATTTTATCGATAGTCAAAAAAGGAGGTCAATCCTCGAATCCAACACGGCTGTGCAGCGTTTGGGAAGCTACGGAATATCTTCTCGTCCCACATACCGCAATGTCAGACGAAAGTCTTTGATCAGCGTGTGTTGCCTGTGATGACATATGGAACTGAAACGTGGTCGCTCACTATGTGCCACATAAGAAGGCTCAAGGTCACCCAAAGGCGAATGGAGAGACGGCGACTACGCCCCGGAAGACGCAACGTGGGCAGGCCTCCCAGGAAGTAGACCAACGATTTGGTAAATATCGCGGGAAGTGTGATGATTTATGGGAGAGGCCTTTGTCCAACAGTGGATGTCTTTCGGCTGACATGATGATAATTTATTAAACAAGCGTATGCCAATACTACGCGGTCTTTAAGGTGGAATAATCGTTGTCGTTACTACTGATGTTTGTGTCGAACAGACATCGATTTAAGTATCTAAAATAATTATGTAGGGATTGTTTTTATTAGTTGGTATTGTTGTGTAAGTAGACAATTTTGCTTCAGGTAGTTTAAAACCATTAACAGGGTAGATATTTCTTTTTTGTTATAAATTGAATATATAATTACGTATTATTTTTCATACTATCATTCATTTCACATGTATCTGGCTCAAATTAGGCTTAGAAAGATGCATGGCATAATCATCCAAGTAGGCAGAGTTGTTTGCTGTTAATTTTTTTTTCGAAAACCCTTGAAAGGCCGAAATAATATCGAATATTGTCATCGAAATATGCCAAGACTCTGTTAAAAGTCAAATATCTTCGAGACGGCTTAATCTATGATGATATTGATGATTCAAACGTCTTTCATATAAGAAAACTGCACTAAAATTGGACCACGCTTTACTGAGATAAATAATAATAATAAATGTCCTTAGACATACACACAGCGCCATCTAGTTCCACAGTAAGCAACTATATGCTTGTGTTGTGGATACCAGATGATTGATATACTACATACATTTTTTTTTTTGTAAATAAATACATATTATAAATGAAAACATCCATAACTCGGGTACACATGTCCGTATTCATCACACAAACATATGCCCCTAGCGGGATTCGAACCCGCAACCTTTTGGTATAATGGTCAGAGTTGTTAACCACTACACCAAACAGGAGATACGTCCAAAGACTGTACACACATACACACACACACACACAAACAAAAACCGTCAAACAGCTTAAAAATGGCGCCTACAAAATACAAACTCTAATACTTAAAACTAATAACGTAATACTTACTAACTATTATAAAAAATATGAAAAAATTCTAAAACAAACTGTAAATACTTCAAAAAAACTTAACTATATAAATAAAATTAAAAAATCAAATAATATCGAAAAAACCATGTGGAATATAATAAATGAGCGTACAAACAAAAAATCTGTGAAGGAAAAAAACAATATAAAAATACACGTAAACAACACTCTTTTCTCTGATCCAAAAGATGTCGCAACTATCTTCAATAGATTTTTCGCATCTATCGGTGAGGGGAGCCCCGTCCCGAGCTCGTCTGACGGGAGCGCTACCGCACCGCCGCCGCCACCGCCACCACGCGGGCGACCAGTGCTGCATCCCACTGAGAATACTTTTTTCCTCGGCCCGGTCCGGAATTCGGAGATACTTAGAACTTTAAAAAATCTGAAAAATAAACTAAGTCATGGAATCGACGAAATACCCCCTATTCTCTTCAAACACTGCGCTGACCAGCTAACCATACCTTTTCACAAGCTAATTAACCAATCATTCAAGGAAGGCGTTTTCCCGGATTTACTAAAAATTTCGTTAGTAAAGCCTATTCATAAAAAACACAAAAAGACCGACCCCAACAACTATCGCCCCATTGCCCTTTTACCTACAGCTTCAAAAATATTCGAAAGGATAATGTGCGATCGGGTTTATCGATTTTGTGAAAAATTTAAACTCCTTGACGATTCCCAAAACGGTTTCCGAAAGAAAAGATCCACCACCCTGTCCGTATTTAAATACATTGAAGCAGCTCTCAAAATTATTAATAACAGGAAATACGCAATAGGAATATTGATTGATATGACTAAGGCTTATGATAAAGTACAATATGCAATACTACTGCGCAAACTGTATGGAATAGGAATTCGCGGCATCACTCACAAATGGTTCCAATCATACTTAACAAATAGAAAACAATTGGTCCAAATAGAGCATTTTAACTATAACTCCGCAGAAATACAAAATATTAGATCCGAAAGCAGGTTATTGACTGCATCAATCCCCCAGGGTAGCGTAATAGGTTGTCTTTTGTTTCTGATCTATATTAATGACCTCCCTAAGATAATTGAGGAAACAAGCGCTTTATTCGCTGACGACATCTCCATACTGACATCTTGTCAAAACAGCCTACATTTAAACCTTAAACTCCAATCTATACTTGACAAAGTTACAGAATGGCTAAGCGACCACAATCTAGAAATAAATTTTAAAAAAACAAAACTCATGATATTCCATCCCTATCAAAAAATCCCAATTGACATTAAATTCTCATATAACAATATTATACTTGAAAAAGTTGAAAGATTTACATTGCTAGGACTAGATATTGACTCGCACATAAACTGGAAAGACCACATAAAAAAATTAAGATTAAAATTATCAAAATTTGCATATGCGTTACGCGAAGTAAAGAAAACCACAGATGTGAAAACTGCGCTCATTACGTACTACGCGTATGCATATTCATGGCTTAGCTACGGCGTGATACTATGGGGAAACAGTGTCGATACCTCTACTTTATTCATTGTTCAAAAAAGACTAACAAGAATCTTGTTTAATATATCAAATAGTGATACGTGTAGACCCCACTTCATAAAGAATAATATTTTGACCCTGCCATGCATCCATTTGCTTGAGATATGCAAATTTGTACGAAGTCACCCCGAGCTATACACCAAACGGGAAGACCTGAACATGCCATATTCACTAAGACCCTCTCGAAAAAATCTGTTGGTTCCACCAAAGTCTAACTTAAAAATGCATTCGTCCGGCACACTATCAATGTCATCTAGAATATTCAATAAGCTACCAAATTACATCAAAAACGAAGCGAAAGATAAGAAATTCATACAATTATTGAAACAACTATTAATTAAAAAATGCTATTACACAATAAATGAATACATGACCGAAAATTTTAGAGATGAAATAATATAAATAAATGACATAAATAAATAATAATATAATATGAATAAATGACATAAATAAATAATAATACAATATAAATAGATATATATATATATATATATATATATATATATATATATATATATATATATATATATATATAATTCATATTAATAAAGAATTTAAAAGAAAAATAATAATATAATTGGAATATAAAGGTAAAATACATATGGTAATATAATAGGTTAAATATCTAGCTTGTAAATAATGTATTCAGATTTTTTTTGTAATTATTTAAATTAGTGCATGCTACTCTCTCATGTTGCTGTGCCTTCACAAGGTCCTTATTGATACAGTACACTATAATGTCATCACAACAAAACATAAGGAATGCAATAAATGATTTGAGTTTGAGTTTGAGTTTGACATAACTATTTAAACACCAAAAAACCCCGACAGTATATTTTGCATTGCTGGCGCCAAGTTGGATTTTTTAGCATAAAAAGTATCCTATGACACCCCATGGATCAAGGCGAACACTCATACACTCGAAAAACATAATCGTCCTTTTCGAGGCTGTCGGGTAAAAATTAGCTGTCATGTTTTTTTACTTTTTAAATACTTAAACGGAACAGGGCTTAAATATTCCAGTCGCGACTATTAGTCGCAAGTGTGCGATGGTACCGCGACACATTGTCGCGGTTCAAAGCAATTGTGTCAAACGTGTTCATGTCAAGTTATTGCCTTTAGAGGGCATTATTCTTCAATTCGCTATTATTCTTTATGCGATTTATATTATTCATTATTATTTTTATGTGTAAGTGGGCCATTGTTTTTGTAGCTCTTAGCTTTGTGAATTGATGTGTTCATCTCTTCTTAGAAGATAAAACTACGCCATCTCTTAGAATCCTAAACCGCCTCCGGGGCTCAATGTAAACAACATTGGGTTTACGATTAAGAGGTCGCGGGTTCGATCCCCAGCGGGGTACATGTTTAAGTACTCGGTTTGGTCGGTGGTAGGGCATTTTAATAGTCCGCCTGGCTAGCTACCACCATCTTATCTAAAACTGCCGCCAAGCAGCAATGTTAATGCCATTGTTGTGTTCCGGTTGTCAGAGATAAGATAGCCAGTCCCCCAAATGTGTTGGAGTTTCCGGGTCAGTACGCTTCCACCTTCGACCTCATCTTCACTTAACATCAGGTGTGATTAAGGTCAAGTACCAAACCGTCGTGGATAAAAAAAAAATCCTCGGGTTACTGAGCTGCGCATAATTGTCCTGAACCACCGAGCACAAACCATTGTTTTTTGTCTGAGTTTACAACATATTTGTCGGTCACATAAAAGTGCAAGAAAAAAATACTATATTATAATATGAGTTTTACGAGTAATACATTATGTTTGTTATACTTAAAAGATCATCATCATCAGCAGGGATATAAGGCCTTCCCTCGTATAATGAGGGAGAATGGGCCATAGTCCACCACGCTGGCCCGATGCGGGTTGGAAACAAATACTATTAGATATATTGATGCATACTTATCTATAATTATTTCTTTAGTTGGTGGTATCGTGCACCCTACCTGTTTTTCTACCTACAAATGTCCCATAGCTGTGGGTTGTCTGGAAGAAATGTCTACAAATGTCTTTTACTGATATTCTATTGTTATCATCAAAAATTATTGTAAATTATTTTGCGCAATAAAGAGTATTTGTATTGTATTGTAATTCTATATCATTTACATACTAGACTCAAACAATCATTTTTAAAATATGAACAGCTTCTAAATACTTTGTTAAACTTGTTGCATATCATCTCTGTGGGTCCAAACGTCAAAGTATTTGTATTGTGTTCTATTGAAGCTTACACTAGAATAAGTAAATAATTTGTTTGGAAAAATAGTATTTATTTTTATTTTTTCTATTCACATAAATAAACAACTAAAGTTATTGTATCGAGTTACCTTTTTTTTGTTTTGTTTTTGACGCAGGGAAACGCATTACGCGTTCTGTTACGCGTACGGGGGACGCGAGTCGGTTATGTGGGACCTATCGGGAGGGATACCCACTAAAACCCCGCGGCGACCTTCCTCGGCAGTAGAGAGGACCTGGGAACGCGTTAACGGCTCCAGGTCGTCGTCTCCCCTCTAACAAGGGGAGGCCCGTTCCCGGAGGGCGGCTGGCGCGTATCGAGGTAAAGTTGAGGGGAAACGCATTTACGCGTTCAACCCGCCGCCGAAGGGATCAGCGGCGGGGATATGTGGGACTCCCCGCTCCAGATCGGAGCGGTCCTATCCACTAAAACCCCCCGGCGACCTTCCTCGGCAATAGGGAGGACCTGGGAACGCATAAGCGGCTCTAGGTCGTCCCCCCGCCCCGCCTCCCCTCACAAGGGGAGGCGTATCGAGGTACCTAACCACCTGTTTTAAGGAATGTGGACTTGTCCCTTACAGGCAGTACAAGTCTATGCCTAGAAACAACCACTACTTGATTCTACTCTATATAAACCATTTGCTATTAATCAATCAAAGAAATTTAAGATAAATTGCAATAGGAAGATTACCTTAATGACAAAATTACCATCGCGAATACCGTGAGCGCTTCCATTTACATGCATTAGACCTTGTAGGGCACCGACTGACGAGCAAATAACCGATTATCGGTGAACGTAAAAAAAGGCAACAGTCAGGAACTGAGGCTAGTTAAGAACCACGGGATTACGTTGAGTAATAGCAGAGCTTATCGACGAGGTAGCTTAAAACAGGATAGCAACTTTAAGAGGGTCAATAAATTTAAAGATACTATAAAACAGAAACTTATTAAGAAAGCATATTATAAAATATCAGATTATTTAGATGATAAACATTCATGGACATGAACAGCCCATTCGCGTAAACAGGCTATTTCACAATTAACATATTATAATATAAAACAATAATTTTACTAAGCTACTGCTTGTTCAAAAGCCAATTTTCCCTTGAGAAGAACTGTGGGAAAATATAAAGTAAGAACACTAGATGTTTACATGATAAATGTATATTTGGAAGTGATTGTCACAGTAAAAGCAGATGTTCTATACTAAAAATTCAAAATAAAATAGTTCTAATATGGCCAGTATCACATCTTACAACATCCACCCGTAATGACCATATTCAGAAGCCTTAGTAATAACAAACAAACACTGTAACATATAGAAAAACATTGTAACATAAAGTAACTACGCCTTAACTAAACCTATACTATTGATACACCTTTGATGTGCAACTTTCCCAAGACATTTTGTTAACACGTCAGCTAACAGGTCACTGGACTTAGTGTATTGAAGCACAATCACATTTTCAGATACCTTTTCGCGAATAAAATGGTACCTAACATCAATATGTTTCGATCTGCCGTGGTGTATAGGATTATGAGCTAAGTTCTGCGCACTCTGACTGTCACTGCAAATGGTTATACTAGGATATTTAATATCACATACCTCGGATATCAAACGACGTAAGTAAATAGCCTCTTTCGCAGCATCAGTCAACGCCATGTACTCGGCTTCGGTAGAAGACAGCGCCACTGTAGGCTGCTTCTTCGATGCCCACGAGACAGGTCCATTTGCCAGTTTGAAGCAATAACCTGTGTAGGAACGACGATCATGCACACAGTTCGCAAAATCCGCGTCCGTATAACCTACGAGAAGTTCTCCTGTCTTCTTATAAATAATAGAATGATCTATAGTGCCTTTTAGGTACTGAAGTACTCGTTTCGCTGCCACCCAATGCGTGCTGTTATATTTGTTGTTATACTGACTAAGGTAGCTAACAGCAAAAGCAATATCAGGTCGAGTATTGACAGCAAGGTACATTAGCCAACCTATTAAATTCAGATAGGCATAATGATTATTCTTACAATCCGAATCCTGAAGAGCACCTATTTTGCTATTCGCCAAGGGAGTGTCGTACTCTTTTGCCTGCCCTAAATTGAATTTTTCTAGTAGGAATTCAATATATGACTTTTGATTGACTCGTATTTCACCATTTTCCGTTGAGATATTTAATCCCAGATAATATTTCAGTGGACCTAAATCTTTTAATGTAAAATATTTTAGTAAGTCACTCTTGACAGCGTCGAATGACTTTTCATTCTGGTAATAAACAATGATGTCATCCACATAGACTGCTAACAGGATTAATTCTGAACCAAGGAGTTTTTTATATACGCATGGTTCGGTAGGTAATCTAATAAAACCTATTTTACTCAACACTTCATTGAGCTTAATATTCCACGCGCGAGGAGCCTGTTTTAAGCCATACAGGGACTTTTGCAACAGACACACTTTATCTTCGTCACCTTTGCTCTTAAAACCCGGAGGCTGGTCCATGTAGACTTCTTCTTGAAGATCGCCATTTAAAAAGGCGGTGTCGACGTCTAAGTGTCGCATCTTCAGGCCCATTTCTGCTGCTAAAGCAATCAAAACGCGTAAGGAGGAATTCCGAATTACCGGAGCGAAGGTTTCATAGTAATCGACACCATGAACTTGATTATAGCCTTTCGCGACAAGTCTAGCTTTATATTTGATTATATCGCCATGGGCATTCTTTTTTAATTTGTAAACCCATTTGCATGGTATAACCTTCTTATCTGGCCTATTCACCAGAATCCAGGTTTTCTTTTCCAGCAAAGCCTGGTATTCATCTCTCATAGCATGATACCAATTATCTCTATCTACTGCATTCACCGCTTGTTGATAAGTAGTCGGTTCATCCATTTGAGAGGATATAGTCTGCATACAAACACAGTTGGCGGCAGTATTGTGGATTTTTCTAGGTCTCAGATTATAGCGTGGTTCTGCAACCTCAACATCAGAATCACTTTCTTCTAATTGTTCTGGTGACGGGGCAAACCCAAGTTGACTCGGCTCAAAGTCGGCAACAATACTGGGTCCAGGTATCGGATCCTCTCTACTATTTGTTGTAGAGTCGATCTGTGAACATAAAGGTAAACGTGCCGGTTGTGGCACATCCACCCGTGATTGAGGACTAAGGAATAAGGGTACACGTGCCGGTTTGAGCGCACCAGGCGCTAACTGGTATTTGACACCCTTTCCTTTTTCCTCTAAATCCCGGAAAGTGTCTTCAAAGAAAACCACGTCCCTACTTTTGACAAGTCGTCTAGGATATTTTGCATCTCGGAAGCAATAACTATTGGGATCGTCAGAATAGCCAACAAAAATATGCTCGGTTGCCTTCACGTCCAACTTCTTCCGATTACAATCGGGGACATGAATCAGAGCTCGACATCCAAAGACTCTTAAGTGTGATAGGTTCGGCTGTTTACCATACCACAGCTCAAAAGAAGTCTTACCTTCGAGAGCACGGTGAGGAGTCCTATTCTTAAGATAGACTGCAGTTTCCGTCGCATCTTGCCAATATGCTGGAGAAAGAGAACTGCCAGAGAGGATAGACCTAGCCTTCTCTATGATCGTTCTGTTGATCCTTTCAGCGATGGAGTTTTGCTGCGGACTATAGGGCACTGTCGTCTGATGCTGAATTCCTTCCATCTGTAAGTAATTTGTAAGGTCAGTATTGACATATTCTGTCCCGTTGTCGCTCCTCAACACTTTTATTTTTAATCCCTTTTCTCGCTCCACTAGGGATTTGAAAATACGAAATTTATCCTTTACTTCAGCTTTTGAAGAAATAAAGAATGCAAAGATCATACGAGTAAAGTCATCTATGAAAAATAAGACATACTTACTTCCTTGAAAAGACGTCTCTGATAATGTACAAACGTCAGTATGGACAAGTTCTAAAACTGACGTTGCCCTTTTATACGGAATCCTTTTGAAAGGCTTCCGACTCAGTTTTCCTTCTACACAGGCCACACATGGTTCCTTGTCAACTGTTGAATAATCTATGCCTACTACCTGGTCCTTTTTTAAGCGATCCATCCCAATGCGGCATAGGTGACCTAAACGTTTATGCCAGAGTTGATACCTGGACACGTCAGAGTGCACATCAAAAGCAGATAATTGACGTGGTACATTGACTGTACAATCTAAAGAATACAGCCCACCACAGATCGAACCATGTAGCAAAGAAATACCTGTACAAGAAAAAACACTAGAGTTATAAAAGTTACAACCAGATTTATCAAAAACCACACAAAAACCGTTATCAACTGCTTTCTTTACTGAAATAAGATTAGCGTTCAAATTAGGTACATGAACAACGTCACTAATCTTCGTAACCTCATCACACATCGTAATAGAAATATCGCCAACGCCTTCACTGGATAACACCTCTCCATTAGCAATTGTCACTTTGCCGGTGGGATATCCTTTCACGTTCTCCATCCATTCTCGTCTTGAAGTCATATGGGCCGACGCCCCAGAATCTATGTACCATTTAGTACTCTCCACGTCACCAATGACATTCAACGCACTTAAAGAGTTTCTATGATTCTCAGATTTCTTTTTCTTGTCCTTCTTATGGGGACAGTCTGGACTCTTATGGCCTGGCTCCCGACAGTCGTAACAGATAATCTGTTTCTTAGTTTTTGATGAAGATGGCTTAGATTTCTGATTAGTCCGTGTTTTCAGGGCAGTATCCGGGTTATTCTCCTTTGGTTTATTCAATTCATTCAACAATTTCGTCTTTATCAAGTCAACAGTAATTTCTACATTTGAGTTCTCCAATGCCATAACAAGAGGGGCATACTGTGGAGACAAACCTCCAAGAAGAATAGCAGCGATTGAAGCATCTTCTATGATCTTGCCGATATCGGCAAGGTCCTGGACTGTTGACATAACAGCATTAATGTACATTTCTATATCGTTGAAATCATCTAGACAGTACCTGTACGACTTCCGTTCGAGGCTTATTCTTCGTCCTAAGCCTTTGTCTTCATACGCAGAGGACAAGGCTTTCCACGCAGCTTTAGCCGTTTCACAAGGTCTGAGAAGGGTGATTGCCATACCATCTACTGTGAGACAAATTTTCGATAACGCAATCTGATCGTCACGCAACTTTTTCTCAGCGGTAATTTGACTACCTTCAGGGTATCCGGCAACAGTTTCCCATAAATTTTCGTGTATTAGGTACATACGCATCTTGAATTTCCAAACACCAAAACCGTCTCTATTTACTAGCGGTTTTATTGCAGAAATTGAACTTGACATTATTTCACAGCTAATATGTCAAAGACGAAAAAATGAGAAATAAGCGAAATTATAATTTTCGCGACTTTCAACAAATATCTTTTACACGCACGTGTTAAATATTTAGTGTTCTTTACCTTTTCGTGCTGATAACGTGTGGGAAAATATAAAGTAAGAACACTAGATGTTTACATGATAAATGTATATTTGGAAGTGATTGTCACAGTAAAAGCAGATGTTCTATACTAAAAATTCAAAATAAAATAGTTCTAATATGGCCAGTATCACATCTTACAACAAGAACAAGCAAGAAACTAGAGAGGTTGCTCTTTAAGAAAAAAAGGTTTTTACTACAAAATAAAGCATTTTTTGATTTTGTTTTTGGTTCATTCCGTCCAGTAGCGATCTCATTGAATAAACTAAGATTTATTTTTAACCGACTTCAAAAAGAAGGGAGTATGTTTTCTTTTTAATACGGCATAAATCAAAGAATGATTTCTTTCTGACCTACAATCGAGAAGCCCAAATACATATATATTTCCATATTATAGATACACACAGCGCCATCTAGGTCCACATTAAGCATCTAGGCTTGTGTTATGGATACTAGAAAGTTGATAAACTAATATATTTTTTTTGTAAATAAACAAATATACCGGATGAATTTTTTAGTCATTACTTCAGAACGACGGCAATATTGACCAGGATGTGAGGAACAGAATAAATGCAGGATGGATGAAATGGCGACAGGTTTCTGGGACTACATGTGACCCACGAATGCCCCTGAAACTCAAGGGGAAAATTTACAAAACCATGATAAGACCTGTCACCATGTATGGATCTGAATGTTGGGCAATGAAAGAAACTGATGAAAGTAGAATGCATGTGGCAGAGATGAGAATGCTAAGATGGATGTGTGGTGTGACTAGAATGGATAAGATCAGGAATGAGTATATCAGAGGAAGTCTAAAAGTGGCGCCAATAACAGAAAAGCTGAGGAGTAATAGGTTAGCATGGTTTGAGCACATTATGAGGAGAGATGAAAGGCACGTAACAAGACGAGTGTTAAGTATGAATGTGGAGGGATACAGAGGTAGAGGAAGACCAAAGAAGGTGTGGGTAGACTGCGTGAGGAATGATATGTGTATGAAAGGGGTGAGTACGGAGATGACGGCTGATAGAGGAGAGTGGAAGAGGATGACATGTTGTGCCGACCCCACCTAGAGTGGGATAAGGGCCGGAAAATGATGACCGGATGAGTTTTTTTACCGCAAGGAAAAAATTGGGTATATTAGGTAAGTGAAATAGAAGTTATTGGCATTGGTAATTTAATTATTTTTTTTTTAAATTCGCACGCGCCGCGCCCAGTTGGCGGGATTCATTCATTAGGTTACTCATATTTTCTCCACGTTTCCTTTGATTATTTATTTATTTATTTATTTACTTTTTGGAAGATTTACAGACTTATATAAACTATAGAACAAAAACCTATCAGTAAAAACAATGCTTATAAAAAATATGAAGAGTAGCACACAGCAATATTAGGTCAAAATAAGTAGGTATTACAACCACATAATGTAGGTAAGCGAAATTTTACATGAAAAGGGGTAAGAACAGAAAAGAAACGAAAAGAAAAAATTGGTAAATTTATATTTTATTAAGGCGTTATTGGATGATAGTTTAGAAAAAAAAATTAACTACCTATGCCAAAACATTCTATTTCACTTACCTAATATGCCCGATTTGTTTTCCTGACGGTAAAAAAACTCACCCGGTATAATGTATTTATATCAACCTTATCCATACCATATAGTTTATCGGGGGGCACGGCAGTGCCCCCGCCAAGTCGAGCGCGAAGCAAACACTGCCGTACCATCCTTTACTGGAACCATTTCGCCGCATTTTCAGGCCCCTATTTTAGAAGCTCTGGATAAGACTAGAACGCAGAAATTTTCGTCACCCAGTAAGCTATAATCACATACTTAAAATCCAAAATTTCAAGTCTGTAGGTCATTTAGTTCCGAAGTTAAGCGAAAGCAAAGTTTCGCATTTATGACACTCACTCACTCACTCATGATCATCAAAATAGAACTAGTACTTCCCATAAACTCAGAGAGCTGAAATTTAGTACAGAGTTATGGTTTAATGGCCACATAAAGGGAAAACTATAAAAACTAGGATAATCGAAGATCTGGAGTACCTGGTGACCCTGATTAGGAAACACAAGAGCCCAACCAAACTATTAGAGATCGACATATACCGCCTTTACAAAAAATATTCAACTTGGTGGGCCGCTTCATTTGATGTCAAAAATCGAAGGTCTGAAGTATCTGATGAAGAACCCTCAGCTAGTCTCAGCTGTATTAGAGATATGGTAATGCCCCCTTCTACTATTGGTACATAGAAAAATCGACTGTCATTGCAAAAATCCAGCGTAGTGGGACACATCTTCTAATTTAATCTAGCCTATAGCATCCCACTGCTGGGCGCATGCTTCCCCTTCTGCTTATAATACGCATATAAATAAAATTAAAGGAAAATTCAGGATAAGACTACACTGGCTTTTATACTTATACTTACAAGTTTACAAGAAGAAATAGTCGAACGATTAACTTTATATCTGACGAAGAACTCTCAGCTGTTAGAGATATGGTAATGCCCCCTTCTACAATTGGTACATAAAAAAATCGACTGTCCAGCGTAGTGGGACACATCTTCTAATTTAATCTAGCCTATAGCGTCCCACTGCTGGGCGAGTGCCTCCCCTTCTGCTTTTAATACGAATATAAATAAAATTAAAGGAAAACTCTGGATAAGACTAGACTGGCTTTTATACTTATACTTACTTATACTTATTACAAGTTTACAAGAAGAAATAGTCAAACGATTAATTTTATTCTACTCGAACATTACACAAATTAAAATGTGAACATGTGAATATGCCCACGTTTCTACAAAAAGAAGTGAAATCCCACCAAAAACATTCTGTAAAAAACTAGCCAAGTCTCGATGGAGCTGCTTGATTATCTCTAAAAAGTAATGAAATATACAAAGTCGTGCCAAGTGTAAGGTTCCTTACTGCGATTTCTTTATTATTATAGTTAATGTTGTGTGACTTGGCCGTTGAAGGGTACACAGGGGTACAAAACCAGGTGCTCCATGACACCATTGCACCAATCTGTCGCCCTAACATCTTATACCTAAATTTGTATAGACTTCAACATTAGAATAGGTAATAATAGTAAGTAAATGTTCACAAGTGATAGTTATAAGTGTGAAACGTTTGTATATATAATCTACGATGTATATATTAGGTCCTTACCTAGGTAAATGGCGTTTTGTATGAAGAATTTAATTAAGACTGTTTTTTCCATACAAACATTTTAAATTTTTTTTGGGAACGGCAAATCCAAATTTAGCAAAACTTGTGTGTATTATCAGATAACATTAAGTTAAGTATTGGCAGCGTTAATTTTTAAAAGTAACCGCTTTATAAAAGTTTCAGCGAATCTAAGAAATTATTATGGGAAGCACATGAAAAGAGCACTGTTCAAATATTTTTTATTATGTGATTTAGCCCAGAAATTAAAAAATATTTCATGTGAAACCTTGAAACAATATTCCATTTTCCAAACAAAAAACAAATTTGGAAATAGCTTTGAAAATCGCAGGAATTGGTACATATGATGAACGAAGAAAAAAAACTCCAATTTCATAGGTAAAGACCTAATATAATGTACGATGTAAGGCCAAGTAACTTATTAGTAATCTATGGTAAGGCTTTTTAGAATAGAGTTCTAATAAATATTCTTATTATAAAAAAATATATATAAACGTAACCGATTGAACCGCTTGCTCGCCGTGATAACTTTCGGACGACCTGGTAGGTACCTACTTTAAATTTTCCTTCTTACAGACCAGACGCATAAGATTTTAGTTGGAAATAAATCACAGCACTTCTCTTGACAAGACAATAATATCATTTATAATAGCTACAACAGATCTATTTCACAATTCCTATAGTGTGAGAGTGAGTACCATTCATACATTACGTAGACCTCAGCTGACAAATAGAGAAATTATTTATTTGGCACGGCGTGAAACAAAACGATGTAACTGTAACATTGATGTTTTGTTGATAATTTTATTGGCTCTCAATATTACATTACAGGCTGTGGGAAGCATAATTATACAATTTATTTCATAAAAATCACAAATAAAATACTAGCCCCAAGCCTTGGTTGGTAGAATGGTACCCAGAAGGATTATTGGTGACATATTTCCACATGGTGACATATTGACAGACATGTGTACCCGAGTTATGGATGTTTTCATTTATAATAAGTATTTATTTACAAAAAAAAATGTATTTGTGTAATATATCAACCACCTGGTATCCACAACACAAGCTTATAGTTGCTTACTGTGGAACTAGATGGCGCTGTGTGTAAGTCTAAGGATATTTATTATTATTATTATTATATTTGAGCTGGTATGGATATAAATAATGTGTAAGTGTTTTAAAAACATAAATTTAAAGACAGATACCTATTGATTTCACTGCATAGTATCTGCAATTAACCTGTTATTTATATCAAATGACAATACATGTTGTTACGGCTCTAACGCCTGCCAATTTGATAAGGCAATTATTCAAGCATCCAACTACCTTACCTACATATTACTTTTCTACTGGTCTTTGCGCAAGCCACACCTAATTTTTATAATCAACTTTTTTTTGGTTATTAAACCGTTTCAACTTTTTTTTTTTTTTTTTATTAAAAACTGGTTTCGCGTTTGGCTACAATCTCACCTGATGGAAAGTGACGATGTAGCCGAAGATGTATCTTAGAACTCTTAGAAAAGTCGAGTTTTATTTAAAGTAAAATTCCAAATGTCCGCTGAGACACATGTAATATAATTTTACAGAATGCATTTCGGTGAGTGTGCGTTGGAAATGCAGTCCTATATCCGCCATCGCCGCCATTCCATTTTCGAACTACTATAGGCACGGGCATTACCACTCGTATGTCGCTGTCATTTCGAATGTTCGCATTAAGAGATTTGTTTCTTCATTCATAATGCAAACAACTTGGATAGGTACACAATTCTCTTGCGGTGTCTCTTCCCGAAATTGTGCAATCTTGATATCGTCAAGGGCATTCTAGCTGCTGTAGGGTGAATAGACATTTACTAAGATCGCGTAGTGAGGTTGTGCTCAAACGCATACAGGGTGAATTAAAAAAAAAAATAAGTACTCGGTTTGGTTGATGGTAGGGCATTTTAAATGTCCGTCTGGCTAGCTGCCACCATCTTATCTAAATCTGCCGCCAAGCAGCAATGTTAATAGCATTGTTGTGTTCCGGTTGTCACAGATAAGATAGCCAGTCCCCCAAATGTGTTGGGGTTTCCTGGTCAGTACGCTTCCACATTCGACCTCATCTTCAGTTAACATCAGGTATGATTGAGGTGAAGTACTAACCCGTTGTGCATAAAAAAAAATAAGTAATGTCTCTGTGCTAATATATTTATTCAGGATTATTTGATGAATAATAATATTTTCATTTTAAAGTTTCTAGCGTCACCGGTGGCCGCAAACAATTGATTTTCATTTGTGTCTGCGTCGCGGCAGTTAACGGGTATTAATTTACAACGCTCGACATACTCAATATGTCAAATATATTTGCACACCCACGCACCGTTTTATATTACTAGGATGGGTGACCCACCGCAATAATATTTACATAAATAAATAATAAATAAATATCTTTGCACAAACACACAGCACCATCTAGGTCCACAGTAAGCATCTAGGCTTGTGTTATGGATTCCCGCTGCAGAGCTCTCCTCGGGAGCCTGCAGCGGCTGATGGCCATCCGGATCGTACGAGGCTACCGGACGATTTCGTTCGAGGCGGCGACGGTCCTAGCGCGGGCTCCACCCTTCGACATCCTGGCCGACATGGACGCGGCGGTTTACGACCGCATCCGTTCTGTCGGACGGGACGCCGAGGGGGTCGCGCCGGACCGAGAGCTCGAAATGCTACGGCAGAACGCACACCGACGTGCGCTGACGCTCTGGCGGGAGCGCCTTGTGCTACAAGGCTGCGCCCGCCAACGCGCCGTCGGAGCCGTTCTGCCGAACTTCGAAGCATGGATGGGGAGGAAAGGCTGCGTCACCTACAGGTTGACTCAGATACTCACCGGGCACGGGTGCTTCGGTGAGTATCTGAGTCGAATCGGACGGGAGGAGACGGCACGATGCCACCACTGCGCGTCCGACCAGGACTCCGCCCAGCACACGCTGGAGGACTGCCCGGCGTGGCAGTCCGAGCGTCGAGACCTGGTCGACCGGATCGGACGAGATCTGTCCCCGCCAGCATTAGTCGCGGCTATGCTGGCGAGCGAGGAGGGTTGGAGGGCAGCGGCCTCCTTCTGCGAGGCAGTCATGCTCCAGAAGGAGGCCGCAGAGCGGGATCGGGAGAGGGCCGATCCCGCTCGCAGGAGGCGACGTCGGGGGGGCGGCAACGCTCGCTAGCCCCCCTGCACGTCGCCCGGGGTCGCGGGCGGCTACATCTCGGGGCGATGTAGCCGCCGGACGCGACCCGGGAGAGGATGACACCCCCCGGAGCGACCGGGGGGGTGTCGTCGCATCGGGCCCTGTCGCGCCTCACACCGCTCGCTGATCGCGGTGTGGGGCTCGACAGTGCTCCCGCGGAGGGCGCGCTAGCCGCCCTCCGGGAACGGGCCTCCCTTTATGAGGGGAGGGGGGGCGGGGGACGACCTGGAGCCGCTTATGCGTTCCCAGGTCCTCCCTACTGCCGAGGAAGGTCGCCGGGGGGTTTTAGTGGGTAGTCCCGCTCCTGTCATTGGAGCGGGGAGTCCCACATATCCCCGTCGCTGCCCCACAGCGGCGGGTCGAATGCGTAAACGTATTTCCCCTCGAAAAAAAAAAAAAAAAAAAAGGCTTGTGTTATGGATACCAGATGGTTGATAAACTACACAAATACTTTTTTTTGTTAATAAATACATGTATAAATGAAAACATCTAGTAGTTTCCAATAATCTTCTCTTTCTTTTTAATAAAAACTAATATTTTGTCAGTTACACGTTTTTCATTCCGACGCATCATTACGGTCCAGATACAAATCTATCGCGCGCGCAATTACAGATCAGGATCTATGGCGGGTGCGCCCGCACGGGTTATTCCGCGTCTCGTACCATCACTTGGTACGGCACCATGTGGGGCACGCCTCATTAACCTATAAACATTTCTCACAAAATTATGATATGTATTTATAATGAAGCTGCCACTACATTATAGTTGAAATGAAAATCTGTCAACAAAAAATAGTGACCCCATAGTTACCTTTTATTTTTAGGCAGGCAAAGAAAAAAAAACGACATCAGACGAATATCGTAGGTTTCTTGATTATGACCACACAATATATATTATATAACATATATTATTAACATAATATATATTAACAAAAGGTATATATTAGGACCTATGAAATTGGCGTTATGTATGAAGAATTTCATTAAGACTGTTTTCTCATTCATGTTTTTTCATGAAAAGTTTCAGCGAATCTAAGAAATGATTGTGGGAAGCACATGAAAGGAGCTCTGTTCAATTTTTTTTTATTATGTGATTTAGCCCAGAAATTAAAAAATATTTCATGTGAAACCTTGAAATAATATTCCATTTTCTAAATAAAAAACAAATTTGGATATAGCTTTAAAAATCGCAGGAATTGGTACATATGATTAACGAAGAAAAAAACTCCAATTTCATAGGTAAAGACCCAATATTACCCGTGCAATAACTCTCCAATAACTAAATCTGTGATATGATAATGGAAATATGTCGAAATCTAAAAAAAATTCATTATACGTGTTTACTAAGCATCTTAGAGGAGATCTCACACCAGCATTTGTCCTATATGGAGTAGTAAGGAATATTTTGTGAAGATTCAATGAGCGTTGGCCCTTACTAGGAATGTATGTACCCAGGATGCTAGCAGCATTACCTCGTTGAATAGCAGTTATGAGTGAGATTCCACCTTCGACCTATCATCAATTCACATTTTACGAATTAATAAATAAGTTTACACTTCTGAGATGTCGATTGTTAGATATATCAAATTTAGTTACCATGATACGCTTTTTGGTGATATCGAAATCATGTTGTAAGGTCGATGGTACGGCAGCTAAGGTACCTAGTTTTGAATAACCCGCCGCACGAGACGGCTCGTTTGTCAAAATAGTCATTCATATGTTAATGTTGGTGAATAAATTGATTCTCTGATTGAATACTTTTTAAGTTGCGACTATTTCAATCAGGCCATCTAATTCTCGAACTCAATTTAAAAAAAGTGACCCTATCAGCGAAACCAACCAACCAACCAATCAGGTTGCCTGTTCGAATCCCGCGAGGGGTAAATGTTTGTGTGATGAATACGAACATTTATTCCCAAGTTTTGGATGTTTATATAAATATTTATGTATATTAATCCGTTATTATGTATCCATAGCACAAGCTTTGCTTAGTTAGGGACTAGGATGATTGGTGTAAGTGTCCGAAATATTTATTATATTTATTATTATTATTATTATTGCGGGTTTATATTATTATATTAGGCATTTTAAATGTCCGCCTGGCTAGCTACCAGCATCTTATCTAAGTCTGCCGCTAAACAGCAATGTTAATAGCACTGTCGTGTTCCGGTTGCCAAAGATAAGATAGGCAGTCCCTCAGATAAGATAGGGTTTCCGGGTCGACCTTAAGCCTCATCTTACCTTAACTTCAAGAATATGTAGTTCTTACAATTCGGTATGCGAAGCAACGGATATTGATATCTTCCATGATCCAATCTTGAATTTTAGCAGTAAAATACTGAAACACCTCAAAGCTTCTCTTTCTAATCCATAATTTTCAAAATCTTTAATATTTAGTTTATTGTAATTCTGACTACAATATTTTTACCATAGTAGGTACCTCATTTATAATTAAACTAGCTTTCCTCCCGCGACTTCGTCCGCGTGGAAGATTTTATCAAAATACAAACCACAAACTTTCATCCCCTATTTTATCCCTTGGGGGTAGATTTATCAAAATCCTTTCTTAGCGGATGCCTACGTCATAACATCTACCTGCATGCCAAATTTCAGCCCGATCCGTCCAGTGGTTTGGGCTGGGCGTTGATAGATCACTATGTCAGTCACCTTTGAGTTATATATATTTAGATAATTAAGTACTTTAAAATAATATATTGTAGGTACCACTTATGTAACTAGTGTAGCTATGTTATCAATGTTGTGTACGCCTGTAATAGGTATTCATATCAGAACAAAACTACTGTATAAGCTTTCATAAGAGTGTGATATGTTATACTGTTGGTGTACCTAATAAAATAAAAAAAATAAAAAATCTAACTAAAATTATAAATGAGAAAGTTTGGATGTTTCTTTGTTTGTTGTTCAATCTCTGGATTTGGATGAAATTTTGTATATCCTGGATTAAGACATTGGATAGTTTTTTCCCGAATACTCGCTTTAGTAGTTCCCGCGGGATAAACTCATACTCATACTCTCATACTCATTTATTTTTTCCATAGGCGTATTCCGCGCACTTGGACATGTCCATTACAATACAATATATATATATACATAATTAAATGTAAAAACGAAAGTAAGTACATTAATTATTATCAAATATCTGAATACAAATAAAAGGATTATAAAATAATTTAGAGTAATGTAGCTGCTGTAAAGAGGCATTGTCAGTCTGCATAATAAGTAGCTGCTGTAAATGGGCATTGTCAATTTCCTTAAGGCTAATAGCTGCTGTAAATGGGCATTGTCAATTTCCTTAAAGCTATGATATTAAAATACACTACTGAAGCCAGGCATCTCTATCTTCCAAGTAATCATTTATACTATAATAGGCCTTTCTAATAAGGGTACTTTTGATTCTATTTTTAAATTGTCGTTCCGTGAGCTCCAATATATTTAATGGAATTTTGTTATAAAAACGGACACAGTTCCCTAAGTTCGACTTATTTGACTTTTGAAGTCTGAACGTAGGCACGGACAATTTATATTTGTGTCGAGTATTAAGGGAATGTATGTCAGTTTTCTTGGAGAACAGATGAATATTCTTCCGAGTATACATAATGTTTTCATAGATGTACAGAGATGGAAGTGTCATAATTTTGATAACTTTAAAACTATCTCTTAGGGAGTCACGTGACTTCAGCCCGTACAGTGCTCGAATTGCACGTTTTTGCAGAACAAAAATAACATTTATATCAGCCGCTGCTCCCCACAGAAGTATACCGTAGGACATCAAACTATTGAAGTAACTATAGTACACTATCCTTGCAGTTACTTGATTGGTAAGTTGTCTGATTTTTTTGACTGCAAATACAGCTGAGCTTAATTTTGCTGCAAGTGAAGCAATATGAGGTCCCCACTGCAGTTTAGAGTCGACGATAAGGCCTAAAAACTTTGTTAAATCCACGAAGTGCAACGCAACACCATCTAATTCTATATTCGAAGGAACCTGGAGTACATTTGGCATTGAGAATTTTATACAGTTTGTTTTGCTAGAGTTAAGTAGTAAATTATTGCAAGAAAACCATTTGTATATTTTGTCGAGGGTGACATTTACTTCTGCATCCCCACGATTTCCTCTTGCAACTCTAAACAACAATGAAGTATCATCAGCGAACAATACAATATTAGCGATTTTTTCGACCATAAAGGGCAAGTCATTTATGTAAACTAGGAAAAGGAATGGACCCAAAATGGATCCTTGGGGCACGCCCAACCTCATAAGGGATCCCGGAGATTTGAAGCCACCAATATCTACCCGCTGTGTACGACCCTCCAAATAGGAAGCCATAAGGTCAAGAGCAGAAACAAATGAAATGTATCCGCGATAAATTTATTCTAAAGCAGGCGAAGCCGCGGGCCGAAAGCTAGTAAGAAAGAAAGAAAGAAAAAATTCTTTATTGTACACAGCTTAAAAATATACACCGTGATATTATTTCAACAGGTGTACAAAGGTGGTCTTATCGCTTATAGCGATCTCTTCCAGACAACCATGGCAAAGGAACTTGGAATAATACACTACTGCTGCGTAGCGTAAAGCAAACTTACAAAAGTAAAATATATCTAAATCCTTATACTATAATATATATATATATAAATGATAAATATACCTAACATTCAAACAATAGTAATATATAATCATAATTATAAATACAGACTAATGGGCATAACTACATAAAATACTACAAAATATATAAATATATATATACTTACATAAACAAAATAAATACCATTGTAATGTTTTAACATCAAAGCGATAAGTAATGCTCTCTTAAACTTTTTTTTTTTATGCACGATGGGTTAGTACTTGACCTCAATCACACCTGATGTTAAGTGAAGATGAGGTCGAAGGTGGAAGCGTACTAACCCGGAAACCCCAACACATTTGGGGGACTGGCTATCTTATCTCTGACAACCGGAACACAACAATGCTATTAACATTGCTGCTTGGCGGCAGATTTAGATAAGATGGTGGTAGCTAGCCAGGCGGACATTTTAATATGCCCTACCACCAACCTACCACCAATCATAACTTAAACACAGTTTTAACCGACTAACAAGGAAAGTAGGATGGTCTTACACCGATTATTCCAAGATTCGGCAAGTGATTGGTGTGATTCCTTTTCAACAAGACGAAAATATTTAATTGATTTAAACCGGAGTCGGAGGCTTCTATGCGGTTTTTCGTAGGTACCACTTTTCTGTAGCACTTGACCTGGGCACTGCCATGTACTTTGGTCAATTCACGATTCACCAATCGCGAAAATTAGAAAATTGGGTTAGTCTGGTTTTATATATTTTTTAATACATACATACATACATAATGTCACGCCTGTTTCCCGTTGGGGTAGGCAGAGACCACAGACTTGCTACGATCCTGACACACCTCTTCTGCTTCCTTCACTCTCATAAGGTTGTTCATACATGCTCGTCGGTTTAGGGTGCTCTTGACTTGGCCTTTCTTTAAGACGTCCCCGATTTGATCATGGTACGTTCGCCGTGGTCTTCCCCTGCCAACACTACCATCCACATTCGCTTTGTATATCTCTTTCGTAAGTCTTCTTTCATTCATCCTCTCCACCAATAAATATAATAAATAAATATCTTTGCACATACACACAGCGCCATCTAGTTCCACAATAAGTAACGAGGCTTGTATTATGGACACCAGATAGTTGATAAACTACATAAATACATTTTTTTTTGTAAATAGATAAATATATAAATGAAAAATATCCATAACTTGGGAACACATGTCTGTATTCATCATACAAACATATGCCCCTAGCGGGATTCGAACCTGTTACCGTTTGGTATAGAAGTCACAGTTTCTAACCACTACACCAAACATGTCGTCAAAAAATTGAATAAAAAAAATTTTTTTTTTTTCAGATAATACATCTATTTTTAACCGACTTCAAAAAAGGAGGAGGTTGTCCATTCCGTCGCATGTATCTGGCTCCTATTCTGTAATAGCTGATGCATTTTCTTTACAAAATAAATCAGCATTTGATACGACAGTTCCCGAACGAAGTCAGTGTATGACTGAGTTCCCATTGGTTCCAAACTTCTGCTTTAACGCCAACGTAGTGATGCCATTTTGATTGTATGAACGACCCGGTCTATACGCAGTAATATATAAGTCTATGATAACCGTTAAGTTTCTCGGCATGTGGACTATAGTCCAGTAAGGTACTTTAACTTTTTTAACTTCCTAT
This sequence comes from Oegoconia quadripuncta, assembly GCA_949316235.1. Taxonomy (NCBI): domain Eukaryota; kingdom Metazoa; phylum Arthropoda; class Insecta; order Lepidoptera; family Autostichidae; genus Oegoconia; species Oegoconia quadripuncta. The sequence continues at coordinate 21,803,794 of OX438748.1, read as the reverse complement.
AATCTTAAAGGCAGTGATTTTTTGCACATGTATAGAGTACCAGTCAGTGATAGAATAAAAAAAAATTGTAACAAATCGGTAGCTACTTTAGATATAGTATAGGTATTTAGTAATAAAACATACACTATAATATGATTTGTGCGAAATCGAGTTTTTATAGTAACACCACGAGTTCCGTAGTAGCGCTGCAACTTGACAGCTAACACAGACTAAAAATTTATATATCTCTCTCCAAAAGGATCCGAACACAATGAAAGTTGTACAACAGTACTTTCATTGAATATTATAAGTTGTGACAATTCATTAAAAATGTACGTGAAATAAACCATAATAATCAGGTTTTAATTAAATACCAAACATGATTAAAATTACCACTCTGAATTTCATTGCATCGGAGAATCCCTATACTTAAAACCCATGTAACTATTTTTCAAAAAAATTGACCAATAACTTCTTTATATTTGTGAAAAATATCACCGAAGGCAAATATCACGACCCAATAAACTACTTTTAGAAAATATAAAGTAGCCATTTTGTTTTAGGAGATCTTATCTTCTACAATGCAATGAAGTTCACAGTGGTAACTTTAATTTAATATTGTAGGTTTTATAGCTAAATATTATATAATATATAATATAATATTTCGGACACTTACACCAATCATCCAGTCCCAAACTAAGCAAAGCTTGTGCTATGGATACTAGATAACGGATAAACATACATAAATATTTATATACACATCCAAAACTCGGGAATAAATGTTCGTATTCATCACACAAACATTTACCCCTCGCGGGATTCGCTTTGTTTTCGCTGATAGGGTCACTATCCACTACACCAATCGGTCATCATAAATACCTACACTATACCTAAAGCAAGCTACAGAATGGTTAAAAACAATTTTTCATCCCCCCCACCTCGGAAATAGTATTTTTGCTATTCGATATCTGAGCACAAAAGCCGTTTTTATCCGCTTGAGGTTTAAGTAAATTTGAATTTAGAACATCGCGTGCACTAGGTATATGATTCCAAAACATCGTTAAACCTATTTACTTCCATCTCCATGGTGCCGTATTTATCATACAACTTTTTAAAATTTAACAACTCAGACTCTGAACCTCCTTGGTGTACTTTTGTTTTTAATTTGCTTTGCGCGCGCCATTTTGTTTTGACATCGTAGGTATTATTATAGATAAGAAACTTGAAAACAATTAGTCATTTGCTCGCTGAAAGTTGAAAAGTTACGTGTTGCACTCGAGTGCAAAGATTTTTCACCTTGTGCGCTTTTGATTCCCTCGCTAACGCTCAGGATTCCAATTTTAGAATCCTTCGCTTGCTCGGGCATCAAAGTTGAGCACGCGGTTAAAAAGCAACTTTCCACTCTTGTATAACAAATAACTATTGTTTAATTACTGATGGGTACTGTAGCTCTTCTACAAAAACTCAGCAACTTTAAAACTATAGGAACTTACATCACAAAAATTGCGCATTTTATCTTTTTTATCTGTAACTAAATCAGTGAAACAGACCCTTAATACAGCTTTTGTGCTTAATAAATCCAATCACCTATATCCTGTAAGTGGAACACGAGGCCCTATCATGATAGATCTACCTTCACATGTGTTCACATTACCGACTAACCTTGCGTTCACCAACTAACGCTATTGGTCAACCAGCTGACGTACCGACAGGTAAGGTCGGCAGGGACCAATCAGATTGTCAGAAAAATGCTAAGTAATTACACTTTTTAGTTTAGTTACATCTATTGGTGGACGTAGACCTCGCCTTCCATGCCAAGTTAGTTTTGCAGATTTAATCTGGCTTCTTTAATGCTTTAATGATGATAGGTCGAAGGTGGAAACTCACTCATAACTGCTATTCAACGAGGTAATGCTGCTAGCATCCTGGGTACTCTCCTACATTCCATTGAATCTTCACAAAATATTCCTTACTACTCCATGTAGGACAAATGCTGGAGTGAGATCTCAAACTCAAATAATTTATTGCATTCCATATATGTTTTGTTGTGATGACATTATTGTGTACTGTATCAATAAGGACCTTGTGAAGGCACAGCAACATGAGAGAGTAGCATGCACTAATTTAAATCTAAATATATATAACTCAAAGGTGACTGACATAGTGATCTATCAACGCCCAGTCCAAACCACTGGACGGATCGGGCTGAATTTGGCATGCAGGTAGATGTTATGATGTAGGCATCCGCTAAGAAAGGATTTTGATAAATTCTACCACCAAGGCGATAAAATAGGGGATGAAAGTTTGTTGTTTGTATTTTGATAAAATCTTCCACGCGGACGAAGTCGCGGGAGGAAAGCTAGTAATTACATAAAATTCTTAATCCATTATTTACCAGCTAGATATATAACCGATTATTATATATCTATTTTTACCTTTGTATTAAAATATCCATTCTTTACTGCAAAGATACAAAGGTGAGCTTATCTCTAAGAGAGATCTCTTCCAGCCAACCCTATAAACGGTTAGAGAGTGTATAACGGGGAATAAAAAAAGGGCGTGCAACGCAATGGTGATTAAGTAAAAAAAGTCTATAATACATAAATACTTGTAAATAACTAAAGATAACTACATGAATATAATACTAAATAAACCTAAATAAAACATTTAATTGGATATATAATTAATATATTATATAAATATCAATATATAACATTACTCCTTATGCCAATTGCGACATTTGGGATAAGTCCGTATTTGTAGTTAATTTTAATGTAGGTAGAATAACTTTGTAAATTTTATAAATTACAATAAAGCGTTTGCAAACAAACAAACAAACAAACAAGCTGCTGCGTGTTCTCCGCTCCCTTCTGTTAAAAACTTTAAATTATAATAATGTTCAATGGTTTGATTTTCCGTGGTCTGATATGTAATTAATTTCTACATATTTCTAATGAGTATCCGAGTTTATGGCAGTTGTCGCCACCATTTTGTGAGGGCACTTGTTGTTTGAACGTTGAAGTGTCAAGTCAGATATGTGAAAGTGTCGAAAATAAAGTACGTTAATTCGTCATATGCTGAAGTTTCAATACTTCCAAGGGAAGAAAATCAGTAAGTTCCAATGATTATCTCATCTTAACTTTATATCTTATAATCTTATAATGTGTAATATTAGTGTAGATGATTTGTGGCACATGTCTTCAATATTTATTTAACCAAATCAAATATATTATTAAAGTGGAACATCTGTACCACAAGCAGTATACCCACAATGTATCATGTGATCATGATCCATAGATCACGCACTATACCTACACACTATAATTATCTGACCTGAACGACCATTAATATGCACAGGTGGTTGAGAGTGGAGCAAGTTGTATCATAGTTTATATAAACTAGATTTGCCTACGGCTTCGCCCACTTTCAATCTATAAATGTACTTTTACACGGTTCTACTTTCGTATATTAACTACCGACGAAAAACTGAGGGTATTGGTGTCGATTCGGATGTACAGATTTTTTTTTATGCACGACGGGTTTGTACTTGACCTCAATCACACCTGATGTTAAGTGAAGATGAGGTCGAAGGTGGAAGCGTACTGACCCGGAAACCCCAACACATTTGGGAGACTGGCTATCTTATCTCTGACAACCGCCTCCGTGGCTCAATGTAAACAACATTGGGTTTACGATTCGGAGGTCGCGGGTTCGATCCCCAGCGGGGTACATGTTTAAGTAAGACGGCGTTGTGTGTAGTCTTTGTCCGGATGTACCTCAGTAAGGCTGCCCGTCCACGGCTGACAATCGGTGACCGATTTTTGTAGAAGAAAAATGGAACGTACTGATTGCAAAATTTCAACGCTCACGTCCTACAAAAAATTGGTCACAATAACGGTGATAAAGTATTGACGAAAAAATCTGCCGATTATCGGTACAAAAAGTCGGTCGTATGGCTGCCCGCCTACGGCCGATAATCGGTGACCGATTTTTTGTAGGCATTTTTCTCCTATCGCTAATTGATCGCTATCAACGACATACATATTATACAATCCAATCAAAATCAAAATCAAAATCAAAAAATGCTTTATTTTGTAGGTACAGAGGGTACACTTAAAATAGTCAGATTTTACATTTTTAAAGCTACTGCTTGTTCAAAAGGCAATTTTCCCCTGAGAAGAACAAGCAAGATACTCGAGAGGTCGCTCTTTTAAAAAAAAAGGTTTTTATATTACAAAATTATTAATTATTAATTGTGAAATAGCCTGGTTATGCGAAAGGGCTGGTTATGTCCATGATTGTTTATCATCTAAATAATCTGATATTTTATAATATGCTTTCTTAATAAGTTTCTGTTTTATAGTATCTTTAAATTTATTGAAAGGAAGATTTTGTATATCAACAGGAACTTTATTGAAAAAGCGTATACATAACCCTTTGAATGAATTACTGACTTTGTGGAGGCGACTTATGTGACCTGCAAGTTTATCTTTATTTCTTGTATTGACATCATGTTTATCACTATTTTTCCTAAATGATGCTATATTTTTTTTGATATATATTAGATTTTCAAAAATGTACTGTGACGAAAAGGTTAGAATATTATACTCTTTAAATCTATATCTAAGTGACACTGCAGGTCTCAATTGATAATCCATCAGCAACCTTTCTGACTCTTGCTTGAAATTTTTGATTTGAAAGTTATTTTCTTACCGAGGACGCAAAAAGAGTGTTATGAGATTGGAACGAACGGTCTGTCTGTGGCTTTGCGATTTTTCTAAATTCCCATGAGATTGATATGACATGAGATAGATAGATAGATAAAGCATGGGTTATAACTCAGTGTGGCACATCACTCAAAGAACGAAACACTGGTTTTCAGTTACAATCCCTACAAGTACGAGTGCATAAACGTACGCGCATGTTCCCGTCTGCGTGTACATTTGTGGTCAATCGTGAGTGAAAAGTGTCCGTTGTTGATACAGCTAGTGTTGAGTAGTTATTATGATAACTAGTTAAATGAATGATAATGATGTGACAAAAGGAAAATGAGAAGTGCATAGGTAGTTCCACTACAGGTAACGCGTTGGATTTCCAATTTATTGTTTATCAATTAAATGTGCGCTAAGGTGTATTTTGAACAAGTTTAATGATCCTTAAGTTACATACTCTTTGGTATCGACGAATAATTAAAATTAAGTAACCCTATATTTCAATACGACCGGCCCCCCGACCGCTTAACTCAATTGCTTTGGAAATTGCTATCGTTTATGACGTCAATGCACTGTCCGTCCTTGTCATATCGTAACACAATGACAAAGGCGGACAGTACTTTGCTATCGTTCTAGCTATAGCTTTGAGTTAGGCGGTCGGGGGGCAGTTCAGTCGTGATAAGATAACAAACAGAGAGACAGTTTTACTATCGCATTTGTATATTTGTGTGGAATTGTCAGAAGATCACGTTGACTTGTTTGTCCCCCCGAGCCCCCACGAGGCGACCGACGATTTGGTAAAGATCGCGGGAAGCTACAGGACAGACAGAATAGGACAGATTGTTGTGGAGATCTTTGGGGGAAGCCTTTGTCCAGCAGTGTCCATCTTTCAGCTGATACATACATGAAACTAGAAAATTTAATCTGACTACATTAGTTCGTCTAATCTATAGTGACGTGAAACAACTTCGTGCGTTCATATCGAGGCTGGTAATAGCATTACTTATCAATTTGACAGTCGGTTACGGGTAGTCCAAGTGCTGTGGTACTATTGTTAACTCGAACTCACTCAATATGATAAATATTGGGTGTTTACCTAAGAAATTGTAGTTTTTTTTCTTCGTTAATCATATTATTATGTACCTACCAATTCCTGCGATTTTCAAAGCTATATCCAAATTTGTTTTTTATTTGGAAAATGGAATATCTATTATTTGAAGGTTTCACATGAAATATTTTTTAATTTCCGGGCTAAATCACATATTAAAAAAAAATTGAACAGAGCTCTTTTCATGTGCTTCCCATAATCATTTCTTAGATTCGCTGAAACTTTTATAAAGCGGTTACTTTTAAAAATTAACGCTGCCTATACTTAACTTAATGTTATCTGATAATACATACAAAGTTTAGCTAAATTTGGATTTGCCGTTCCCAAAATTTGAATAAAATTTTATCCCGATAAAATGAATAAACAAAGTTATTCTACGCAGGCGGGCGGAAAACCAGTCTCCCATATTTTCGTTAATTATTAACCGATTTCGATGATTGTTTCTTTATTTGATAGGGTTTATCACCAGGGTGATCCCATTTGGTGAAGATCTGATGATGCACTCTGGAGATAGAGAATGGAACCTTACTGAATTCCACGACCAATTTTTGACAGTTCTATATAATTAACTGAATTGAAAGAAGTGGCTCAATGTGAACAACATTGGGTTTACGATTCGGAGGTCGCGGGTTCGATCCCCAGCGGGGTAAGTACATGTTTAAGTACTCGGTTTGGTTGGTGGTAGGTCATTTTAAATGTTCGCCTGGCTAACTACCACCATCTTATCTAAATCTGGCGCCAAGCAACAATGTTAATAGCATTGTTGTGTCCCGGTCATCAGAGATAATAAATAAATAAATATTTCGGACACTTACACCAATCATCTAGTCCCAAACTAAGCAAAGCTTGTACTATAGATACTAGATAACGGATAAACATACATAAATATTTATATAAACATCCATGACTCAGGAATAAATGTTCATATTCATCACACAAACATTTACCGGTCGCGGGATTAGAACCCGCAACCGTTGGTTTCGCTGTCAGGGTCACTATCCACTACACCAATCGGTCATCAAAGATAAGATAGCCAGTCCCCCAAATGTGTTGGGGTTTCCGGGTCAGTACACTTTCACCTTCGACCTCATCTTCACTGAACATCAGGTGTGATTGAGGTTAAGCACGAACCCGTCGTGCATAACAAAAAACTGAAATAGTCAATGTAATGTATAATTCTGTTAAGTTTCTCGAATAAACACATATAGTAGCACCGCCCCAAACTGGTTCCCCATAATGTGGTGGAACACGCACTTCGATATGCGCATGCGTTATTAATCCTTTCATATAATTGCATAGCAAACAGCTGCGGGCTGTACGCTTGCCATAAGATATTAGAACATAATCATATAGTTAGACATTTTATATTAATTTCTAGTCAGGTGTTACTCGTAAATTAGAACCACTTTCCTGTTTTATTTTCACAACGGGTTAGCACTTGGTCTCAATCACACTTGATGTTAAGTGAAGATGAGGCCGAAAACGTGGAAGCGTACTGGCTGACCCGGAAACCCCATCTTATTTGAGGGACTGGCTATGTTATCTCTGACAACCGGAACACAACAATGCTGTTAACATTGCTGTTTGGCAGTAGACTTTAGATAAGATGGTGGTAGCTAGCCAGGCGGACATTTAAAATGCCCTACCAAACCGAGTACTAAACATGTACCCCGCTGGCTTTCCAATAAATAAAATAAATAAAAACATATAAAGTCATGCCTGTTTCCGACAAGGGTATCCAGAGACCCTTTTTTAGTTTATTCTTAAACTATGTTGGAAGGCAAAGGGATCTGAGCATACAGACTAATCTTCTGTAGTATTCCTTTTTATATTCTTCAATAAAGTGACAGAATACTTTATGGAAAATTTTGGCGGCTTCTTTAATCATCATTCGTCACCGACTTATCTTTAGAGATAATCTCACCTTAGTACGTATTTTCTGACTGTAATCTGTTCGTATTTCTTGTGCAATAAAGAATATTCTGCCATTATTAAACTTCAAAACTCAAAATGCACAAATTTCAAGAAATAAAAACAAAAATTCCACGTCACTCGCTGAGTTCCCGCTAAAAAAACCGTAGGCAGAGACCACAGACTTCCACTTGCTACGATCCTGACACACCTCTTTTGCTTCATTCACTCTCATAAGTTGTTCATACATGCTCGTCTATGATAAAGCCTTCTATTTTATATTTATTTTATTTATCAGTCACACCTTTTATGTGCCGAATGTATTGTTTTATGTGCCGAAACCACAACTCTTATTAACAAACATTCTTATGACTCAAATACTTAAATCGGCAGTGCCTGTGTCGAGACTGTTGGATCACTTTGGATGAGCCCTTGAAGCAAATGTTATATCAGTTATATGCTAACAGTGTAGATGTAGTTCAGCGATTTATCGATGGGTGTCGACAAATAAATACAATTCCAAGTGGCTTCTAATGCAGGTACGGCTGCAGGAGCAATTGTAGGGACACACCTACGGAAGGTAGGCATGACACACCAAACGCATCGAACGCGCAATTACGCGGCGTCTAGTTCAGCGCGTTACGCGACGGACAATACGTAGCGCGGCGTATTCTGCGTCAGTGTGGTCACTAAAAAAGACTAAAGACGTACTGATAGCGAGAGCCTCACTCAGACCCTTTTCCCATTTAACTTTAATACACTCCCATTTGTAGAGGGGGAGGAGGAAATATATTTTTTCCTTCTTTAAACCCCTTTATTCTTAAATAAATTTGGGGCCCAAGGTAGCATAAAGTCTTTTCTCGGGACCCGCTTACCTTCAGTAGGCGACGTTCAGCTGTACCGCTGTTGATCCTGGCTAACAGGAGTTGTAGTGGGAGGGTGTGGAAGTGGGTCATTCTAACTAATATTCTAACCCACTTATTCATAAAAAACAAACGCTTTATAAGCCTGTTTTAGTTAAAGTATGTTTTGTCACTTTCTTTCATTACGACATTTCCTTATGAACGACAGAGACAAAACATACTTTAACTAAAACAGGCTTATAAGCCTTGTACCGCTGTTGATCCTGGCTAACAGGAGTTGTAGTGGGAGGGTGTGGAAGTGGGTCATTCTAACTAATATTCTAACCCACTTATTCATAAAAAACCCTTTTTTTTCATCGCATTCCGCTCCGCGCCGTCGTCGCATTCCGCTCCGCGCCGTCGTCGTGTTCGCACGTCTGTCGCGCGCTCTCTCGATCGTTCGTTCGTTCGTCTCGCTGTGCTGTGCTGTGCTGTGCTCCGTGCTCCGTGCATCGTGCATCGTGCTGCGCTCGCCGCCTGCTGCTCTTCCGCGCCGTGTCGTCCGTCGTGCCGCACAACCGCGTCGCGCTCCCCCCGCGCCGGTCTACATCCGTGCTTCCGCGACGGTAGCGCCACTCCGCGGCCGGCCGCGTCGACTGTTTAACGTCGTATACGTTATTGCGCATAGGGACCGCCGCGCAGTTTTCACTGCGGGTTCTAGGTCCCTTTTGTTTCACGCGAATTCGTGCATCGTTGTAAATCCGCCCCTAGCGGTGGTCGCCCTGACAGACACCCCTTAGGCAGGGGAAAACAGTGTCTCGGGCAGGAGGCCGACCCGAGCCTCGTGGTTCCCCTTCTGGGAAACACACTTTCGGAAGGCGTTAGCGTACGGCCTTGGGGGGTCTCCTAGTCGTGCGCTAATTGCGTCCGCCCTACCAACCACCCATCCCACCCTCCTATCCCCGTGGTGTTGTTTGGGCGTCTGCCGGGACCGCTCCCGGCCGGCTACCCTCTCGCCTCGGGCTGCTAGGGCTTTACACCCTCCGCACATTAAGATTGGCGGAGGACCACGACACACCTGAGTGTTAGGGCCCACCTAGGTCACTCAACCTCCCCGCCTCACCCGGCCGGGAGGGTACCTACACATCCGCGGGCAATCCCACCCGTCGGACCCCGCGCTTCACGCACTTTGCGCTTCACGCACCCTCTCTCTTTTTGAATTCCTTCAAAATGTCCCACCTACTCGAGATGGTCGCCGTCAAGTCCATCATGACCCACCTTCTTCGAAACCACCCCCGCGTCTGTGTCGAACTCAAGGAGTCTCCTCACTTCGCCCACCTACTCGAGGCTGCTGAAAAGAGCATAGCCAAATCCGATGAGCATACCAAACGGCTCACCCGCGACCGCTCGCCCCTCAGGCACACCTCCTCATCCCCTGAGGCTGGACCGTCAAGCTCCCCCGCGAGCAAGGACGTCGTAGCCTCAGAAGAAGAAAACGACTGTACCGATTCGTACGAATCCCTTTCGGACTCGTACTGCACCTCCATGGATGAGGACGAGTTCATCCCGGTCACCAAGACCAAGCGGCAAAAGAGGCGGCGTAACGCCAAATCTGCTGTCTCCTCCTCTTCTTCGTCAGCGCAGCCTCCTAAAAAGAGCGCTGCGGCCAACACCCCCCCGCCCTCAGCGGAGCCGATGGACACTAGTGCCATCCCGCCCCCCGCCCCTCAGGCCGCCCGCTCCACTCGCCCGCCCCCTGTAATAGTACAGGATAAGGCCAAGTGGGGCCGTCTATCTGCTCTTCTTAATGAAAAGAAGATAGCTTTCACCCACGCCCGTTCGACCCCTCAGGGTATCAAAGTCGAGGTACCTACCTCCGACGATCACCGTCGCCTCACGACCCTCCTCAAAGCCGAAGCTATCGGCTTTCATACGTATGCCCTAGAGGCGGAACGCCTCTTCCGCGCGGTCATACGCGGAGTGCCAAAGGAGCTGGACTCCAAGGATATCTTGGAGGACCTCCAGGCGCAGGGCTTCCCCGCTTCCGAAGTACACAGGATGTACAATGGCCGCACCAAAACACCATACGACATGGTGCTGGTCATTCTCCCCATGACCCATGTAGGCAAATCAGTCGCCAGCAAGCTGAAGACTGTTTGCAACCTCTCCGGCCTCACCGTAGAGCCCCCCAATCGCAAAGGCCCCCCGGGCCAATGCCACCGATGTCAGCTTTACGGGCACTCTGCCCGTAATTGCTTTGCCACTCCAAGGTGCGTCAAGTGCCTCGGAGACCACGGCACAACCGACTGCCCCCGCCCCAAAGTTAGGGAGGAGTGCACCGAGCCGCCGAGCTGCGTCTTGTGCGGAGCCACTGGGCACCCCGCGAATTACCGCGGATGCCCGATGGCTCCTCGCAGGAACCGCGTTGCGGCTGGGCGCACCCCTGCCCAAACTAAATCGCCGCCGCGCCCACTCATGTCCATTGGAGTGACCAAACCCAATTTTCCCCCGCTAAAGCCTACAAGTTATATGCCGCCACCGGCTGTAGCTGACCTGCGCCCCTCATGGGCAAAGGTCGCCGCCCCCTCCCCACTTCAAACTCGCCCTGCTACTCAGCAGCTCGCGAGCCCAAATTACCTCGGCTCACCGGCTTCCCCGGCAAAGCAAACCCCCGCGAATAACCGCCCCCCCCCTGCCCCTCTGGCCGAAGACGATTTATCGTTAGTTTGCCGCTTCGCCAGCGTCTTCAACGCTGCCGAAATCGCGGAGCTCGCCCGTCAGCTCAGGGCCACCGACGGCAAGCCGGAAGATCGGCTGGCTGTCGCTATCAACCACTCGAGATTGATCGCCTCAATCTCAAATTTCAACGCGAACGCCACTTAGGCGTTCACCCACCGTAAACATGTTCACACTACAAACGACACTCTATACTCGCCGGTGAGTATAGATCCGCGTCTTTGTCACACCCTAGAGTCACCGCGATTTTTAGTACGACTAAGGTCGCCTAGGCCTTTCACTGTTTGTCACTAAACATACCTATGTATAGCACACTACAATTAGCTTTTTCCAAATTCAAAATTGTGTGTCGGAGAGTTTCTTGCGTCGTTTCTTCTCTCTGACTATACACATTACGAAGCGATGGTAATCAAGTCTCTAAATTCCCCCATGCAACGCCCTAAGCCGAGGTTCGAGCCCTGCGTGGGCACCCTTAGGCGTCGGTTGCAAGCATCTACTTTTCGTCCTGTTGCATGAAGTCAGGGTGCGCTTCGCGCACCATGACTGCATGCAAGAGATTGGGCAGAGCGCTATCGCGCTCACCCCACCGCCCGGTTAAGCTGAAAAAGTCCTTAGGACTATCAGCGAGTTCCAGTCTACAATAAAAAAAAAAAAAAAAAATCATAAAAAACAAACGCTTTATAAGCCTGTTTTAGTTAAAGTATGTTTTGTCACTTTCTTTCATCACAACATTTCCTTATGAACGACAGAGACAAAACATACTTTAACTATGGCTTATAAAGCGTTTGTAAATTTTTTATGAATAACACGGTAAATGCGAAAGTTTGGATGTTCGTTTGTCGCTCAATCACGGCGACATGGATGAACGGATTTGGATGAAATTTGGTATGTAGGTAGAATCTACCCTGTATTATGACATAGGAATTTTTTATCCCTATAAAGTGAGTAGTTTCCGCGGGATAAACAAATCTCCGCGATAAAGTTATTCCACATGCGGAAAGCACATGCATGCATTCAAGCATGCGGAAACATACATTCAGTGTACTAAGTATCGGGAATTTGTCAATAAAACAAAAAATACAAATTATTCATCTAAATTTATTTTATCGCCTTCAAAGTAGGCCCCATCGCTTACAATACAACATCTCCACCGCTTCACCCAGTCTTCCATACATTTTTCATAGGCTATTTGCAGTATGGCCTTTAGCTCATTCAGCGAATTTTCTTTTATGGCTTCTATCGACTCAAAACGTTTTCCTCGAAGTGGTAATTTTAACTTGGGAAATAAAAAAAAGTCAGACGGAGCCATATCAGGTGAATACGGTGCTTGGTCGAGAACTTTTGTTGAATTTTTCGCTAAAAACTCTTTCACTATAATGGCTGTGTGTGATGGTGCATTATCATGGTGCAGCATCCATGAGTTGTGTTGCCACAAATCTGGACGTTTTCGGCGGATACTCTCACGCAAACGCTTCATGACGCCTAAATAATATTCTTTATTCACTGTTTCTCCCTCTGGAAGGAATTCGGAGTGAACCACACCACGGTAGTCAAAAAAAACTGTCAGCATCACCTTGATTTTGGAGCGACTTTGCCGCGGTTTTTTGGGTTTCGGCTCGTTTTCGAGACGCCATTCTGAAGACTGTTGGCTTGTTTGCATGTCGTACTCATAAACCCATGTCTCGTCGCCAGTTATTATACGTTTCATAAAGGTCGGATCCGTAGAAGCTCGGGAAACCATGTCTTCAGCGACATGATTTCGCTGCGCTTTTTGAACAAAATTGAGCTCTTTTGGAACTAGTCGAGCGGCGACGCGTTTCATGCCTAAAATGTCAATGAGAATGTTGTGGACGGACTTAAAAGATATGTTCACCTCACTAGCCAACTCTCTCAGACTCATACGTCGATTTTCGAGCACTAGCTTCTTGATTCTGTCGATGTTTTCTTTGGTCGTAGCGGTTGAAGGTCTACCAGAACGAGGCAAGTCTACTACTACTTCTCGGCCTTCTTTAAAAGCCTTATACCATTCATAAGCCCTTGTTTTCGATATACACGATTCGCCGTAGGTATTTCGCAACATTTTTAGTGATTCACCACATGAAATATCATTTGAAACACAAAATTTAAGGCACACTCTTTGTTCAACAATATTTTCCATTGTAAAAATCGCCGAGGACTCAAAACTATGACCAACAAAAAGTGTAGTTTAAAACAAATTAAATGACAGATCCCGCTCAAATTTTGCGCGCTAAATCAGTACAGTGCTACCAACATGCAGTAAAAAAATTAGAACGACCTCTTTTACGCGGGTCTTTTTATTGACATATTCCCGATACTTTTTACACAGAGTAGTACAGTTTAAGTAATTTAAAACATAATTTTAAATAGGATAAGGATAGATAAGGCATGAACTTTGCAACATAATGGATAAATGCAACATCATTTTGATAAACTCAATGAAAATAGTCTATGTACTCTTGCAAAAAAAAAAAAAACTGTGTTAAGATCTACAATCCCGTTGGTTTTGCTAACTTGCGTAACAAGCCCGCAATACAAAGATTGTAACATATGTTGAGGGCAGGCTGAAAACCAGTGCTGAGTGATTCACGACACTCAGTGTTTACTGAGACTGTCCCCCACACACGCACTCATTGTAGTACCTAGTTAGTCATAGAGCCGTGTTGGTGGTTCGATCTTGAGACTGGGATCGCGTCTCGATCTCGATATTATAGTTTTCTTTTATTTTTTTGATACTGTTTCAATATGAAACAGGTTCTCAAGCGTGAGCTGGTGGCCATCTCGGTCTCGAGAGCGGTTTGTGGGATGCGGACCTTGATTTCCTCTATTTTGATTACTTGTATGTTGTTGTGGTTTTTTTTTTCGGTGTGTGGAAATAAATGGTTTAAATGGTTTAAAGCAAGTTAGAAAATTTAGGTGCGTTTGTCAGCTGTTACTTTCGGGTAATGCCGAATCCATAGATTTAGAGGTCTGTAGCAGTGGCGATATGAAATGAAATGAAATGAAAATGAAAATCATTTATTCATGTAGGGCAATACAATATGCACTTATGAACGTCATTTGTTTTTTAAACTACCACTAGCTCGGAACGCGACCACTACTGAGAAGAGCTAGCGAGAAACTCTGAGGTTTTGTCTCTTTTCAATCAATCATTTACAATCAAGAAAGGTTACAACAATTTTATATATCGTGTAGAGGAGCCGTTTAATCCCATGGATTACTTTCATTGATGTAGTCTGAAATTTTGTAATATCCCTTTTTACATTATTTTTGTTTTATAATAAGTTTAAATTTATTAAGCGGAAGATTCCGTATATCCATGGGAACCTTGTTGTAGAAGCGCACACATTGACCTCTGAATGACTTACTAACTTTACTAAGTATACTAAAAGGTACAGCTAATTGATTTTTGCTCCTTGTATTGACCTCCTTGTATTGATACCTCCATATAAGCCCAAAAGCCCGTCGAAATCTAAGCTAAGCTATTCCACGCAGGGGAAGCCGCGGGCGGAAAGTTTGTCTTATCTAAATGTGCCGCCAAACAGCAATGTTAATAGTATTATTGTGTTCCGGTTGTCAAAGATAAGATAGCCAGTTCCCCAAATAAGATGGGGTCTCATCTTCACTTAACATCAGCTGTAATTGAGGTGTTAACCCGTTGTGTATAAAAAAAAGAAAAATAAAGATTATTTTACTTTTGGAATTTGTAGGTAAGTTACACAAAAATTACCCCCCTATTCTGGATCCGAGCCTGCTCTAATGGATCCCAATCACAATAATAACAATGGCTGCCTTGATCGATGGGTATTGCTGGATTTGTCAACTGCGGTATGGTAATTGAAAACGAATATGAATGGAGAAATTCACTTATCTGTCTTGTAATAAAAAATCTTACCATATGTAATGGTGTCCACTGAACCCAGGACTATTTGTGTCACTGCGATTTTGGTTTTAAAATGGTTTATCCCAGTCAGCAAACGATAGAATAGTTGCATCAGAACAATGTTTAATTTGAAGCAAACTGGTTCGCCCGCCTGCCCTTCTGTTAGGTTCACATGTATGAATGGAGAAATGAAATTTGCCCTTGTAATAAGATGACTGATTAAATTGGGTTTTATTTAGAACCAGCTTTCCGCCCGCGACTTTGTCCACGTCGAAGATTTCATCAAAATCGGTTCAGCAAAAAAATATGCCTATATGTTAATCCAGGTCCTAATCTGTGTACCAACCAAATTTCATCCAAATCCATCCAGCCGTTTAGGTGGGAAGAGGTAACAAACATACATACATACATACGACATGCACACACACCGTTTGTTAGTCGTATACCTCGAAATCAAAAAATCCTTGTAGCTTTTCACCTAGCCCCGTGATAGCGTATTTTGTTGTGGCGTGTAATAACGGTGGTATATTTTGTTACTCGCATATATGATAAGAAAATCAACAGGCAGCGAACTTACTAAAAGATCGACGATTTGCATAAGACGAGAAGGATCACCATCTTCGAACCCGTAGGCGTGGGGAGGAATTCCACCCATATATAGTTATACCGAACATTCGCACTAAGAAGTTCGATTCTTCATTCGTCATCCGAACAGCCAAGGCATGGAACTCCCTTCCGGCGTCAGTCTTTCCTGAATCCTACAACCTTGGGATCTTCAAGAGCAGAGTGAATAGGCATATACTGAGATCGCGTGCTTCATCTTCGGCCACATCGTCACTTCCCATCAGCTGGGATTGTGGTCAAACGCGTATCCAGTTGACCATAAAAAAAACCCCCACGACCCTGTTATTTATTATAATTTTTTTTGGGTTTATTTATCGCATTATCATATCATTTACGGGCAATAACCAAGTAAATGGTACATTCCTATTTATTTTAGAATCGTAAGTCAGTTAGTATTATTAATTATGTAAATAATGTAGTTAAGCTGTTGTAGGACAAGCATTAGGAGTCATGTATGTTCCACCCGCGGTGGCCATTGTATTCAGATTTAAATAAAATCATAGCAACTTAATATTGTTGCCAGAGAGGTTACAATGTTTATCGTTATTAATTTGTTTGCTGTCGAGACGATAGGAAGTCAAATGGTTTATATCTACAGGCACGATCTTTATAAACCTTTTGAATGAATATGTTTTCTGAAAAATTTTATCTGTGGACACTGTTTGTCAAAGAATTATTATTTTACCAATATATTTCTTGTATTATGCTTTGACTGTTTGTGTTCTTAAAATAAAAAAATAAAAATAAAAAATAAACCTTTATTTATTTATTTATTTAACACTTTATTGTATATAAGCATACACGTCAAACAAAACAAAAAAAAACAGGAGAATATTAAAATATACAAAAGGCGAGCTTATATCTATAAGAGATCTCTTCCAGCAAACCTCAGTAAGGAGACAAATTGATGAGGTAACGTAAAAGTAGACAGCGAGTACACTTACAAAAACAGTAGTTATAAACAAAAATACAACTAATAAATAGAGAAAATAACAACCATGTCGAAGACATATATACTTAAATTATGGTGTTTGTTATAATATAAATAAATATAATTAAATATATAATCTAATATGATAAAAATAAATACAAAACCTATAAATAAATACCTGTGATATATATTTAAACAAATGTACACAAATAATAATAATAATCTATTGAGACAGTTTAAGGTAATGCTCCTTCAGTCGCGATTTGTTTTAAAGTTCCTGCAATAAAGATTTTGTTTCAAAGATAATCCAAACATTAGCGTTTGGGTGTTCCACACATGAATTAATGCTTGAAATTGTATTTTTTGATGAAAAATTCCTTAGTCGCCTTTTACGTCACGGGAAGAGACGGGATGGTTCTATTCTTTTTACGTGCCGAAACACAGCACTAAGTTAATAAAAACAGACAGCATATTTTGCGGACGCCATGTTGGATTTTTTGCCATAAAATGTATCCTCAATCCGCCTCCGTGGCTCAATGTAAACAACATTGGGTTTACAATTCGGAGGTCCCGGATTCGATCCCCAGCGGGGTACATGTTTTAAGTACTCGATTTGGTTGGTCGTAGGGCATTTTAAATGTTTGCCTCTTAAACCATCTTATCTAAATCTGCCGCCAAGCAGCAATGTTAAATAGCATTGTCGTGTTTCGGTTGACAGAAATAAGATAGCCAGTCCCCATAGATGTGTTGGGGTTTCCGGGTCAGTACGCTTTTTCCTTCGACCTCATCTTCACTTAACATCAGGTGTGATTGAGGTCAAGTACGAACCCGTCGTGCATAAAAAAAACCCGAAGCGTACTGACCCGGAAACCCCAATTGGGGGACTGGCTATCTTATCTCTGACAACCGGAACACAACAATGCTATTAACATTGCTGCTTTATTTTTTTTTTATTTTTTTTTTTATTAAGAACTGGTTTCGCGTTTGACTACAATCTCACCTGATGGAAAGTGACGATGTAGTCGAAGATGCATCACGCGCACCCAGTAAATGCCTATTCACTCTAGACTTGAAGATCCCAAGGTTGTAAGTGTCGGGAAAAACCGACGCGGGCAGTGAGTTAGCAGTCCGCATTATAAATGATGAAGCAAAGCGCTTAGTGCGGATGTTCGGTATGTTGACAACATATGGATGGAAACCCTCCCGCGCCTGGTTGTCCGAAGATGGAAAGTGGACGGTGGAATAAGATCGTGCTTGGCGGCAGATTTAGATAAGATGGTGGTAGCTAGCCAGGCGGACATTTAAAATGCCCTACCACCAACCAAACCGAGTACTTAAACATGTACCCCGCTGGGGATCGAACCCGCGACCTCCGAATCGTAAACCCAATGTTGTTTACATTGAGCCACGGAGGCGGTAACTATGTAACTCCAATATGGAGAGGATACAAGATCAAGTATAATATTTAAGATTTACGACTTTATTCGCGTCTATTTTCCACGCTTTCACTGAATAAACATTAAGCTGCGCAGGAGTAAATCAATGGTCCAGATCTATACATCGTGAGCGAGCAGATCGTAGATCACAATCCAACTAACTAGATCGGCGCAGGTTTCCGTAAAAAGTATATAATTAAAACCATCAATCACTCGTCTGTCTGTGTGTCTGTAGTATAGGTAGGTGTACGGGTTTTTTTAATTAATAAAAATTCAATCGAGCTGCACGGTAAAGGTTAGCAAAGTTCTTTAATTGAAACTTTAAACCAAAAAATTGACCAAAACTTACAATTTTTTAGTTGAATAATGGAAACAGTGAAATAAATAAATAAATAATAAATAAATAATAAATAAATAATAAATAAATAATAAATAAATAATAAATAAATAATAAATAAATAATAAATAAATAATAAATAAATAATAAATAAATAATAAATAAATAATAAATAAATAATAAATAAATAATAAATAATAAATAAATAATATATAATAAATGTCTTTGTAGGTCTAAAGGTGTAAATCTAGGTCCACAGTAAGCATCTAGGCTTGTGTTATGGATACCAGATGGTTGATAAACTACATGTTGGTCATTTATACATGCATGTATAAATGAAAAACATCCATAACTCGGGAACACATGTCTGTATACATCACACAAACATTTACCCCTCGCGGGATGCGAACTCGCAACCGTTAATAATAAAATAAATAAATAAATATTTCGGACACTTACACCAATCATCTAGTCCCAAACTAAGCAAAGCTTGTACTATGAATACTAGATAACGGATAAACATACATAAATAATTATATAAACATCCATGACTCGGGAATAAATGTTTATATTCATCACACAAACATTGACCCCTCGCGGGATTCGAACCCGCAACCGTTGGTTTCGCTGATAGGGTCACTATCCACTACACCAATCGGTCGTCATAATGAAATATTATTGTGCCTTTTTTAAAAACCACTTTCAAAAGAGCAACCCTTGTTCATTTCAGGGTACAATTGCCATATAAATATTTATGTATTGCTTATCCGTTATCTAGTATCCATAGCACAAGCTTTGCTTAGTTTGGGACTAGATGACTGGCGTAAGTGCCCCAAATATATATTTATTATTATTTATTTATTTATATTCTCGGACGCAGTGAAATTCACAGTGGCAAGCTATCACTGACAGGTACTCTATACATGTGGGAAAAAAATAATGAAAGCGTATCCTTACTGGCTAAAACGACCATGGTTAAAAAATGATGCAATGTTTCATACATGATATATATAGGAAATTAAACATAAAAGAGAGTTTGCCTTTCTCTTTGTTAATATGCGGAAGCTTGCAAATCTTCACACACATGCGCACCCGCAACTTGTAAAATTCTAACGTGCTAGTTACATCCAAGGCTAGTTCTAAAGCTAAGGCTATCTCCCTAAGTCTAATTTAACAGATTTTACTTATAAAATGTAATGACCAGTGACACAAGCTTTGCTTAGTTTGGACTAGATGATTTTTTTAATTATAAAAGTTCATTATTTCGCCGAATGATAATTGACAAGCGATCGGAATTTTATGGACATAATAAACACATCGCTTTTATAACATCTCTGATATAGAACTTGGCTCTCTAATCCGTCTACAATAAATAATAGTAAAAAACGATAACTTGTTTGGAAACGTCGGATTTAGTCGTCAAACTCACTCGTTAACTCGCTGTAACACACGACGAGAGAAACTGGAATAAAGTGGATAATTGGATTCCATAATGCGACCATAAACTGATATTGCTCATGAGCTTTGCATTCAGATAATCTAGTGCTATTTTAATTGTGAGACTTGGCCGTTTTTGTTTTTAGAGGCGTAGTAAATCAAACTTTACTCCTCACCTCCGTATCAGTCTTACATGTCCCCACTGCTGGGGCCCAGCCCCCTCTCACTGGCAGAGGTAAGGGCCATAATCCACCACGCGGGACCAGTGCGGATTTGTCAGTTTTCAATTGAAAACAAACGGCGTTGACTATTTAACATGCCCTCCGAAACACGAAAACGGGGTTTACGAATCGGAGGTCTAATCAAATCAAATCAAAATATTTTATTTCATAGGATATTAATATAAGAATAAGAATCGTTTATTTGATCCATTTAACGACACACATATTATTATACATGTATAACGGTGAATAGCAAAGTCAAAGTCAAAGTCAAAAATGCTTTATTTTGTAGGTACACAGAGTACACTTAAAATAGTCAATTTTACATAGTAAATTTTAAATTTTTTAAGCTACTGCTTGTTTAAAATGCAATTTTCCCCTGAGAAGACCAAGCAAGAAACTCGAAGGGTTGCTTTTTTAAAAACAGGCTTTGATTTAACATAAAGGTTTTTATATTTCATTATTAATTGTGAAATAGCCTGGCATGCGAACGATCTGATTATGTCCAGGGATGATTATCATCTAAATAGTCTGATATTTTATAATATGCTTTCTCAATAAGTTTCTGTTTTACAGTATCTTTAAATTTATCGAGAGGAAGATTTTGTATATCAACTGGAACCTTATTGAAAAAGCGTATACATAACCCTTTGAATGAATTACTGACTTTGCGGAGGCGACTTATGTGACATGCAAGTTTATCTTTATTTCTTGTATTGACATCATGTTTATCACTATTTTTCCTAAATGATGTTATATTTTTTTTGACATACATTAGATTTACAAAAATGTACTGTGACGAAAAGGTTAGAATGTTATACACTTTAAACCTATCTCTAATTGACATAATGGAATTGGGACCGAGACAAAAGTAGGTACACAAAACAGTTTCATATAATTGGATGAGTGAGTACTCCTATCTCATAGCACAGTTTACAAAAATAAAAGTAAAAAATAGGCACCTAGGTACCTAAGTAAAGTTTCACTAATAGATTTAAAGTATTTAAAAATGAATTTTCGGTGTCGCAAAGTGGTGTCAAAGAAGGTCTCCTACTCAGCATAAGTTGCGGTCTAGAAATTAGACTACAACGCTGGTTTTCAGTGGAGCCTAAGGTGAAACACGGACGCCGATCGAACACTGATGGTAAGTTTTGAACACAGTTTTTTATATATATACATATTTATTGCTTATAGATTATTTATTTTAATACTGTGGTGCTAGTTGGTTATATATAATCGATCGAAAGAAGAGTAAAAGATATTAAGGTCGATAACCGCTACAGTAGTAAGACTCGATACTGCATGATCACGAATCGGACCACAAAAAAGTATTCCTTTATAATATATCGGACCGCGAGCGCATCTGTCAAATTTACGGCTCATTCACAAAGCTGTCTCCCCAAAGAAGAACGAGCAAGAAACTCTAGGGTTGCTGTTTTAAACAGATTATAGGTTACAATTTGTGATTTGATAATTATATGAATAATAAGACAGCTATGTCCATGCTTGCTTATCATTCACTTCCGTCGTTGGTCGTCGTTGTCGTTGGTTCGATCTCCAGCTCAGTACTCGGTTTGGTTGGTGGTAGGACATTTTAAAATGTCCGCCTGGCTAGCTACCAACCATCTTATCTAAATCCTTGCGCCTTCTCATGATTCTCCTTATTATGTATAGTTTAGATTATTCTTTTTCTACAACTCTTAGAACGTGCCTTGTGAGAGGCACGAGTGTCTAATGGAGTATTAGCAAATGACAGGTGATGTATAATTAACATGAAATAAATCACTATTTCATTAAACATAATGTGTTACCAATCAACGACGCAAGTCAAGTAAGTATAGTCTGCAATAGAACTTAGATTCATTCCGCACTAGTTGTTGCCCGCGACTTCGTTCAAAATCGGTTCAGCAAAAAATTTTGACAAAGCAAAAAACTTTCGAGTTCATCATTTATTGTGTTTAAAACGTATACAGGGTGAATTTGAATTCGTGCTGGTGAACCCAATTTTGATTACGCATTCGATCAAAAAATTTATTCGATTACCCATAGAAAGTAAACCACTGTCGTTTTTTTTTAAGCACGATGGGTTCGTACTTGACCTCAATCACACCTGATGTTAAGTGAAGATGAGGTCGAAGGTGGAAGCGTAGGTACGACCCGGAAACATCAATACATTTGGAGGACTGGCTATCTTATCTCTGACAATCGGAACACAACAATGCTATTAACATTGCTGCTTGGCGGCAGATTTAGATAAGATGGTGGTAGCTAGCCAGGCGGACATTTAAAATGCCCTATCACCAACCAAACCGAGTACTTAAACATGTACCCCGCTGGGGATCGAACCCGCGACCTCCGAATCGTAAACCCAATGTTGTTTACATTGAGCCACGGAGGCGTTTGTCAGAGATAAGATAGTAAGAAAGGGATAGATATGCATAAGAAGAAAAAGCACAGGCTACTTGATAAAACGGTAAGCATAACGATAATTATTATTATGATTAATATTACCATCTACATTCTGTCGACTGTACTTAACTGTGCTTTACATTACCATATACAGCCTTAAACAGTGATGTAACATTATTGAGTGATACAGGATGATGTTTTTTTTTTTGTTTTATGTCACTATCCGCAATCAGTCGCCAGACAGCGCCATTCATCTGCATTCTCTATCGCATATTTCATGGGGAGTGTTCTGAAGAACTGTTCGAGCTAATACCCGCTGCTCAATTTAACCGATACACGTCTCGCCGAAAATTAAATTTCCATCCACATTCACCTGGATGAGTGGAAGTCTACCACTGTACGTTTCTCAAGAAACTTCTTACCACGTACGACCACCCTGTGGAACGGACTTCCGGCAGCGGTATTCCCGAACGAGTACGACATTGGAACCTTCAAGAAACGAGCCTACACCTTTGTCAAAGGCCGGCAACGCATCTGTAACCCTTTTGGTGTTGCGGGTGTCCATGGGCGGCGGTGATTGCTTTCCATCAGGTGACCCGCATGCTCGTTTGTCGCCCTATCATATAAAAAAAAATCTAGTTCCAGAGTAAGCAACTATAGGCTTGTGTTGTGGATAAACGGATTTGGATGATATTTGGTATATAGATAGAATATGCCCTGTATTAAAACATAGGTTACTTTTTTACCCGATAAAGTGAGTAGATCCCGCGGGATAAATAAATTTCTGCGATAAAGTTATTCCACGCAGGCGAAGCCGCGGGCGGAGAGCTAGTGTTTATATAAATGTTTATGTATGTTTATCCGTTATCTACTCTAAATGTTTATCCTACAATGCGGAAAGTACCTTCGCCAAATTGTACAGAATGTGACGTTACAGAAGACGTTCTCCATATCTTAATGGAGTGTGTCCGGTATGAAGCATGTAGAAGGCAAATTAATATTACCTATGGCCATCCACTTGAAGCTGTTGGGGGCTGTAATATTGTATTGGCAATCTCTATATCCGAAATAGTCAAAGCAATATATAAATTAGTCAGAGTCGGTATAAATAATAGGGTGTAAATATTCCTGCGTCGTCAGTCAGTCTTTCCTGAATCCTACAACCTTGGGATCTTCAAGAGCAGAGTGAATAGGCATTCACTGAGATCGCGTGCTTCATCTCCGACCACATCGTCACTTTCCATCAGGTGAGATTGTGGTCAAACGCGAATCCAGTCAATCATTAAAAAAGAAAAAAAAAATCTCGTATACCTACATAATACAAACTTTGTTGGTTTGGGAGTGTGTGCGTTTTCACCTTCGGACATAATTTAACTTAATATAATAATGACTGAGGTCGAACGCGAACATATATTACATACATTGGTTGGTGGTAGGGCATATTAAAATGTCCGCCTGGCTAGCTACCACCATCTTATCTAAATCTGCCGCCAAGCAGCAATGTTAATAGTCCGGTTGTCTGAGATAAGATAGCCAGTCCCCCAAATCTTCACTTAACATCAGGTGTGATTGAGGTCAAGTACGAACCCGTCTTGCATAAAAAAAAAAAAAAAAAACCTCGTCCGCATAGAATTCCTTCTGCTATCAAATATCACTCTATGACTCAAAAGAAATCCCATTAAAAATACTACAGGAACCAGTCGCTTTTCCGGGATAAAAGTAGCCTATATGTTAATCCAGGACCAAATCTGTCTATCAACCAAATTTCAACTAAATCTGTTCAGCCGTTTAGGCGTGAAGAGGTTACAAACATACATACACACACAACGCATTTATAATACGAGCAGTCCGCTCGCAGCTTTGCCTGCATGGAATAGATTTATCGCGGGTATGTTTAATTTGTTTACTTACTTTATCGGGAATTTACGGGAAATTACGGGAACTTTATCGGGATAAAAAGTACCCTTAATCTTATTCCAGGGTATATTCTACCTATATACCGTTCTGACGTAATTGAGCAACACACAAATAAAGAAACAAGCAAACAAACAAACATACAACCGCCTCCGTGGCTCAATGTAAACAACATTGGGTTTACGATTCGGAGGTCGCGGATTCGATCCCCAGCGGGGTGCATGTTTATGTACTCGATTTGGTTGGTGGTTGAGCATTTTAAATGTCCGCCTGGCTAGCTACCACCATGTTATCTAAATCTGCCGCCAAGCAGAAATGTTCATAGAATTGTTGTGTTCCGGTTGTCATAGATAAGATACCCGTTTTGCCGTGATTGTGCAACACACAAATAAACAAACAAGCAAACAAACTAACAAATAAACATACTTTCACATTCATAATATTAGTTGGGATAGTTGGTATTACCTACCTATCAAAATCACCGTATCTAATCAGCTCAAATTCGTTACACCCTCTACAATTTCACCGTGTCTCGTATCGATTCGACAGTAATCGATAACCGGTCGTTTTAATCGATCTACTTTCGATCGTGATCGGCCAACGTTGCCGGTGGGAGAATAAAAACAAAACGCTTAGATATCGGCTTAGATTTGAGTGTTTTGACAACGTTCGACAGAATTAAGTAACATTGTGGATTAGCTAATGATTATTCACTGTGCAATATATGTATAAGGGAAACGTAAGGTTCAATAGGCATTAACGCTCTCTTAAATAAGAACTAATGTTTGATAAAAACATATTAATATAAAAAAACTACCTCACTGAACCAGCCACTACAAAGTAAATATGTTCTAGATTGGTGTAGAGGTTAGCAACTCTGACCACTATACCAAAAGGTTGCGGGTTCGAATCCCGCTACGGGCATATGTTTGTGTGATGAATACGGACATGTGTACCCGAGTTACGAATGTTTTCATTTATAATAAGTAGTTATTTACAAAAAAAAATGTATTTATGTTGTATATCAACCATCTGGTATCCACAAGACAAGCCTATAGTTGCTTACTGTGGAACTAGATGGCGCTGTGTGTATGTCTAACGAAAAAAAAAAAAAAAAAAAAGATAGACAGGTAGTTAGGTAGATAGATAGATAAATAAAATAATAGATAAATATCCTTAGACATACACACAGCGCCATCTAGTTCCACAGTAAGCAACTATAGGCTTGTGTTGTGGATACCAGATGGTTGATAAACTACATTATTATAAACGCTATAAAAATTTCCAGAATCCTCATATTGACCGCTATCCTATAAATAAAATATAAATAAATATCATTTGCATTTACATACAACGCCATCTAGGTCCACAGTAAGCATATAGGCTTATGTTATGGATACCAAATGGTTGATAAACTACACAAATACATTTATTTTGTAAATTAATACATACATAAATGAAAAACATCCATAACTCGGGAACACATGTCTGTATTCATCATACAAACATATGCCCCTAGCGGGATTCGAACCCGCGACGTTTTGATATTGTGGTCTGAGTTACTAACCACCACACCAAACAGTCGTTATTATAGTTGGATAATTTATAACAGAAATATTGAAATATGTCGATCTACATTAAAAATATTCTTAAAACAACTCCGTCATGATTCTCTTCTATTTAAGAGCTATGCTCTTGTCGGTGGAGTAACGACCATGTCTCTCTACTTTCCGCCCTCGTTTTAACCTCTTGGTATGACACGACATTCACCTTTTCTTTCACTTGGTCAAAGTAATTACGCCTAGGTCTTCACCCTTCCTCTCTTTCCTTCAATCTTTCACTCAATTATGTTTTTCAAAAAAATATCGTGTCGTATCAAGTGACCTATCATCTTTCCTCTTCGGTTCTCAACTGTGGCTAACAGGCATCTCTTCTCCTTTACCATCATTAACACCTCTTCATTTGTTCTCTTCTCGGTCCAGCTTATTCCCTCCATTCGTCTCCAGCACCACATCTCGAATGCCTCTAACCTTTCCCTATCCCTTTGTGTTAATGTCCATGTCTCACAACCGTATAATGCTATGTATGGAGTATACTCCATACATTAGCATTTTATCAGCCGCTTTCTAGCTTTTTTGCTTATTTTAGCTTTAAATATCACGATGTCATGATTATCACATATTATTTCTAGGACAAAATCTTCTGGCTCCATCTTCAAACCATCGCCATCATGTGTAATGGAAAGTGTTCATGACAACAAAACAATCTAGCCCAAGTTCGACTACCTTACCATCAGGCAGTTCCAATTCCACCTACTTTTTTTTTGAGCTGGATCGTTTGCTGTTAGGCCCGTATTAATAAATCGTTCTTGAGATTGAGATCGCATCTCAGTCTCAAGACCACTTTTCCTGATGCTGTTTTAATATGCAGCAGATTCTCAAGCGTCAACTTGAGGATTTATTAATACGGGCCCTAGTCAAGTGACTTTTACAGCTTCACCGGGCGGGGGGGCGAGCGCGGGAGCGCGCTCTGACTATATGCAACAGCACGTATGCGTAGTTGCAACCGATGCCTGAGGGTGCCCTCAGGGGCTCGAACCTCGGCTTAGGACGTTGCGTGGGAAGTTTAATCCCGGCTATTATATACATATATATATTTTTTCTTATGTATAATATATGGATATGGATGAGCGAGGCTTCCTGATACAGGTATTATTATAATTAATGGGTAGTCTCAACCTTGTTTAACGTAATCTAATGTTTTGATTACGAAATAAACATTTTTTGATTTCTGATTTTTGATTTTGAACTTCAATGCTCAATACAGTACAATACAATACAAATACACTTTATTGCCAACAGATAAGAAAATACAGTTTCAGAAAAGTGGTAGGAATAGAAGGAAGTTGACTGGAAGGATCACTATCCACTACACCAACCGGTCGTCAAGCGTATACAGTGTCCCATAAATGACGTGTTAACTTTTTTTTTTTTTTATATGAAATGGCGGCAAACGAGCATGCGGGTCACCTGATGGAAAGCAATCACCGCCGCCCATGGACACCCGCAACACCAAAAGGGTCACAGATGCGTTGCCGGCCTTTGAGGAAGGTGTAGGCTCGTTTCTTGAAGGTTCCAATGTCGTACTCGTTCGGGAATACCGCTGCAGGAAGTCCGTTCCACAGGGTGGTCGTACTTGGTAGGAATTTCTTGAGAAACGTACAGTGGTAGATTTCCACTCATCCGGGTGATGTGAATGGAATTTTAATTTTCGACGAGACGTGTATCGGTTAAATTGAGCAGCGGGTATTAGCTCGAACAGTTCTTCAGAACACTCCCCATGAAATATGCGATAGAGAATGCAGAGGGACGCGACGTCTCTTCGCAACGCCAGGGGATACAGTCGGTCAGTGAGACTCTCTTGGCCGACATTTCGGACTGCGCGACGTTGAACGCGGTCAAAAGGAAGAAGCTGGTACTGAGGTGCCCCAGCCCATAGGTGAGAACAATACTCCACGTGCGGCCGAACTAGCGCCTTATAAAGTCGTTCCATAGAATCAGAGTGCAGCCAGTTGGATATATTTATAATATTAGTATAAGCCTTTTATTAAAATAAAAGGATAAGAGGAAAGGATTAGCCTCGCCATACAGCGGGGTAACTCTGCCAGCCTTCCGGGAACGCTCCCGTTTTCGAGGGATCTGGGTCAAGTTTTTTATTTGTAAATAGTAGTTGAGTTTTATTTATTTCTTTTAATTATGTACGTTCCTATGTTTTATTTTAGTATAAGTAATATTTTAGGCTAGTTTATCAGACGGGACGTAGGACACGTTCAACTAAGTACGGAAATCAGTCTTCCGATCTGCAAAGATAAGCTTTTTATATTTTACTTTGTATTCCAGCATCACATATACAGGGCGTCCCACGGCTATGCCACATGGAGGGAAAGTACCTTGAATTTTGTAGATGGAACATTTTACTGAAAGAAGACATTATTTTAATTTAAAAAACAATTTAAACTGCATTCATAGATTTTTAAATAAGTACATGGTTGAACCGGGAATCGAACCCTTTATTTATAAAAAAAAAATTACCATGTAACTTTATCATACCGATCGAAAGGCTTCATCATAAGGATAATTTTTTGCTAAATAACATAGTGTCAGAAATAAAAGGAAGACCATGAATTTTAACATTTTTAATACAAAATTAATCAAATTTATCAAATGCTCAAAATGAGTCCCATCCTGTTCAATACAAAGTCGCACTCTTTTGATTATTTCGCTCCCTGTCGATTTTTTGATCATGTTGTGGTGGATATTTAGAATAATACGTCGAAGTTCAGTTTGTAGCTCGTGGACACTTTGACACTGGTTCTTGTAAACTAAATTTTTTACATAACCCCATAAAAAAAATCTAACGGGGTTAGATCTGGGGATCTCGGCGGCCATTTTTTCGTCCATTTGTCCCGATCCAGGAAAGAAAATGTTCATTGAGATAGTCCTACTTACTAATTACGTATCTCTTTATCATTTTATCATGAACTTAAATTATAATAGGGAAATGATGCATACTTCTCGAGTGGGTAATTAGTATTAGTAATGATAATGTCAGTTGTATGTCCTTACGGCAATGTCAGCTTTTCATTTTTCTGAACAAAATTGAACATCTAATGTTAAAATTCATGGTCTTCCTTTTATTTCTGACAATATGTTATTTAGCAAAAAATAATCCTTATGATGAAGCCTTTCGATCGGTATGATAAAGTTACATGGTAATTTTTTTTTATAAATAAATGGTTCGATTCCCGGTTCAACCATGTACTTATTTAAAAATCTATGAATGCAGTTTAAATTGTTTTTTAAATTAAAATAATGTCTTCTTTCAGTAAAATGTTCCATCTACAAAATTCAAGGTACTTTCCCTCCATGTGGCATAGCCGTGGGACGCCCTGTATAATCCATTGGCTGCAAATGGTACTGCTCAGCAACCATATTGGAGTAGTTTACGCAACAATTAACATATCTTTGATCATTTTTATTATTGTAAATTCCAATTTATGTCGCAAATGTGTTACATACGGTTCGTGTAATGGATATCGAAAATTATACTCACAAAGTGGATCAATAAAGGAAACATTAAAGATGCCTGTTTATGGTCATCTCAATATATAATTAAACTGTAGAATTGTATGTCTGTACATTGATTTTATCTGCAGAAGCCGTATCGGTAAATCATAGGCCCTTATTAATAAACCATTCTCAAGATTGGGAACAGTCTTGTGACCGGTCTCAAGTAAACGTGTTGATTAATAAACCTAACTTGAGACCTGAAAAGCACGTGCATACTCAAGCAGTATTCACTTGAGAGGTGCGCGTATTAATAAACGAAACTCAAGACTATCATTCATTCGCCGCTTATCTCAGCTGAGTAGACCTCAAGATTTGTTTATAAATTAGCACGGAGCTTGAGATAGCGTCAACTGCTTAAGACGCATCTCGGTTGATATAGCCTCAAGACTTCTATTGAGATTGATTTATTAATACGGACCTTAAAGTCAATATGTTACTTTTTAAAACTACAGCGCTTCACAGGGTACCGGTTATTTGTATATATTTCCAAAAAAAATCAGGTATTCATGTTCGTATCTATCGTCTATCATATCTATTATAATA
The DNA here is from genome assembly GCA_949316235.1 of Oegoconia quadripuncta. NCBI lineage: Eukaryota > Metazoa > Arthropoda > Insecta > Lepidoptera > Autostichidae > Oegoconia > Oegoconia quadripuncta. The sequence continues at coordinate 21,773,624 of OX438748.1, read as the reverse complement.
CAAATCTAGTTGCTTAGTGTGGAACTAGGTGGCGCTGTATGTATGTTCAAAGCCTGCCCGCAATTGACCCAATTACGATTATAAATGACTTATGAACACTTTATTACGTATACATATAGGCATATCAACGATGGGAACGATAAGTTATATTTATCACATACGACTCTCCATGTCAAGTCATGGTGTAGAGTCACGAGTAATGTACAGTTGGAACGAATAAGAGGCAATCCTGGTGCATGGCCTGATGATAAGAGACTAAAGAATCTCTTGGTACAGCCTCAAGACTTTTTCTGATAGTGTCCCCGTAATATGACATCTCTTGTCACGCGCGACGTAGGAGTGGGAGTGGGATAGTTGTATATTTCGTCCAAGCGAATGAGCAGGACAAATATTATCTCGCGCGACACAAACGTTTATCACGCCTGTCATGGTGCTAGTGCAGTTTTATCAGACCAGTGAAAAAATCTTAAGATTACCTATTTCTTGTAATTTAGTAATAAAAATTAAAGATAGGGTTTAGTTAGGGTAATTTTTATTACTAAAATACAGAAAATATCATCTAATTTTTTTTTATGCTCAACGGGTTGGTACTTGACCTCAATCACACCTGATGTTAAGTGAAGCTGAGGTCGAAGGTGGAAGCGTACTGACTCGGAAACCCCAACACATTTGGACTGGCTATATTATTTCTGACAACCGGAACACAACAATGCTATTAACATTGCTGCTTGGCGGTAGATTTAGATAAGATGGTGGTAGCTAGCCAGGCGGACATGTAAAATGCCCTACCACCGATCAAAGCGAGTACTTAAACATGTACCCCGCTGGGGATCGAACCCGCGACCTCCGAATCGTAAACCCAATGTTGTTTACATTGAGCCACGGAGGCGGTGCTTTACTTTAAGATTATAGGAAGGTACACCACAAATGTCACATATTTTTATTGGACTATTCATTTTATTGATCCGAGTTTGTATTACCATTTCGATTCCAAGTAAACGAAGTCACGGGTTAAAATAGTTAAGTACAATTTCTTAAAGGAGAGCTTACATTTTTAATTACATTCGTAAAGATATTAAATAATTTGTTTTGTCAGTCGGTCAGATAAAAGGTTTTTTTAAAAAAATTACGAGTAACAATTCTGATTACTTGTTTTTTTTCATTTTTCATGTATTACTACACAAATATATTTTTTGTCAATATCATAATCATCAGCCCGTAAACATCCCACTGCAGGGATATAGGCCTTCCCTCGTATATGAGGGAGTATGGGCCATAGTCCACCACGCCAGCCCAATGCGGGTTAGGGACTTCACATGCCTTTGAATTTTTATTTCTCAGGCATGCAGGTTTCCTCACGATGTTTTCCTTCACCGTTTAAGAACAGTCGGATAAATGTACATAAGTAATTAAATTTAAAAACTCATTTGTACATGGCCTGCCTGGATTTTGTAAATATATGTATCATACATAATCATAATCATTTATTTGCTGAAAATATGGTGAACAAGATGGTAACAATACATTATTATATAAAGTTCGCATATTTTACCTTATGTGGCATGCAAATATACATTTTTAATAATTATTACCAAAAACAAAAATTATAAGTTTATTAATAAAATATTATAATATCTATATAATTTATGCAAGTGTCAATTAAATTCGTTTTAACGTCAAAAAAGTCATACGTACAAATATTACATTCGGGTCAGTCAGTAAATAGTACTTATATAATTCAAATGTCACTCTCACGATTTTTAATTTCATAGATGTTAAAATTTACATGTCATACGTTTCTTAAAGTCAATATACTGTTTATTGAATAGCAACTTTTCTGTTGTAACCATGCTCTTAATCTACATTTAAATAAATCTTTGGGTAATAGTTTTATGTCGTCAGGTACCGCATTACAGATTTTGATACACATTCCATTACATTGCTTTAGGTACTGAGTTAACCTGGGAATACTCTCGTGTACCAACCTGTTGGTATCTCGTATCAATACATGGTTGGTTGGTATACATATTATGAATACAAACATCCATAACTCGGATACAGATTATGGCATTTATCATGCAAGAATATGAAGAAAGAAATGAAATGAAAAAATGTTTATTTCTTTCTTTAGGAATCACATGCAACGTATTGTTAAGGTTTCCTTTTAGGTATAAGGATACCTGTGCCAGAAAATCTTGCTCTTCCTTAACTAAGCATAGTAAACATTGTAATTATTAATAGATTAGATACTGCCACTTAATTTTAAACAACTCTTAATGACCCTAGTAGACCAGTAAAAATAAATAATTCAATCAATCAATCAAATACGCTTTATTGTTTAAATAAGGAAGGTACATTTAAATATCTTATAGAAACTATATATAATTTATATTATATATAATCTTAAAGTTTCAGATTTTTTGTAGGAGAATAGAGTACCCATCAGTAACAGAATAAAAATCTTTTCTAGCAATTCTATAGCTTGCTTTAGGTATAGTATAAGCTATAAAACCTACAATATTAAATTAAAGTTACCACTGTAAACTTCATTGCGTTGTAGAAGATGCTACGATCTCTTAAAACAATTTCCTAAAAAATAAATCAATGGCTTAAGCATTTTTCGGTCAGTCAGTATGTCCAAGCTACCACCGTTTCGGAAAGGGAAATCATCTGTGGGAAAAGAAGCGGCGCAAGTAACCCACAGGATCATTTTTCTTTTCAATCCAGAGTATATGCTACCTATAAACCAAATTTCATCAAAATCAATTGAGCAAGAAACAAACAAACAAACAAACAAACGTCCAAATCCTTTAATTAAAGTGTATCCTTACTGGACCACAGCGGGATCTACTATAGTCTTGTCAAATATTATTGATACGATTTGTAAAGAAATTAGACCTTACAGGCCCTTACAGAGAGAATGTGACGCAACCAACTTGCATATCAAATATTTTATTTTGACTGTCTTCAACGCATTGGTCTACCATCAATCAACCCATTGACTGGAATGATATAATTACTTGCGCGCGCGCACGACTGTGTGATTGATCGTGCGCTCGTCTGTCTGTCGCGGACGAGGTGTTGCTGCCGATTGATGACGGGCTTTGAAGGTATATGTGTCGAAAGTCTCATTCATATTTTACATTCATTTCAATATTACGATTGGAAACGAAAAAGTTCTTCGATAAAAGTAAATAATAATAAACAATAAATAAATATAAATATATTAGGTCCTTCCTTACCTATGAAATTGGCGTTTTGTATGAAGAATTTCATTAAGACTCTTTTCTCCATATAACCATTTTTGATTTTTTTTGGGAACGGCAAATCCAAATTTAGCTAAACTTTGTGTGTATTATCGGATAATATTAAGCTAAGTATAGGCAGCGTTTATTTTTAAAAGTAACCGCTTTATAAAAGTTTCAGCAAATCTAAGAAATGATTATGGGAAGCACATGAATAGAGCTCTGTTCAAATATTTTTTATTATGTGATTTAGCCCTGAAATTAAAAAATATTTCATGTGAAACCTTGAAATAATATTCCATTTTCCAAATAAAAAACAAATTTGAAAGCTTTGAAAAACGCAGGAATTGGTACATATGATTAACGAAGAAAAAAAACTCCAATTTCATGGATATGGATACTAGACAACGGATACATAAATATTTATATAAACATCCATGACTCAGGAATAAATGCTCGTATTCATCACACAATCATTTAATAATTTAATCATAATTGAAATATTATTATGCGTTTTTTAAAAACCACTTGCAAAAGAGCAATCCTTCGAGTTTCTTTCTTGTTCATTTCAGGGTACAATTGTCTTTTAAACAACCAGTAGCTTATAAAATGTAAAAAATGGCTATTTTAAGTGTATCTTGTAAACCTAGAAAATAAAGATCTTATTTTTTATGCACAACGGATTAGCACTTGACCGCAATCACACCTGATGTTAAGTGAAGATGAGGCCGAAGGTGGAAGGAATCTTATCTCTAACAACCGTAACACAACAATGCTATTAACATTGCTGTTTGGCGGCAGATTTAGATAAGATGGTGGTAGCTGGCCAGGCGGACTTTTAAAATGCCCGCCCTACCACCAATCAACTTTTTTTTATTTTGACTTTTGACTTTGGTCATACATATACAACATGTAACAGAATTAACGCAAAACCTCATACACCCCAAATGATTTATAATTTAATAAATCTATCTGCATAACTATTCAAATAATTTAAGGAATATCTTAAAAGTTACTAGCATTTTAAGTTATCGTGTCCACATCATTTGATTAATAATTCTACAAAGTTTACTACCAGTTGTCAGTTACCCACTCGTGGAAAAACCATCTGTCACCATACAGTTATTGGCGGGAAAGCAGTTGCAAAAGAAAAACGAAGAAAGAAGATTGGTAGCAAAAGCAATTTATTTAAAATAATAAGGGCGTGGTCGTATCAAACACACAGACTTTAGAACAACTCTAGAATTGATCTCAATTTAATTAAAATTTTTGAAATTATTACCTATATTTTAACATAGTGCAATCGGCTCTACTTCCGATTCTGAACAAACTAATTTCTGGTTTTGCGTTAATTCTGTTACATGTTGTATATACAGGGCGTCCCACGGCTATGCCACATGGAGGGAAAGTACCTTGAATTTTGTAGATGGAACATTTTACTGAAAGAAGACATTATTTTAATTTAAAAAACAATTTAAACTGCATTCATAGATTTTTAAATAAGTACATGGTTGAACCGGGAATCGAACCCTTTATTTATAAAAAAAAATTACCATGTAGCTTTATCATACCAATCGAAAGGCTTCATCATAAGGATTATGTTTTGCTAAATAACATAGTGTCAGAAATAAAAGGAAGACCATGAATTTTAACATTTTTAATACAAAATTAATCAATTTATCAAATACTCAAAATGAGTCCCATCCTGTTCAATACAAAGTCGCACTCTTTTGATTATTTCGCTCCCTGTCGATTTTTTGATCATGTTGTGGTGGATATTTAGAATAATACGTCGAAGTTCTGTTTGTAGCTCGTGGACACTTTGACACTGGTTCTTGTAAACTAAATTTTTTACATAACCCCATAAAAAAAATCTAACGGGGTTAGATCTGGGGATCTCGGCGGCCATCTTATTCGTCCCTTTGTCCCGATCCAGGAAAGAAAATGTTCATTGAGGTAGTCCTTTGTTCTGTTACTGTTATGAGCCGGAGCCCCATCTTGCTGAAAAGTCTCTCGTCTATCTTGCAGAAAAAGGTTTTGTCGTTCTGCTACCGAAAGATTATGCATACTTCTAGAGTGGGTAATTAGTATTAGTAATGATAATGTCAGTTGTATGTCCTTACGGCAATGTCAGCTTTTCATTTTTCTGAACAAAATTGCACATCTAATGTTAAAATTCATGGTCTTCCTTTTATTTCTGACAATATGTTATTTAGCAAAAAATAATCCTTATGATGAAGCCTTTCGATCGGTATGATAAAGCTACATGGTAATTTTTTTTTTATAAATAAAGGGTTGGATTCCCGGTTCAACCATGTACTTATTTAAAAATCTATGAATGTAGTTTAAATTGTTTTTTAAATTAAAATAATGTCTTCTTTCAGTAAAATGTTCCATCTACAAAATTCAAGGTACTTTCCCTCCATGTGGCATAGCCGTGGGACGCCCTGTATATGTATAATGCTATTGTTTTTATGCTTTTCTCATGTTTGACACAGACGTAACAATGGTTACAATTTGATCCAAAAATGTTATTATAATTTAAATGAATTTTTCAATCAAATAAAAAACGAATTAATTATTAATTAATGAATACTCTGTTTCTATTTAAATATATTTTTATTTGTATTATCTAAACTATAGAGAGAATTGAGTTAACTAATTTACATTGACATTGATTTCATAATATATATATATATATATATATTTATTTTGACATGAGAATAATAATTGTGTTTAAAATTTTGACATGAGTAATTAATATAATAAATAGTCATAAATTAATATAATGTTGCAATGACCTGACGGGGCTTCCATGTCTGTACACTAACATATATTTAATACCTTTATAACTAACACATGGAAATGCAATAAATAATTATGATTATGGTTACAATTCTTAAGTGTCTAATGACATAACCATTGAAAATATCGTGATAGGTTTTTAATTTTTATTGTATTTAGTTCATTTTGTGATTCCACAATATTTTAACATTATAAGTATCTTAAATAATCTTATAAATCGACAAATTTTTTAGATGTATATATGTATAATGTAATTGCTTTATGTTTGACAATCACTTTTATTTTAGAAATTCTTAATTTACGCAACTGTATGTATGATATTGTAAGAGTGAACCAAATAAATCTAATCTAATCATACGGACATAAATACCCACCGAAACCATACGTATATAACACCGTTCTATATTTAACACCGTTCTATATTCGTATGAATTCACATGAAATCGATTAAAATCTTCAATCTCTAAAGCGGCTGCCAATTACGAGTCCATATACAAAGTGCAGTTTTTATCGGTCAGCCTTAGAAGGTTCTAATTACGATATCCGTCCGTGTGCGGGGAATGAAGGCGCGCGACAAAAAAGTCGCAGAGGTGTGCGATTACGATCGGGAGACGCGGTCGGCGCGCCCCGCACTATGCGCCTCTTAGGGCTGGCGACTTCATTCTTGCTTAGTTATCTGTTATTCCACTGACGGTTTACATTAGTTACTGAAGCAGTGGCTATACCTGCATATAAGATCAAAAGCCCGGCTTGCCTTACTAAATACTCGGTCAGAATTATTAACTATTTAAAAAGTTTAGGGAATCTTTGATCCAAACAGTCGCACTTGTCAAACTGAAACGTCGTGTTTGGTTACGAGTATACCCTTCTAATTTCACTAGCAGTGTAAAAACCACAAAAGTATTGACAATCTTGCTCTATTTTGAAACACTAGGCATGCCACTGTGCTGAAGTTGGGCTGACATTTTTATCGGTATTCCGTTTCGTCAAATTTTACTTCCCAAAAAACTTATCGCACTAGTTTCATTTCCCAAAAGAATTTTTAATCACTTGGTCAAATATTAATTTGACTTGCTCCAGTTTTATTAAGTCAAATATACATTAAGCAAATGCTTTATTTTGTAAAAAATTATATTCCAAAAATAAGCTCCTTTAAATTTTATACAGTTACGTAGGCTAAATTAGAACTGCTAGAAAAGTGGGTTAGGTTAGGTTAGAACTGTGACTCCAACAGAACGCGAGCCGAGCGAGCGAAGCGAGCGTGCCGCGGCAGCGGCCGGCGAAGTGCAGAATTGTTGTATATAATAACAATATAATTATTATAGAAACTCTTACCTGTAAATTATTTGTCCAAGGTGAAACAAACATCCATGCAGCAGTATATTTTCAAAATTGGATCTTGAAATACTTTATGCCAAACCATATTTGACTACATAATACTCGGTAAAATGAAACATTGCCATGTAATTATTTGTTAAACAATAAATTGCCGAAAATAGTATTGCTAACTGTAAAATTGCCAAAAGTTGTTTTGCCAAATGTTTTTTTGCCAAATGGAAATTTGGGAAACATACTTTGGCATGTGATATTTTTAACGTTTTTTGCCCTAAAATTAGTAATCCATTTTTATAAGCTTTTATATAGTTTTCAATGTTTGTATGTAAGTATGGAGTTCGACTTGAGAAATTGTATTTAAAAAGAAATGTTAATTTATCCAGTGAGGAACAAACCCTCTTAATCGCTATTTTATGTATTTGTTGTTAGTTACAAAAATAGAGTCTAGATCTCGATAGACAGCCCTGATAATGGTCGACGAATAGGGGACGCTCATTGGTAAAGCTGTCGCGTATCGATACGAACATAGAGTAATGTTGAAATATCGATTGATTTGTGAAGAAAATTCAGGAATATCTTAATATCTTTATTGTACACAAAATTATTACAGAAATATGCATTGTATATAAAATGTGCAAAGGCGAGTTTAACTCCGATAGAGTTTTCTACCAGCAATACCAGCAAATCAAACATCATTACTTAAAATTTTTATGTGAAGTAAAATGACGTAATAGTATCAAATTGTGATGTCTAAAAATGTCTCAAATTATGGTAATTTTATAAATAACAATAATAATAAATATTTCGGACACTTACACCAATCATCTAATCACAAACTAAGCAAAGCTTGTACTATGGATACTAGATTACGGATAAACATACATATATATTTATTTAAACATCCATAGCTCAGGAATAAATGTTCGTATTCATCACACAAACATTTACCGGTCGCGGGATTCGAACTAGCAACCCTTGGTTTCGCTGACAGAGTCACTATCCACTACACCAATCGGTCGTCCACCAATAATACAAAGTCAAACGCAAAAACGCTTTATTTTGTAGGTATACAGAGTTCACTATTATAAGTGAATTTTCCATTTTTTAAGCTACTGCTAGTTCTACATACTACTACTGTAGTACATACATACTCTGGTATCGACGAATAATTAAAATTAAGTAACCCTATATTTCAATACGATCGGTGCAGTCGTGATAAGATAACAAATGGACAGACAGTTTTACTATTTACATATTAGTGTGGATTTATCAGAAGATCACATTGATCTAGTTATAACAAGAATCGCCCGCGGCGAGGTCTGACTGTGGAAGTCGTTAATAATTACAAAATTATTATGTTTATTACCTCAATAACTGACCTTTGATTTCACCAAAGTCGTCTAGGATATAAAACTATACCAAACCCATCGTGAATACAACTTAATATAGTGGTGTGAGTGTCCGAAATATTTATATATTTTTCATTATTAAAGTCATCAAAAAGAATTTTTTTTATGCACGACGGGTTAGCACTTGACCTGAATCACACCTGATGTTAAGTGAAGATGAGGCCGAAGGTGGTAGTGTACTGACCCGTCTCTGACTTTTTCTTTCCGTTAACTCCCGCATCCCTTCTTTCCTGACTCCTACAACCTTGGGATCTTCAAGAGCAGGGTGAATAGGCATTTACTGAGATCGCGTGCTTCATCTTCGGCCACATCGTCACTTCCCATCAGGTGAGATTGTGGTCAAACGCGTATCCAGTTGACCATAAAAAAAAAATCCCGCAACTCCGTCCCGTGAACATTAGTTGACTATCTAGAAGTATTATGCATACTTATCTATAATTATTTCTTTAGTTGATAGTATCGTGCACCCTACCTGTTTTTGTACCTACAAAATGTCCCATGTCTGTGGGTGGTCTGGAAGAGATCGCTCAGTGATAAGACCGCCTAATTGTGTTCTATTGTTATCATCAAAAAATATTGTAAATTATTTTGCGCACTAAAGAGTATCTGTATTGCAATAAAGATATAATAATAATAATCATCAGCCCGTAAACATCCCACTGCAGGGATATAGGCCTTCCCTCGTATATGAGGGGCATGGGCCATAGTCCACCACGCTGGCCCAATGCGGGTTGGGGACTTCACTTTGAGTTTTCATTTCACAGGCATGCAGGATTCCTCACGATGTTTTCCTTCACCATTTAAGAGCAGTCGGAAAAATGCGCATAAGTAATTAAATTTAATTTAAAAACTCATTGTACACGGCCTGCCTGGGAATCGAACCCGGACCTCCCAAATTGGGAGACCGTGTCTTAACCGCTGAGCCCTTCATCCTGAGATAATTAGAATGAAGTTGTATCAACCCCGCGGGTCTCAGAGTTATTAGCCAAGAATTTGTGTGTTATTGGTCACGTAACGTCGGCTCCAGTTTGAGCTTATGGTGATTGAGGAAATTGTCTTCCGTTTGACGTAATGGTGTGTCAAATGTCCCGCCTTTTCAACGCTCTCACGAAAGGCTATACTGTAACAGTTGTAGTTATGTTACCGTTAAAGTTATTATAGCATTCCATCCCATAATGAATTGTATATAGCTTCTCAAATCAAATCAAATCAAAAGTACTTTATTCCGTAGGTACACAGGGTACACTTAAAATAGTCAGATTATACATTTTTAAAGCTACTGCTTCTTCAAAAGGCAATTTTCGCCTGAGTAGAACAAGCAAGAAACTCGAGAGGTTGCTCTTTTTAAAAAAAAGGTTTTTATATTACAAAATTATTAATTATTATTTTATGTTATAATATTTCATTATTAATTGTGAAATAGCCTGGTTATGCGAACGGGCTAGCTATGTCCATGAATGTTTATCGTGTAAATAATCCGATATTTTATATGCTTTCTTAATAATTTTCTGTTTTATAGTATCTTTAAATTTATTGAAAGGAAGATTTTGTATATCAACAGTATTCGTATACATAACCCTTTGAATGAATTACTGACTTTGCGGAGGCGACTTATGTGACCTGCAAGTTTATCTTTATTTCTTGTATTGACATCATGTTTATCACTATTTTTCCTAAATGATGCTATATTTTTTTTGACATATATTAGATACCTGCTCCATTTTTTCCTTTACTGTAAAAGAACTCACCGGTAGATGAACTGATATTACATTTGACTCTGGCAGCAATGTCGCCCGAATAGACTCACGATTGCTTACTGGCCAAAAAGACAGAAGAGGAAATCATTTAGTGCTTAGTGCAACATTTTTGCGTTCTGATATGATTTTTATTATTATAACCAATTATATCTTTCCCTTCTAATCCACATCTAGTTGTAATATTTTGATACGTTTAATAACTCTGACCTGAGTCCTAATTTCATTCAAACAAATTCTATCATTTTGTAAATAACAATTGTTTTAGTAGGATATCGATTATAAGTCCAGTAAGTACCTACACTTTAACTTCGTATATCTAATCCTAAAGGCTGTGATTTTTTGCAAATGGATGACCTGTCAATGATAGAATGGAAATGATTTCTAACAAGTTAGTAGCTTGTTTTAGATATATATAGGTATTTAGTAATAAAACATATACTAGATTAAAATGACCGCTTTGTAATTCATTTCAAAAACATCGATCAATAACATCTTTATATTTATGAAAAATTTCACCGAGGGCAAATATCACAAAGTCAAAATCAAAAATGCTTTATTTTGTAGGTACACAGAGTACACTTAAAATAGTCAATTTTACATTTTTTAAGCTACTGCTTGTTCAAAATGGAATTTTCCCCTGAGAAGAACAAGCAAGAAACTCGAAGGGTTGCTCTTTTAAAATCAGGCTTTGATTTTACATAAAGATTTTTATATTACAGATAGGTTTTTATATTTCATTATTAGCCTGCCATTTCAATATGCCTTATTAGCCATATTGAAATAGCCTGGCATGCGAACAATGTGATTATGTCCAGGGATGATTATCATCTAAATAGTCTGATATTTTTTAATATGCTTTGTTAATTAGTTTCTGTTTTATAGTATCTTTAAATTTATCGAGAGGAATATTTTGTACATCAACTTACGATTCAGTAAACTATTTTTAGAAAATATAATTAAAAAAATATATATTTTAGGTGATGTTAGCAAGTTCTACAACGCAATGAAGTTCCAATCGCCTCCGTGGCTCAATGTAAAAAATACTCGGTTTGGTGGTGGTAGGGCGTTTTAAATGTCCGCCTGGCTAGCTACCACCATCTTATCTAAATCTGCCGCCAAACAGCAATGTTAATAGCATTGTTGTGTTCCGGTTGTCAGAGACAAGATAGCCAGACCCCCAAATGTGTTGGGGTTTCCGGGTCAGTACGCTGCCACCTTCGACCTCATCTTCACTTAACATCAGGATACGAACCCGTCGTGCATTAAAAAAAAAAAAACAAAAAAAACAATCTCTTCCCGTGGATGTCGTAAAAGGCGACTAAGGAACTTTCCATCAAAAAGCATATATAGATTTGCACGTTTCGACGGCGATGGACTCACCCTCTGTCACGTGTGCATTTCTCTATCTAATCTAACTAATATTATAAATGCGACAGTTTGGATGTTTATTTATTTATTTATTTAACACTTTATTGTATATAAGCATACACGTCAAACAAAACAAAAAAAACAGGAGAATATTAAAATATACAAAAGGCGAGCTTATCTCTATAAGAGATCTCTTCCAGCAAACCTCAGTAAGGAGACAAATAGATGTTTCTTTGTTTGTTGCTCAATCACGGCGAAACGGATAAACGAATTTGGATGAAATTTGGTACATAGGTAGAATATACCCAGGATTAAGACATAGGACATTTTTATCCCGATATAAAGTGAGTAGTTTCCGCGGGATAAACAAACCGCGATAAAGTTATTCCACGCAAGCGAAGCCGCGAGCGGAAAGCTAGTATTTCATAAGGTGAACCGTGGATGTTGATTCAATCATTAACCACTTAATGTTTGGAACACCCAAACACTATTGTTTGGGATATGTCTTACCACCCCATTTGGGATAAAAGTCGTGACATTATGTAGGTATGTAACATTCTTTTGAAACTGATCATGGTACTTACAAATCAATCAATCAATAATCACTATTTTTAGCGAATAAGGTTATATTTTTTTTGCATATAACAATTCTCATAAATGTATTGAGATGCCATTGTTAAGATATTAATTTCCTCAAACTTATCTCTAAGAGACTCTCTAGGTCCTAATTTATAAATGGCACGAATAGCATGCTTCTGCAGAACAAAAATCATATGTGTGTCAGCAGCGTTTCCCCACAACAATATGCCATATGACATCAAACTGTGGAAATAGCTAAATTAAGATATCGAATCTGCCTACATAGAGCTGTAAGTGTTCGAAATTGTAGAGAGGTTTAGTCGTCAAAAGATAATAAATAGACACATTCGCATTATGATGTAAGTTAACAAGATCTTACTAAAAGAAGATGAAATTTCACGTAGTTTTTTTATGACAAGATTGTTGGAACTTGGCAGTGATGTAGATTTCAACTCTTTTGTAGACGGTTCTAATTGACAGCGGTTTTTTTTTCTTTTTTTTTTTATGCACAAGGCGTTGGTACTTGGCCTCAATCACACCTGATGTTAAGTGAAGATGAGGTCGAAGGTGGAAGCGTACTGACCAGGAAACCCCAATACATTTTGGGGTACTGGCTATCTAATCTCTGACAACCGGAACACAATAATGTCATTAACATTGCTGCTTGGCGGCGGATTTAGATAAGATGGTCGTAGCTCGCCAGGCGGACATTTAAAATGCCCTACCACCAACCAAACCGAGTACTTCAACATGTACCCCGCTGGGGATCGAAACCGCGACCTCCGAATCGTAAACCCAATGTTGTTTACATTGAGCCACGGAGGCGGTTAACTTGGTACGAGAACTTGGCCCATTTTTTATATGAATGTTTTTACAGAAAGGCACTAACTCGACACTTACAAAATAATCATTAACTGAATGGATCAACCATTAAAATTCCGCAAACGAGAACGCAGTTAAATAGCAGTGGTTAGATAAATCGTTCAGATCATGTAGTAATGTATCCGTTATCGGGATAGTCCTGTTTAATTAGGCATGTCGGCTTGAACGACGGCTGTATGGTGTTCGATGCCGGGCCAAGTTGCGCCGTACAGCATTATACGTACCTACACGGTGGATGGAGTTGATGGAGTTGATGGAGTTGATGGAGTTGATGAGAGTTGAGTGGATTTGAATGAAATTTAGTAGGTATATTAGGTAGAACATACCTTGGATTAAAATATAAAATTAGTTTGCATGCATTGCAGTGAAATTATAATTTTACATACATAAATAAATAATAATCATTTCGGACACTTACACCAATCATCTAGTCCCAAACTAAGCAAAGCTTGTGCTATGGATACAAGATAAACGGATAAACATACATAAATATTTATATAAACATCCAAGACTCGGGAATAAATGTTCGTATTCATCACACAAACATTTACCCATCGCGGGATTCGAACCCGCAACCGTTGGTTTCGCTGATAGGGTCACTATCCACTACACCAATCGGTCGTCTTTAATACATATAACGTCACGACCTTTATCCGAAATGGCCACCTCATTAAACACTCCTATTAAAATGCAAAAGTGGTCATATCCAAGAAGTGGACGCGACTGAAGTGAACGCCACGAGTGAAGAGAATTAAGAATATATTTCAATATAAACAGATTCGATATTGGGACCTCATCGAATGTCTAGCGCGTTTGGTAGACAGTGATATCTTTCGAATCGAAAAATCGAATTCGATTATGGTTTCTTTGCGAAAGTTGTTCGTAAGTGGAGTGGAGTCCTCAGTAACCAAGGGATTACACGAATTAAATTACATCCTGTATAATTAAAGTTCTGTAAAGAATAAACTAGTTTAGTAGAAATGCAATGAGATTAAATAATAATAAATATCCTTAGACATACACACAGCGCCATCTAGTTCCACAGTAACCAACTATAGGCTTGTGTTGTGGATACCAGATGGTTGATACTACATAATTTCTTTTCTTGTAAATAAATACTTAATATAAATGAAAACGTCCATAACTCGGGTACACATGTCCGTATTCATCTCACAAACATGCCCCTAGCGGGATTCGAACCCGCAACCTCTTGGTATAGTGGTCAGATTTGCTAACCACTACACCAAGGTCGTCACCAAATAAGTCCACGATAAATTCGACGCGGGTAAAATCGCCGGCCGAAAGGTAAATCTCAATATTAAAAGGTAATTAGGTATACTCGAGACTTGGATAATTTATTGTTTTACCATTGGTCGATCATGGCTATCGTCAGTTACTGTCGGCGACCAATCGCAGTAAATCGTTGCTGACCCACTTGTATTGTATTATACCTAAACATGTGACAAGTGGTGTTATGTGATACATGTGTCGTTAGAAGGTTAGGAACAATCTAATTTGCTTGAAGTCTGCCCCGGATTCGCATATATTTAACAAGTAGATTTACGCCCGCGACTTTGTCCGTCTAGTAATTTTTTATGCACAACGGTAAGCAATTGACCCCAATCACACCTGTTAAGTGACGATGAGGCCGAAGGTGGAAGCGACCTGGCTCGGAAACCCCATCTTATTTGGGGGAATGGCTATCTTATTTCTGACAACCAGAACACAACAATAAAAAATTGGACATATACAGACAACGCCATCTAGTTCCACACTAATCAACTAGGCTTGTGTTGTGGATATTAGATGGTTGATACACTACACAAATTCCTTTTTTTTGTAAATAAATACATAAATAAATGAAAAACATCCATAACTCGGGTACACATGTCCGTATTCATCATACAAACATATGCCCCCAGCGGGATTCGAACCCGCGAACTTTTGGTATAGCAGTAGAGTTTTTAACCACTACACCAAACAGGTCGTGCTATTAACATTGTTGTTTGGCGGCAGATTTAGATAAGATGGTGGTAGCTAGCCAGGCGGACATTTAAAATGCCCTAACCACCAACCAAACCGAGTAATAAACATGTACCCCGCTGGGGATCGATCGCAGGTTCGAACCAGCGACCTGCGATTCGTAGACCCTATGTAGGTAACATTGAGCTACGGAGGAGGTTAAAAAGTTGTACGAAATCAAAAGTGGAGTCAGCCGAAAATTGTTGGACTTCCATACTGAAGGTGATTTCAGAATAGTTTACTTTGTATGGATAATCGAAAATTTATTGATTAAATTGGACTATGGTTCCTTGGACCTATAGGTAACCCTTCTCTAATGTGGCTTTTAAATTTCTGCTCTGTTAAACTCAATACATGTTCTGGTATTTTATTGTAAAAGCGTATGCTGTGTCCCACAAAGGATGTGCTAACCTTGCTAAGTCTAAATTGTGGAATTTCAATTAAGACGCTATACGATTATAAAAAAAGTAATTCCAATCGTAAGATATATAACATCTTTGATTACTTAATCCACAAGTTTTTTATAAAGTCGGCAAACTAACGCAACACCGCTCAATCTAAAACTCAATGTAGCGTTTGTCTCACTCTTCCACACCGAAAAAGAGCTAAATGAATAATGCAACAGTCGCGCGCAGCGGATCGATCATGCCGCCCTAATGATCTACTATCGATCAATGATCCATAAATCTGACCAGGCAGTTATGGTAATATTCATAGTGACTCGCGCTCTGTTTAAAGGGACTGACTAGGAGTTATTTATTTTGCTGTGAATTGGATTTCTCTCGAGTGCGATTTAAGAGGGTTTATTCCAAACAAACTTTCAAGTCCAAAGTCTTCGAAATGTACAAATACTTTTGTTCTAAATGTGGTACACAGATCTCATTAACAAATATAAAGTTTCACACATTTTACCAGACATTGGTGTCGATTCAGTTGTACACCGTTCAGTTCAGTTGTTAACCGCCTCCGTGGCTCAATGTAAACAACATTAGGTTTACGATTCGGAGGTCGCGGGTTCGATCCCCAGCGGGGTACATGTTTAAGTACTCGGTTTGGTTGGTGGTAGGGCATTTTAAATGTCCGCCTGGCTAGCTACCACCATCTTATCTAAATCCGCCGCCAAGCAGCAATGTTAATAGCATTGTCGTGTTCCGGTTGTCAGAGACAAGATAGCCAGTCTCCCAAATGTGTTGGGGTTTCCGGGTCAGTACGCTTCCATCTTCGACCTCATCTTCACTCAACATCAGGTGTGATTGAGGTCAAGTAACAACCCGTTATGCATAAAAAAAAAAAAAAAAAAAAAAAACACCAACTAAACTAAACTAAAACCAGTTTTAAAGTAGTACTGTCTCTTTCTCCATGGAACAGTACGATGCGACGGCATCACTCCAAAACTAGTTTTAGTTTAGTTTAATTTAGTTGGTGTACATCCGAATCGACACCAATGGCACGCAAAATTTAATTATATTTACACATGCACATTATACGTAGTCACATTAATTATTTAGTTAAAATGTCAAATTCACAGAAGTCAAAATTAAATAGTTATATAGGTACGTATTAATAATTTCAAATTGTATTCATAGCTTTGGGTATTTGTAAAAATCAAAATGTTTATCTACTGAGTAAAAAAATCATTTAGCCCGTGGAAAATACGGTAAAAATATTGCTTAGCTAGACATAATTCAGAACCGACTTAATTGTTACATTATAGAGGTATAATGGAGACGTAATTTTGGATAATTAAGCCTAAATAAAACGAGCGCTTAGTATAGATTTTTTTAGAAAATCCTGTTTTTAATTTGTATCTTAATAACAATAAATACTAACTGATATTTAATTAGGTAGGCTTTTGTTAAACACAGTTAACTTATTGATGGATAAAGAACTAAGCATGTTATAGTTAGGCATGCATGTGTTTTAGCTGAAAATGTCGTCGAGCTGCATTGCATGAAAACAAATATTTTGTAACGATAATTTCCCTAAATGTTTTGAATTTAAAGAAATACCCATCAATTGAGCATTTTTTTAAAGAAACCCATTTTTCAACTTTAGCTTATTTAGTTACTTACTTTGTACTTGCGTTTCTTACAAATGCTTAATTTTTAGCAATTGTTACTACATTTACAACACTTTATTAAATGTTTCAAGAAAATCGCGGTTATTCGTATTTCCGAGTTCAAACCGTGTTGTCATATATGTCAGCCATTGTTTAGTTTCCTTTTGAATATTTCTAAGAGCAGAGATTTCATATTATCATTTTATCTGTTATTATTCGTATAGCTATTTCTACAGTTGTAGAAATAGCTATTGGCATCCGTGGCTCAATATAAACAACATTGGGTTTACGATTCGGAGGTCGCGGGTTCGATCCCCAGCAGAGTACTCGTTTAAGTAATCGGTTTGGTTAGTGATAGGACATTTTAGAATGTCCGCCTGGCTAGCTACCACCATCTTATCTAAATCTGCCGCCAAGCAGTAATGTTAATAGCATTGTTGTGTTCCGGTTGTCAGAGATAAGATAGCCAGTCCCCCAAATGTGTTGGGGTTTCAGGGTCAGTACGCTTCCACCTTCGACCTCATCTTCACTTAACATCAGGTGTGATTGAGGTCAAGTACCAACCCGTTGTACATAAAAAAAAAGAAAACTTGTATGTATCTTCTGTATTATATCACCAAACTGCAAAATCATAAAATTAAACCAATATACGATAGCTATCGGTTTTATTTTATGATTTTGCAGTTTGGTGATATAATACAGAACATTCAGTGACGCATTTCCAACACGCCGGGCTTTAAAAATAGAAATTTATTAAATCAAACACCTATCATTCATGTTTTAAAGATTGACACTGATTGTTTAACACCCTCTATATCATAGGCATTAATAAATTATAAGAGTCGAGACACCAGAGTGTTGCGGCATTGGCCAATTTGCAATTAGCGGAGTCTTTAAGGCAAACGTGGTTGAAGTTAATTATTTTATTCGTAATATGCCTTCGCCCACGGTTAGGTAATTCGCTAATCCCTCTATTTGGGGCCATGAAGTTGGTTAATTCAATAATTAGAGCGTTATCTTAGATTAGTGTAGTGTAGAGGGTAATGTTTTTTGAGTATATGTATTTTATTTATTTTTATTTATTTATAGTTTATTGTACACTAATCATAAAATCAGTACAGCAATAAAGAGGATGTACAAAGGTGCAAGCTTATCTCTAAAAAGAGATTTCTTCCAGCAAGACCGTGAGTGACAAGAGTGAGAATTGAAGTGGATAGACATACATACGTGTACAGATGTATGTATGTATGTCCGTTCCTTTGGCGCATCCTGAAGCCTAAACGGCTTGAGTGATTTCGAAGTGCGTGGAAAATCCAACATGGCGTCCGCCAATTACAAAATAATGCTGTCGGATTTTTAGATTTTTAAATACACAAATACTTGATATAAATATTTATCCGTTATCTCTCTGCTTGTGGTCAATACTCCACCGACAAGATCATGGCTCTTAAATTGAAGAAGAAGATTATGTTATGTCCGAGTTATGAATGTTTTTCATTTATATGTATATGTATTTATTTACAAAAAAAAAATGAATTTGTGTAATTTATCAACCATCTGTTATCTGTAATACAAGCCTAGTTGCTTTGTGTGGAACTACATGGCGCTGTGTGAATGTGCAAGGATATTAATTTATATGTTTATTTATGTAGTATATAGAACATTGGTGTACATAACTGTCCCAAATATTTATTTATTTATTAATTATTAACAAAATATTACAAAAAAATCCAAAGATTTGAGATGAGAGAAACCGATATTTTTTTTATGCACAACAGGTTAGTACTTGACCTCAATCACACCTGATGTTAAGTGAAGATGAGGCCGAAGGTGGAAGCGTACCGACCTGGAAACCCCATCCTATTTGGGGGGACTGGCTATCTTATCTATGACAACCGGAACACAACAACGCTATTAACATTGCTGTTTGGCGGCAGTTTTAAATAAGATGGTGGTTGCTAGCCAGGCGGACATTTAAAACGCCCTACCACCAACCAAACCGAGTACTAAACATGTACCTCGTTGGGAATCGAACCCGCGACCTCCGAACCTTGTTTACATTGAGCCACGGAGGCGGTATCTATCTTGCGAAACGCGTTCCTCAAATGTGTACATACCCGTGTAGTATGGCGTAGCGTCATCTTTTTTTACGACACCAAATTATAACGAATGGTCATCGAATAAAAAATCAAGTATGGTATTTACTTTCGCAGAACTAGAATTGAGGTCCATTTTTGGGGGCAATTCAGTCGTTATGCAAATCATAAAAGGTACAATTTGTGAGTAAATTGAATAAGAGAACGTTTTGATTGCGTGTGAATACTGTTTTAGAGGTGGCCACCGAACAAGATTCCTGAGATCAAGTTGAATTGATATCAAGTTTCTCGTATAGGCTTTTACTTATAAAAATATTTAAGTAATCATTAAACTAAGCGGTGTTCAGCCACTTTCAATCTTCACTTTCGTAGAAGAATGCTCTGTTTAGCTTATATTTTTACTCGAATATCTTACTGTACGTAATAAAATAAATAAATAAACTTGGGACATAAATAAATAAACATAAAAAAATAAATAAATAAACTTACACCAATCGTCTAGTCCCAAACTAAGCAAAGCTTGTACTATGGATACTTGATCATGGATAAACATAAATAAATATTTCTATAAACATCCAAGACTCGGGAATAGATGTTCGTATTCATCACACAAACATTTACCCCTTAACGCGGAGTTAACCTCCAACCTAAATTTTGGGCACTCCATAGAATCGAACGCAAAAACAGCGGCTAAGAAGCTTGGCATTCTCCTTAAGGTCAGGCGATATTTCACACCAAAACAACTTTTTGTGCTTTACCAGGCTCAGGTCCGCTCGTGCATGGAATACTGCTGTCACCTCTGGGATGGTTCAGCCAAGTACCAACTAGCTGCACTCGATTCTGTGGAACGACGTGCCATGAGACTTATAGGTGATAGTTCGATGACTGCTAAATTGCAGAGCCTTGAACACCGTCGCAAAGTCGCCTGTCTCTCAGTATTTTACAGGATACATTTCGGGGAGTGTGCGTTGGAATTACATAATCTTATTCCACCGTCACCCTTCCATCTTCGGACCACTAGGCGTGGGAAGGGAATATACCGAACATTCGCACTAAGAAGTTCGATTCTTCATTCATCATCCGAACAGCCAAGGCATGGGACGGCGTCAGTCTTTACTGAATCATACAACCTTGGGATCTTCAAGAGCAGAGTGAATAGGCATTTACTGAGATCGCGTGCTTCATCTCCGACCACATCGTCACTTTCCATCCACAATCCAGTCAACCGTAAAAAAAACACCAATCGGTCGTAATGTTTTTCGGTTGTAGGTACGTGTGTAAGTAATTTCTTTGTTACCTTCTAGCCTAAACGGTTTGACCTGTTTAGAAGTATAAGATGTTTGATCGTTTTGAGCGCCAAACAGTCATAGGATATATTTTATAGTAAAAAATTCAATATGGCGCCCGCGAAATACAAAGTGACGTATGCTTCCAAGTATTCCAGCGAAAGTTTGACGGTTTTTGAAATAGTAGTAAAATATATAATTATATACCGGTGATTTTTTTACCGTAAGGAAAAAATAAGGCATATTAGGTAAGTGAAATAGAAGGTATTATCATAGATAGTTTAATATATTTTTTTTCAAAAACGCACCCGCATAAATTGATATGCCACTGGTGGTATTCGTAGGGTTTCTAACTTGCGAAATTCATTTGGAACTCATATGTTCCTTAAATTTTCTTTATATATTTAATATAATGATGTAATTATGTGGAATAGGCTACAAATTAACGGTTTATTTGATGATTGTTTTGAAAAAATATCAACCGCCTCCGTGGCTCAATGTAAACAACATTGGGTATACGATTCGGAGGTCGCGGGTTCGATCCCCAGAGGGGTTCATGTTTAAGTACGCTTAGTAAGTTTGATTGGTAGTAGGACATTTAAAAATATCCGCCTGGCTAGCTACCACCATCTTATCTAAATTTGCCGCCAAGCAGGAATGTTAATAGCACTGTTGTGATCCTGTTGTCAGAGATAAGATAGCCAGTCCCTCAAATGTGTTGGGGTTTCCGGGTCAGTACACTTCCACCTTCGACCTCATCTTCACTTAACATCAGGTGTGATTGAGGTCAAGTTGTGCATAAAAAAAAACTAAATATGCCAATGCCTTCTATTTCACTTACCTAAATTATGCTCTATTTTTTTCCTTACTGTAAAAAAACTCACCAAAATTATGTATAATTCTATATAATTACTTGTTTATTATTTACCTGCTATATGTAGTTAAGCTAAATGTTTTTAGTTCCAATTTTTTATGCAGTCGGATTTTGGTTTTTTAATTGTTACGTAACTTGTTATTTCTATAAGTAATTATAAATCCCTCATTATAAAACCATCATGTGTAAGCTTCCAAAAAATGTAAAATGACTAGCCCGCCTGCCCAACGATTCAAGTAGCTCAATGAACTTTTGTAGGTTATTGATGAATGAGCCAATCGTCTGATAAGTATTACACTCGTTTTCTTATAATAATAAATATCCTTGGACATACATAAATTTGTATAATGGGTACCAGATGGTTGATATACAACAGAAAAACATTTGACTTTAAAAAAAAAAAAACATCCACGTGGCCATATTCATCATACATACACACTAACCACTTCATCAATCAAGCCACTATCCGATATAAAATATTGACGGTTATGACTAAATGGTTAATTATTGACGGACGTTGACTATCGCTGATTTTATGGCCGCACCGTAGCGTCTCTCGTGAGCTTTCAACCGGCAAAGGTCTCGTGCATATTTTGGCGCCTTTTTAACTAATAACTATTAAAACAATATTGGTGTTAAAGTGCGAAGGTCTCGCAGATTCGATATTAATACCTCGACCCATATGTGGGACGATTGAAGTGTTAAATGTACACATATAAGACTTTGTATTGTAAGAAAATGTATCTAAATGAAAGATTTATTGAGCAAGGGCATGTAGATACACCGTTTTTAGAATTCTGTAGAAATGTAAATTAACTTCTTTGTTCTAATAATACAGTGCAATACAGTGCAATGCAGTACAGTACAATACAATAGAATACAGTGCAATACAGTACAATGCAGTACAGTACAATACAGTACAATACAGTACAATACAGTACAATATAATACAGTGCAATGCAATTCAATGCAAATATTATTTATTATATCTACACCAACAGTAGTTATAGTATAAATATGCATTGACGATTTTTTTAAGTTTTTTTATAATAATTTTTATAATTTGCTATGGATATTTTGTTTTTGTCGCCTTTTGTTCACCGCTGAGTGGTAAATATAACTGATTAATTAATTTATCAATTTAAAACTATCATAAACAAGTTTTTAAGCCAGGATTACTTAATTGCCCCATTTTGACGTGGACACCATGTAGCAGAACGCACCGAGATGGACGGGCGACCTAATGAAGGTCCCAGGAAGTCGCTGGATATAGACCGCTTCCAGCCGGTCGCTCTGAAAATCTATGGGAGAAGCCTACGTTCACCAATGGACATCCTGAAGCTGATATACTGATGATGATGTTGAACAACTATAAGAATATAATAAGAATAATTAATTTTTGACCACAGGTAAATACAGTAGTTTACAACCGGTAAACTTTTGTAATATTCATTAGAATTTCTAAAAGTACGTTCCCAGCTGATGCTCATGCTAAGCATTAAAAATACTTGTGTTATAAGCATCAGCTGCTAACTCCTCAATGGACTCCTAAATTTATAGAACAAAATCTAAGCAAACCTGTGTTTGTTATCGCCTGTGTGTGAGGGAGGTATTATATTTTATGTGTATTGTGTAAGTGCTTGAAAGTGTGTACGTTCGCGTGGGTGTATGGATGTGTGTACGTGTGTGTGTGTGTGTGTGTGTGTGTGTGAATTTTTGCCGCGTTTTCCTCGCCATTGTACGTCAACGTTTATCATTGGGGCTCCTAATCAAGATGCTGCTATTAAAAAAGATACAGTTACAAACAAAATTTTTTTTTTTTTTTAATTAGTAAAGCCATTTTGTTTTTTCAATAAATCGGAATATTTTCCGGGTTTGGTATGCACCACAGGTTAAATAATAACCGTAATACATTTAAAAATCTGCATGACAACCCCTAGCGCTACAGGATTGTTCTATAATAATTTTTGTTTCCTGCCATTTTGTGAAATTAAATTAGGTAAATGAAGATCAACTTACGGTGAGTGTGCTAACCAATCTTTTATTAGCAAAAGACTAGACAGATCGAATAGCAAAACTAATAAATCAACGCGCGAATGATGTCGAAGATTCCAAAAGCAATGACAGAACAAATTTTCTAAATACCAACATAATTTATTAAAACGTCAGAACGTGTTAATCCTTTCATCTTTATTTCGCCAAGAGGAGAGGACAAGCCCACAAAAACGTTACACCGTTACTCAATAGCGCTAATTAGAGAACTGTCAAGTGACTATTTATAAGACATGAAGGACACACAATATTGGCATAAGATATTTAATTAAAATAACAGTTTATAAATCAAGAGTGCGACAAACTGAAAAGAGTTCTTAGCTGTTTATTTTTTTTATATAGAAAGTTTTGACAAGCGGGCCAGCTCACGCGATGGTGAGTGATCGATTACTGATCTGATGACACCTATGACACCTGTACGGTTGTAGATAAGGTCGACACTCTTGACCTCATCATACTAAAATATTAGAAATGTGAGCATGTGTTTGGTCGTTTCAACGTTGGTAATGTTGTTTTGATCGCGCAAGGGACAAGTAGTAGATTAGTGTTACATTGACAAAACGCCGCCAATATTTAGAGTTAGCGGATGAATGGAACGTCAAAAGACGCGTCTTCTTAAGGTCTAGGAGATGGTTAAAATTATTTAAAATTTTCAGAAATCACGGAACAATAAATACAACTGAAGAGATAACTACACTGCAATCTGACGAGTTATGTTTCTAGTAAAATAATTTGTAAACGGATAATATGAAAAATAGGGACGGTTGTCTCAAGGGCTCTTTAAAAAAAATATCGACGGAGATACGGGTCTCCAAAGTCGCGTTTTTCTTTTCATAGAAGCCATTTCCAAGTGCGAAATCTGTGAATTTTACTTTCGTGATGTTACGTTGTTAAAACCAATCTTACCAATGATAAAAAATCATCCAGCCATATTGCGACTGTAAATAGTTATCGTTATCGCACCTGTGATTTCACTGATAGAACACAAATAGAACAGTAAAAAAATAAAATTATACATACCTCATCTTGAAACGTCTTGTGCAGGCTTTCTTTCGTATATCGTTGGTCACCTTGTTTCAGTATCGCCGAACACTGCTTCAGTAGAGACAACCGCATTCTCTCTTTCACACTCTCCTCTTCCATGAAAGACATTCTATGCCCATTTGCAGGAACACCTAAAGAATCTTTAAGAACATCAATCATAGCCCGGCCATTTTGTTTTGATCCAGAGTCTTTTCTTCTTATATCTATATCTGTATTGTCTTTGCTTATAAAAACATTACTGCGTGATTTATCTTCACCAGATGTTATGCTGTAGATATTATCATTACTAGATTTGTCACTATGAACATCGCTCATTGGAATGGTTTCCATGGAATCGCCTATTAAGCCTTCCTTATCCATAGATAAAACAATAGTTTCTGTTGACGTGTAATTTCTTTTACTATTTCCACATACTTTGTTTAAAAATTTATCTGATTTAAGGCCTACAGGTTTAGGATTGGACGTATTTTCATTATTCTCTAATGTTCCACTTTCTTGTATTTCACTGTTTTCTTTTTGTTGGCCTACATTTGTATCAGACGATAAACCACTTAATATCATCTTCAATCCACCGTCACATGCCGTTTCTATTGGCTGATTTCCTTTTACGTCATCCATTTTGTCTTTATTTATTGATGCTTCGTTAGTTTCTTTATCGGTTACTTTAGTTGGCGACGTTTTACTTAGCTCACTTTTTGCGGTAGTTAGTGAAGATTCACTTTTATTTATATCTGTATCATTTCCGTTATGAGTTGCCATTTTTATTTTATTATTCACTTATTCGTCACAACATAATCACATTTATTTAAGCATTAATTTAAAAAAATACAGGTTACGTATACGCTACATGTCTTTATTACCGGCTCACATATCTACATCGTTAGACTTTCTTTTAACTGTTTCTAACCCCTTTAAATTATAATTAAGTATTTTACTATTTGTATATAAATTGATTAAGGACCTATTTATACATGATATCTACTAAATGGTATATTGAAAATCCAGTTCATACACATTGTAATTATCTGTCATCAAAAACCTGTCCACTTCCCATTCTTCAACATCTTGAAGTTTCTGTGCAAGCGCAATTTCGCCTTCAGCCTCATCACCACCATAAAATTCCAACTTAATACCCGATAACTAAACCCATCTATCTGTAACCTATCAGAGGATTATTCGTAATTTATAGTACCACATATCGCAGTATTTTCTGAATCTGATCATTATTTATGTCATTATACAAAAAACTAATGCTTTTACTACTTTTTAACTTCTAATTCATATCATATATATCTTATATCATAATATATAATATATCATAGCAATAGTAAGACTTGTATGTTTTGATGGCTTCCATGAGTATTATCATCTGTCACGTGTCTATAGTACACATCTGAATATACAAGGTGTTAACATAATGTATTGAAGGCCCATGATATTTGGACTCCTAAGCGCTTGTGTTTGGGATGTTTCTGACCTCCAATTTGGGATGGTTCTCGTGATACTACTATGTATGTAAGCTGGACTTCTCTTATATTTGAATGATCAACTTTTATTTAGGGTAAATGGGTACACTTTTTCTCGCTAAGTTATTTTTTTTTCTATTTTTGAATTTAATACATTTTATGTAATCTATCTGATGCATGCGGTGTTTACATATAATTGTTTGTACATATAGTTAATAACTAATATACATAAGGCTTCATTACTCTCAGCGATGTAACAAGCGTTTGTAAACCTATTTAATAAAATAAAATAAAATAGCATGTATCATACAGTATTACATCATATCGTTTATTGCCATTCGAAAGGTATGATGTAGCCTATTTCATTAAGAAGTCATTCACGCAAAATATGTACAACAATTTGACTGAGGGCAAACACTGGTATAATAAATAAAAAGGTACGCGAAAAAATTAAAGTTTGTCTCTGCCTATGTCACACATAACTGTCAAATTTACTATTATACGGATGCGAAAACCAATAGACAAACTCGTCAGGAACGTGAATGTCATGCGAACTTCTGAAATGCTAACGTCGACATAATGGCAATTCAAATCCACGCGAACAGAGCCGAGGGCAAAGCTAGTGTATCAATAATTTCTCAATCACCGTCGCCACATTAAACTAACGTCAGCCATTGCATTAAACGTAATCGAAGATTTATTATAAAATTTAAGTATAATGAAAGTTAACCAGATAGCATAATGTCTGCGTTGAAAACGAGATTAAACTTGATTTCTATTTGATATATGCAATCAATATATAAACACAGGTGTGGGTGTTGCTCAACCTTTATAACCACAGACGATGTCTAATGTAGTTCCGTGTATTATTTAATAAGTTCCATGTTAAAAATACTTTACAAGCAAGTTTTTAATTTAAAAAAACTCACAAACGGTTGAATTGAGAACTCAACTCAATATAAACAAAGGGTTTACGAATCGGAAGTCGCGGGTCGATCTCCAGCTGGGCACTGTTTAGTACTAGTAGTAGTAGTTTAGTAGTTTAGTTTACTCGGTTGGTAGTAGGGCATATTGTATTCCGGTAGCCAGTCCCCCAAATAAGATGTTTTTCTTTTATGTACAACGGGTTGGAACTTGACCTCAATTGAGGTCGAAGCGGACTGACCCGGAAACCCCAACACATTTGGGGAACGGCTATCTTATCTCTGACAACCGGAACACAACAATGCTATTAACATTGCTGCTTGGCGGCAAATTTAGATAATATGGTGGTAGCTAGCCAGGTGGAAATTTAAAGTGTCCTACCACCAACCAAACCGAGTACTTAAACATGTCCCCGCTGGGGTTGGAATCCGCGACCTCCGAATCGTAAACCCAATGTTGTTTACATTGAGCTACGGAACAGTTTTCGGGTCAATGTGTTTCCACCTTCGGCCTCATCTTCACTTAAAATATTACTGAGATACGTTCGGACAAAGAGTGGACACACACAACGCGGTCACATAACAGTTTCAAAAAGGTCCCAAAATAATGAAATCTAATATTTATCTTCCAAGGAACTCTAAAACCGTCTAATTTAATGGCGTCCGCCATTTTTGAATCGCGAAGAATGTCTTGCCATATATTGGCACATGCTTTACTTAGGGCCTTATTAATAAATCGATCTGGAGATTGAGATGACGTCTCAAAGTCAAAGTCAAAAATGCTATATTTTTATAAACAGGGTACACTTAAAATAGTCATAAATTTTTTTAAGCTACTGCTTGTTCAAATGATAATTTTCGCCTGAGAAGAACAAGCAAGAAACTCGAGGGGTTGCTCTTTTTAAAAACAGGTTTTTTTTAATGACAAAAAGGCACAATATTATTATTAATTGTGAAATAGCCTGGCATGCGAACGAGCTGGTTACTTCCATGGTTGATTATCATCCAAAGATTCTGATGTTTTATAATATAATTTCTTAATAAGTTGCTATTTTATAGAATCTTTATTGAAAGAAAGATATTGTACGTCAATACTTGAATGACTCATTTTGCGGAGTCTGACCTGCAAGTTTATCTTTATTTCTTGTATTGACATCATGTTTATCACTATTTTTCCTAAAACATGCTATATTTTTTTGGAGCAGTCTCAATATTTTATATATAATTTTTTTTGATACTGCTTTAATATGCAACAGTTTGTCAAGCGTTAACTTAAAGTCATCTCAATCTTGAGAACGGCTTGAGAGCCTTAGTGAGTGTTGAACATAATGGTGAAAGTGGATAGATAAAGTGAACGAAATCGCTATGTCGCCGACGACCCCAAAAAGGAGGGTAATGTTTTTAAAAACAGCACAACTCCTCGAGTTTCTTGCTTGTTCTTCTCAGGGGAATATTGCCTTTTGAAGAAGCAGTAGCTTAATAAATGAAAAATCTATGTAATAAATCAGTCTTTTACAGGATGCACTTCGGTGAGTGTGCGTTGGAATTACACAATCTTATTCCACCATCGCCATTCCATCTTCGGACTACTAGACGCGGGGAGAGATTCCACCCGTATGTAGTAGTTAACATACCGAACATTTGCACTAAGCGGTTCGATTCTTCATTCATAATGCGAACGGCCAAGGCGTGGAACTCCCTCCCGGCGTCAGTCTTTCCTGAATTCTACAACCTTGGGATCTTCAAGAGCAGAGTGAATAGGCATCTACTGAGATCGCGTGCTTCATCTTCGGCCACATCGTCACTTCCCATCAGGTGAGATTGTGGTCAAATGCGTATCCAGTTAATCATAAAAATAAAGCCTTTTGACTTGGAATTTGAAAACTAAAACGGGAAGGTATATTTAGAAGTAGGTGTTATTTCCGAAAGCTGGTAAAAAAAGATTTCTAGATGTTCGTATTCATCCACTACACATGTCGGTTAAATTAAATAGTTGATTTTGTTATAGTTACGTCATCCATCATAGTTAAGTTGGACCTGTTTCCCGCCAATTCAAATTATTGACAGATTATGCAAATTCTTATTTACATCGTATTTAAATAATATGGTTATTTGTCTTCAAAATAATATTTGTAAGTTACTTTATGATTTTTTTTAGAACACGAATAGGAAGTATTTTACGATTAATGTCCTTCGTGCAAATAAATAAATACTAGCTTTTGCCGGCGACTTCGTCTGTGTGTACGTCATAATAATTTTTTAACTTAATACTAAAATAAATAAATATTTCGGACACTTACACCAATCATCAAGTCCCAAACTAAGCAAAGCTTGTGCTATGGGTACTAGATAACGGATAAACATACATAAATATTTATATAAACATCCATGACTCAGGAATAAATGTTCATATTCATCCATCACACAAACATTTACCCGTCGCGGGATTCGAACCCGCAACCGTTGGTTTCCCTGACAGGATCACTATCCACTACACCAACCAGTCGTCAAAATGACTGTTCTTTCACAATGCTGACTCTCCAAAGAAGAAAGAACAAGAAACTCAACAAGGTGAAAATATATTTACGAGGGTTGCGGGTTCTAATCCCGTGAAGAGTAAAATGTTTGTGAACATTTATTTCCGAATCATGGATGTTCTTCGGTTATCTTATCCATAGTACAAGCTTTGCTTAGCTAGGGACAAGATCATCTGGACACACATATCCTCACCTCAATCACACCTGATGATAAGTGAAGATGAGGCCGAAGGTGGAAGCGTACTGACCCGGAAACCCCAACATATTTGGGGGACTGGCTATCTTATCTCTCACAACCGGAACACAACAATTGCTGCTTGGCGGCAGATTTAGATAAGATGATGGTAGCAAGCCAGGCGGACATTTAAAATGCCCTACCACCAACCAAACCGAGTACTTAAACATGTACCCCGCTGGGGATCGAACCCGCGACCTACGAATCGTAAACCCAATGTTGTTTACATTGAGCCACGGAGGCAGTTAAAACTCCTAGCTATTAAGTTTTAATAGCTAGGAGAGTGCTTACTTAAACCTTTGTTATCGGGTATTTTGGGCCCCTTGGATTACAAAAATACTAAACCTAACCCTCCACAAAATTATGTTGGACACCCCCTAGATCAGCCATGTCAAACTCAAAATCATCGATGGGCCAAATTCATATAAATCATAGAATCAGTGGGCCGCAAACTCCAACCATAAAGAAAAATAAAACTAATTGCATGGGTATAGTGATACCGAAATGGACGGTAAATGTTTATTTACTTATTTAGTAATTAACTTAAAGTAAAAATATAGAAAAATTAATTACAATCTTTGACATCTTTTGTCTTTTAATAAATTTTCTATTTGAGGAGTAATTCTACAAACACAACCGAATTTTACCGATCGTTCCCTGCGCTTGCTCCGCCGGGAGAGGATCGTTAGCGTGCTTTTTGAATTGAAAAATATTATTGAGACACGCTCGCGGGCCGCATCAGGGGTCTGTACTTAAAATTGGATCGGGCCGCAGAAAAACGTGCAAAGGGCCGCATGTTTGACATCCTTGCCCTAGATGATCGGTGTAAACGTCTGAAATATTTATTCATTTGTTCAAAAACGTACCACATAAATTATAAATCCAACATGGTGTCCGCAAAATACAAACGGGTTTTTTGATTTTCACATACTTAAATAATTATTGGTATACAAAATATAACCAATGTATATCTCAGACGATTTAGATGTTACTGTCTTATGATCTTACTCTGTATATTACAAAATGAACTCTCGCAATGTACAATAAATATATTAATTAGTCCAATTTGTTAAGTGACGTATCATAATTAATCTTGCTCAAATTGAAGCATTATCGTCTTCGCGAGAAATTAAACTTAACATGTATATTTGAAGCACTTGTGGCGCAGTCGGATTCGCTTTCGTTTCCGGGCAATAGCCCAGGGAGAATCGGTAAAAAATTAGCTTAGCTAGACATAATTCAGAACCGACTTATCTTATAGAGGTGTATCATTTGTTGAATGTCAATTTAAATCTATTGGAAATAAAAATAGGGCTAAGCATTTTTCGGTCAGTCAGTATGTCCAAGCTACCACCGCTTCGGAAAGGGAAATCATCTGTGGGAAAAGAGGCGGCGCAAGAAACCCACAGGATCATTTTCTTTTCTTTTCTTTTTTTTATATTTATAAAAGTATACAACTAATACAATTTTATAATTTCTGGGAGCTGGGCGAAGTATACCAAGCGTTTTTGTCATTCAGGTGGTCACTAATTTTGTAATAACCTTTTTTTGTTAATGTTGTTTTGACATGGTTTTTAAATTGTATTATATAATAGTATTTTTTTCCTTAACTATTTATCTAATTAAGGAATGATAAACACCGTACAAGTTGAAACTTAACAGTAACTGAATTCGCAAAAATCCTTTATGTATGATCGAATTGGGGTATATCAGCGTTTTGGTTTACAACAACCTTGGGATCTTCAAGTCTAGAGTGAATTTACTGGGTGCGCGTGATATATCTTCGGCTACATCGTCACTTCCCATCAGGTGAGATTGTAGTCAAACGCGAAATCAGTTTTTAATTGGTGACGACCGATTGGTGTAGTGGATAGTGGCCCTATCAGCGAAACCAACGGTTGCGGGTTCGAATCCCGCGAGGGGTAAATGTTTGTGTGATGAATACGAACATTTATTCCCGAGTCTTGGATGTTTATATAAATATTTATGTATGTTTCTCCGTTATCTAGTATCCATAGCTTTGCTTAGTATCCATAGCTTTGCTAGATGATTGGTGTAAGTGTCCGAAATATTAAAAAAAAAAAATAATAATAATAAATAATCTATACAGCGAGGCAACGCGGCTAACCTTCTGGGTACCATTCCACCAACCACAGACTTGGGGCTAGTTTTTTATATGTGATTTTTTTTTCTAATAAATTGTATAAATATTGTTTATAAATATTGTAAAAATAACCTGGGAATGCGAATATATTTAGCATTTAATACAGTTATATTTACATACAGTATGTACAATATTTATAATAAACTTTTTTAAAATTACCTTAAAGATATATTTAAACGCGATAAATAACAGATTTATTAAATGAAAGCGTTTTTCTTTTTCTTCTAAGAATTTTATCAAAATTACTTCATTCCAATAGTATTTGTATCAAATTCGTAATGAATGGGAAACATTTAGTGATGATAAAGCACGTTTGATGTTATTATTAGGTGTTATCAATTATTAATTCACGATTACCTAGGTACATGTGTTATTATTTAAGTTTAATAAAATGAGACTGATTGAATTTAATTATTTTTTTCTCGTACTTTATTTAGTTTTTGTTACTGGGAAGACGTTTGTAATTCATATAAATAGCGTATTCACCTTCATATTTAGATTTTATAAATTTCATGTTTAGTGTAATTTTTTCTATTTAGAATTTTTGACTTGAATATTTTAGAGTTATTTGCGAAGGCAAATTAAAAAATATAATATGACTTCGCAAAATAATTAATCGCATTGTACGACTGAATCGTTTTTTTTAAATATCCTTCTAAATTGGCAAGTTGATGGACAGACAGATAAATAGTATTTTGTGTTACAACTGGTAATTTGTTTTGTCTAATTAATAAATCAGAAAATACCATTGTTTTTCAATTATTAATTATTACAAAATTAAGGTCCGTAACCAATTTTTTAAAATACATAAAATTTGTTGATATTTTACTTCTACTGTTAAACACTAACAAAAATATTTATCACGCAATTTCTCAAAATCAAACCGAACACGTATTTATGCGGTATAAATAAATATGTTTTCTTCAACTTTCACTTTACAAAATCACTGTTACCGTCACTAATAAATAAACTAGTATTTTATTATGACAGTATGTGGGCACATCACTCGCGTTCGCGTTAGCCGAGTGATAGGCGAGCGGTCGACTCACCGCGTCGGGCTGTACTAGACTGTCTTACTAGACTGAGAAGGTGACATGCTATACCTGATAATCCATCATGGGTGCCTTCTAGAGTGGACTGCTTTATCTGGAAGCCGAGTCACTGTCTTTACAATATACCGGATGAGTTTTTTTGCCATAAGGAAAATAATAGGGCATATTAGCTAAGTGAAATAGAAGGTATAGGCATAATTATTTTTGCGAGTATATAGATATTAAAATGTTATGTAGATAAAACCATAAAATAATAATAATAATAAATATCCTTAGACATACACACAGCGCCATCTAGTTCCACTGTAAGCTGGCTGGCTTGTGTTGTGGATACCAGATGGTTGATATACTATGGAAATAAATACTTATTATAAATGAAAACATCCATAACTCGAGTACACATGTCCGTATTCATCACACAAACATATGACCCTAGCGGGATTCGAACCCGCAACCAATTTATGTTTATAAAAAATTCTTTTATGATGTGTTAGTAGCCTGTGGCTTGTATGTAAAACACCGACAATCTGTTTGACAGTTAGTATTGCCATTTTAAGAAATCAGCTAAACGGTCGTGGTCACGACTCGCTTGACAGGCTATAAAACAAAATCAGAGAAACAGTCACAACCAAAAACATATAATTACATCTGGATACATACAAAATACGTAAAAACCTACAACATTAAATTAAAGTAACCACGGTGAACTTTATTGCGTTGTAGAATTCTAAGATCACGTAAAACAATTTTCTAAAAATCAACGGCTACTTTATATTTTCCAAAAATAGTTCGTGAAAGTTTTCATAAACATAAAGAAGTTATTGATCGATTGTTTTGAAAATACTTTCAGGAGTTCGAAGTATAGTCTCCGACGCAATGAAATTCACAGTGGTAATTTTAATCTAATAGTCTATGTATTATTACTAAATACCTGTTCTTCTAAATTTTAAGCTTCACTGTGTATCCAAATCTGATTATTAAGTGTGTGAGAGAGACAGTTGGAAGGGAGAGAGGGAGAAGTGAGATCGATCGGAGGAACGTTAGACGTAGGATGGTTTTTGGAATTAAAACGGTTAAAAATGTTAAATACGAATTAAAAAGTGAATTTGCAAGCATATCGTGGTATTCCCTTTAGCACAACCCCAAAATTTATTTCTACAAATGGGGGCTCATCCGGGATTGTGCTAATTTTAGTGCGCGATATACGAGTGTACAGTACCCGCCAAAGTGTGACGGTAAAAGTGAGGTTAGGATAATCTCATCTTGCGGCGCAGCGGAATATTAGGACGACGACGACAACGACGACGACGACTAATACGACTACGACGACGACAACGACAGACGACGAATTTTTCTCTGCGCCAGACGAACACGACGACATGACGATGCCTAAAGACAGATAAAGAACGACGAGGCAGTCGACAGCCGGATCCCGAAGGCGAGTACGTACAAAAATCACAGGGTTCTTTATTGCACATGACGGCTGATCTTGTACCTAAGTACAGTGGGCAAGACAGCACTTATCCAGCGTCACGGTGGATTCAGGAAGTAGGCAACTATCTAAAGCAACCTACCGATTTAGTAGAAAACATTTGTGTTCTATTACTGATGGGTACTCTATCCTTCTACAAAAAAATCAGGAACTTTAAGATTACAGCAAGTTACTACACAAAAATTGCGTATTTTTACTGGACTATTCTGCCCAACAGACACTAAAACGCAGTAAGCGCAAAATCATGTTTTCGAGAAAAACGCGCCGAAAGGTTAAATGTATGAATTTATATAGTAATATTTGAGATAAGTACATTATTTTTACTGAAGTTTTTAAAAGACAACATAAGCTTATTTACATTACCAATGTCATAGAGTTTTCCAAAAGAAAATAATTAAAATATTGACAATTATATTTTTGAATCCCTTTTACTGCATGTCAAAACGATTGTATTCCTAACTAAATTGCAGTAAAAAATGACATTACTGCAATATAGAAACAACAATAATATTTTTTAATATAAAAAACTGACTATAATGCAGTAATGTGTCGATTTTACTGCATTTTAGTCAGTTTATCTGATCAAAAATTGGTAAAATAAAACAACTGTGTGTTATAAAATTACGAGCATTTATTCAGATAAAGTTTAAACTCCCTAATTTTAACATTAAACAGTCTTCATCTTATACTTATTTACTAAAGAACTCACGCCTTATCATTTAATGATTTGCGGATTGACTTTTAGGCTAGTCGTATACGACAAGATATAATACT
Organism: Oegoconia quadripuncta; assembly: GCA_949316235.1. Lineage (NCBI taxonomy): Eukaryota > Metazoa > Arthropoda > Insecta > Lepidoptera > Autostichidae > Oegoconia > Oegoconia quadripuncta. The sequence goes on along the minus strand of OX438748.1, from coordinate 21,738,168 downwards.
ATTCAGTCTACATTATATTATGGCACATTTTTAAATGTAAAACGATAGAAAATAAAACAAGTAGGAACAAAAGAACATAAAAATAAAATTAGTAGGAACAAACATATTAAAAATTAGCATATTATAAGAGTTATATAAGTGAGTATAATGAATATCATCATTTCAGTCTACTTGGAATGCGCTTATTGCGTTAATATTCATTGGTCAGTGTCAAAAAAGTCTTGGTCAGGAACTGAAGCTTGTTCATCAGATACAGCCAGTTCTTGCCAAAATTTCAGTCTATTTACTGGCATCAATGGACCCAACACTTTTATTATATTTTGTTTTCGTTTTAAAAGTATACCTCGTGGTATAGAACAAGATGCTTTTGGTATATTTTTAGATTTTAAGCAGTTAAGTCTTTTGTATTCGGAAGCCTCATAATCAGTTTTATAAAACATGCAAAATTCCCCTCTCATTGTCATAATCTCCACTATATCTTTCAAATAGACTCTATTTCCTTCCAGATCATTTAATTTCTTTTGGTTAATAAATGCTTTAAAATTTAAAAAATCAGATGGCTCCATTACTTTTACTTGCACTTTCCCAGAGTTCGCATTCGTAACTGCATCAACAAAGTCTTGGAAATCGTACAATTTGCCTTTTTTGTCCATGGACTTTTCTACTAAGTGATGGAATGAATCAGCTGACATAAATGTGTGACCGGGCTCAAAATATTTAAGTACTATCTGAGTTGCACCACTTTCTGAACTATTGATGAAACTAATGAGGAACGTTATGAGGCACCAATTTTTATTTTGGGCGGAGCAATTATCGAGCCATATGACGACCCGTTTCGCATCACGCTTGTTCAATAGAAACGCTCTGAACGCGCTTACGATATCTTCTTGATGTCGACCCATGATTCCTTCGTGCCAAACAACCGCGAAAACGGGATTGTTTGGTGTAAATTTACCGAGGGGCACAAAAGTCTCATTATATGCCACCAATCTTGGGCAAAATATGGAAGATTTGAACGTATCCATTCTCGGCAGCATAATTACTTTTTGCAGGTCTACTGATAAGCAGATGTTTGACGGATCCCATTGGATCTTAGCGTCTTGATCGTACATCTTGCGGGCATTTGTATATTTTTTCTTATGTACTGTATAATTATTACATACTGCACATGTTGGGTCACGCTCATTTTTTACATGAATAGGGTTATGGAGTTCATATTCTTCGCATATTTCACACTGTTCATGTCCAAGACGTGCAAAAGAAATGTTCATGACATTGGTAATGTGGTTTCTGTATGTTTCGAAACAAAGTTTGACATCTGGATGAGTTTCACGAAAATTTTTGTACATATCTGTAATTGTGATATCACTAGGCAAATATTTTCTATTAGGAGCATGTACTCTACGATAGTGATGAACACATGGATTGAAGGAATTAGCATGGGTTGTTAATAGTTCTTTATCAATAGTTCGTACCTTCAAATTTCTGCCATCTCTATTGTCTTTCTGATTTGTCACATCTTTTGCCATGATATTATGTATACGCCGGTCATTTTTCTTGTCAAAACCCAATGTTGTTAAAAAAAATGTCTTACAAACTTCAATTTTGGTATCAGTCTCAAAGAAATATTTATATGTTACATGGCGCTTCTTTTTTCGTTCTCTTTGGTTATTTTTTCTTTGACATTCAACAGTTTCAATTAAAGACTTAATGTAAATACCTTGGTGTTCCCAATTGAGAGACCAATAATGTTTATGAATATTTTCTCTTTCGTGCTGTAAAATTTTTAAACTACATAGTTTTTTACATAAATTCGGACAAGGTTCTTTGATAGCATGTTTTTGCACTTGTTTCATTCTCTGTTCATTAATCTTAAGTAGTGACAAAGTTTTTCTCTTTTTCTTCTTTGGCTCGCTTTTATTTCGATTTATATTTACAGACTCATTTTGTGAAACATCTGAAAGAGAAGAATCAATTTGGTGGGGAATATAATCTTTATCCCTGACCGAATCATCAGAGTCTTCTATAAAAGATTCATGACATAGTAAATCTGTAGAAAAGCCGTTTTCTTGTTCAATTTGCATAGATTGAGGGACGGAGGATACGGATTCTTTAAGTTTTGATAAGTCGTTTTGACTAAGGTGATATCGAAAGGAGGTATCAAATTCGAATGGCCTAACAGCATCCATGTCTTCTAGAGATACGTAATGATGGTTCCAAGCATTTTCATAGTCTAGCTTCGTAGTTGTTTGTGGTAGCTCTCTTTCAGGTGTGGACTTGGATGAAGAGGGTAAGCACTGTTTTGATGAAGTCGGCAAAAGCGACATAATTTTTTCTCTGCGACTCATTCTTAGGTACCTGCAATAAATCATTTTTGTTAAATCATATTATTATATCGATTTAGATGTAATTGAACTTAATAAATACTTAGGTACATATATAAAAAAACAAAATTGATTTACTTTCTCTTAGGGCGCCTTCATTTTAACAGCGCTACAGACGCGCTGCTTAGTAAATCTATGCAAATAAGAAGTGCGCGGCTACAGCGCTAACTATCCATATACCTATTAATTATTAGTAAACATTCATATACCTACCTTTTAAATTCCATCAAAAACAGTTTAGCTGTCAAAGCGTGAAAGAGAAACAAACACACACATGCACACACACACACACACACACATACACACACACACACACACACACACACACACACACACACACACACACACACACACATGCTCACCAAATACACACAAAACCTTTCGCATGGATGATAATATCATTAATGTGAAAGGTTTTGTGTATATTATTTATTAGCCTATATTTTCCCACTGCATGAAAAAGGCCTCCCTACCCTCCCTCCACCGATCTCTGTCACTAATGATATTAGTGTGAATAATCCTGTTAAAGTCCGGTCGCGAATTTCGTACAATGACCTTTGTTACCTATAGCGCAGACGCGATTAAACTCTTGCTCTCTCTTGCGCAAAAAAAAGGTCCGCGACCGCATTTTAACAGGATTATTCACACTTATATCATAAATCATAATAAATAGTTAAAAAATGCTTACCAAGTCGGCCGCAAGAAATAATAATACCGCGCCGACGACACGTCCTCACCTGACAACTCTTTGGAAGCGACTGACCAGACTGACGATTGACGATCGTACGGTCGATGAACGAACTAAGAGCGATCAAACTGACCCCAGTAAGTGTCATAGTTACTATGACACTTACCGCGGTCAGTTTATCGGGTATTACTTTATCCGGCACATTTCCGGTATCCGGTACCAGTTCACTCTCACTCTATAATGTACCGGGTTACCAACTTAAACGCAGTATGAATATTCAAATTTTGCAAATTACCTAGTAGTTTAGAAAACGGTCCCAAAATGAGTACTAGGTAAATCGCAGTAAGTTCAATAACACTGCATCTTAGTTTGTTATTATTCAAAAGTTTTCAATCATACTACCTACTAATTAAAATGCAGTAAATATACAGTTACTGCTATTTAATTAGTAGTATTTATGTAAAGTGTACAAAATAAAGTACCATATAAATCGCAGTATAGTATATTGATACTGCGTTTTAGGTAGTTTTTATAACATATATGTAATTGTTGATACAGAATAAAATTAAGTTGGATAAGGATTTACTGCACTTTAACTGGTAAATGTATTCAAATATTGTCATGTTTCAAAATGCAGTAAAAAGTCATTGTATGGAGGGAAAATTTACTGCGTTTTATTTGGTGACGTAAAAGAATAAAGCAAAAGACATGTACTAAATAAACCACGATAATAATTTAATCATACTGCATCTTAGTTTGAAAATCGTGTAAAAAATGCACAGTAAGTGACTTTACTGCATTTTATATAGTAAAATCGCGTGTTTTCGTAAAATTCTGTACATTTACTACAAAATGTAAAAAAGTTCTATAAACATTTAAAATACTTCCAGTGAACTTACAAAAATTTCAAAAGAACAATTATAAAGATAAAAAATACGCCCTTTCAGAACACTAATAAAGTCAAAAACGTTAAAATGCGTGTTACTGCGTTTTAGTGTCTGTAGGGCAGTATTGTATATTGCATGAACATCTCTAAGCTTTGGGAAGATATTATTTCTTTTTATAAATATTTGGGGCACTTTATCATTTAGTCCCAAACTAAGCAAAGCTTGTACTATGGATACTAGATAATGGATAAACATACATAAATATTTATATAAACATCCATGAAACATTTACGACGATCTGAAGGACAATTCTCGTAATATCTCTTATTACAATTACAGTCAAAATCAGTTCGGATCTAGTCTCGGTCTCCAAATGTCAAATACGTCATTCTCGTACTACAATATAAAGGTTTGTAATGTGATTATATCGAAATGTGATCGAAAGTTGAACAAAGCTTTTAACATCAAGTTCGAGATTAAAAAAATTGACAGTTCGTCAAATATGCGCTTGCTTCCTTCTATTTATTCTCTTTCACACTTGTCAAAAACTACTTATATCACTTCAGCTGGGCAATACTGAACAATGAATAGTGAGAGCTTTGTTCAACTTTCGATCACATTTCGATATAATTATATTACGAATCTTTATATTTAATGTCGTATTTGACATTTAGGAGATCGAGACTAGATCCGAACTGAATTTTGACGGTAATTGTAATACGAGATATTACGAGAATTGCCCTTCTGTTTGGTGTAGTGGTTAGCAACTCTGGCCACTATACCAAAAGGTAGCGGGTTCGAATCCCGCTAGGGGCATATGATTGTATAATGAATATGGACATGTGTACCCGAGTTATGGATGTTTTCATTTATAATAAGTATTTATTTACAAAAAAAATGTATTGATGTAGTATACCAATCATCTGGTATCCACAATACAAGCTATAGGCGCTATGGCGCTGTGTGTATGTCTAAGGATACAATACAATACAACACAACACAACACAACACAACACAACACAACACAACACAACACAACACAACACAACACAACACAACACAACACAACACAACACAACACAACACAACACAACACAACACAACACAACACAACACAACACAACACAACACAACACAACACAACACAACACAACACAACACAACACAACACAACACAACACAACACAACACAACACAACACAACACAACACAACACAACACAACACAACACAACACAACACAACACAACACAACACAACACAACACAACACAACACAACACAACACAACACAACACAACACAACACAACACAACACAACACAACACAACACAACACAACACAACACAACACAACACAACACAACACAACACAACACAACACAACACAACACAACACAACACAACACAACACAACACAACACAACACAACACAACACAACACAACACAACACAACACAACACAACACAACACAACACAACACAACACAACACAACACAACACAACACAACACAACACAACACAACACAACACAACACAACACAACACAACACAACACAACACAACACAACACAACACAACACAACACAACACAACACAACACAACACAACACAACACAACACAACACAACACAACACAACACAACACAACACAACACAACACAACACAACACAACACAACACAACACAACACAACACAACACAACACAACACAACACAACACAACACAACACAACACAACACAACACAACACAACACAACACAACACAACACAACACAACACAACACAACACAACACAACACAACACAACACAACACAACACAACACAACACAACACAACACAACACAACACAACACAACACAACACAACACAACACAACACAACACAACACAACACAACACAACACAACACAACACAACACAACACAACACAACACAACACAACACAACACAACACAACACAACACAACACAACACAACACAACACAACACAACACAACACAACACAACACAACACAACACAACACAACACAACACAACACAACACAACACAACACAACACAACACAACACAACACAACACAACACAACACAACACAACACAACACAACACAACACAACACAACACAACACAACACAACACAACACAACACAACACAACACAACACAACACAACACAACACAACACAACACAACACAACACAACACAACACAACACAACACAACACAACACAACACAACACAACACAACACAACACAACACAACACAACACAACACAACACAACACAACACAACACAACACAACACAACACAACACAACACAACACAACACAACACAACACAACACAACACAACACAACACAACACAACACAACACAACACAACACAACACAACACAACACAACACAACACAACACAACACAACACAACACAACACAACACAACACAACACAACACAACACAACACAACACAACACAACACAACACAACACAACACAACACAACACAACACAACACAACACAACACAACACAACACAACACAACACAACACAACACAACACAACACAACACAACACAACACAACACAACACAACACAACACAACACAACACAACACAACACAACACAACACAACACAACACAACACAACACAACACAACACAACACAACACAACACAACACAACACAACACAACACAACACAACACAACACAACACAACACAACACAACACAACACAACACAACACAACACAACACAACACAACACAACACAACACAACACAACACAACACAACACAACACAACACAACACAACACAACACAACACAACACAACACAACACAACACAACACAACACAACACAACACAACACAACACAACACAACACAACACAACACAACACAACACAACACAACACAACACAACACAACACAACACAACACAACACAACACAACACAACACAACACAACACAACACAACACAACACAACACAACACAACACAACACAACACAACACAACACAACACAACACAACACAACACAACACAACACAACACAACACAACACAACACAACACAACACAACACAACACAACACAACACAACACAACACAACACAACACAACACAACACAACACAACACAACACAACACAACACAACACAACACAACACAACACAACACAACACAACACAACACAACACAACACAACACAACACAACACAACACAACACAACACAACACAACACAACACAACACAACACAACACAACACAACACAACACAACACAACACAACACAACACAACACAACACAACACAACACAACACAACACAACACAACACAACACAACACAACACAACACAACACAACACAACACAACACAACACAACACAACACAACACAACACAACACAACACAACACAACACAACACAACACAACACAACACAACACAACACAACACAACACAACACAACACAACACAACACAACACAACACAACACAACACAACACAACACAACACAACACAACACAACACAACACAACACAACACAACACAACACAACACAACACAACACAACACAACACAACACAACACAACACAACACAACACAACACAACACAACACAACACAACACAACACAACACAACACAACACAACACAACACAACACAACACAACACAACACAACACAACACAACACAACACAACACAACACAACACAACACAACACAACACAACACAACACAACACAACACAACACAACACAACACAACACAACACAACACAACACAACACAACACAACACAACACAACACAACACAACACAACACAACACAACACAACACAACACAACACAACACAACACAACACAACACAACACAACACAACACAACACAACACAACACAACACAACACAACACAACACAACACAACACAACACAACACAACACAACACAACACAACACAACACAACACAACACAACACAACACAACACAACACAACACAACACAACACAACACAACACAACACAACACAACACAACACAACACAACACAACACAACACAACACAACACAACACAACACAACACAACACAACACAACACAACACAACACAACACAACACAACACAACACAACACAACACAACACAACACAACACAACACAACACAACACAACACAACACAACACAACACAACACAACACAACACAACACAACACAACACAACACAACACAACACAACACAACACAACACAACACAACACAACACAACACAACACAACACAACACAACACAACACAACACAACACAACACAACACAACACAACACAACACAACACAACACAACACAACACAACACAACACAACACAACACAACACAACACAACACAACACAACACAACACAACACAACACAACACAACACAACACAACACAACACAACACAACACAACACAACACAACACAACACAACACAACACAACACAACACAACACAACACAACACAACACAACACAACACAACACAACACAACACAACACAACACAACACAACACAACACAACACAACACAACACAACACAACACAACACAACACAACACAACACAACACACAATACAATACAATACAATACAATACAATAACACTTTATTGTACAAAAGGAGAACATACGTTTTACAAAACACAATACTGATAAGAGTACAATTAGGCGGCCTTATCACTAAAAGATATTTATTTATTATTTGCCCACTCGCGGGATTCGAACCCGTAACCGTTGGTTTCGCTGACAGGGTCACTATCCACTACACCAATCGGTCGTCAAAACAAAGCTATAATATTACCTACAAAAGTCTCTAATACCTATCAGATGTTTACACGCTATGCCCTCGAGTCTGCTCGAAAGGTTAAGTGGTTTTCAATATACTCGTCAGTTAGCAGACACTCGATAGGTTAGTAAACACTGATTGATATGCTGTCGCCCGCGGCTTCGCTTGAGATCGAGATGAAATGGTATTCTATAATTTATTTCTGTTGGCACTCCATTTAAAGGTTTACATTATCTGAGATAATTTCCAGGGGTACTCGATTTAGTTGGTGGAAGGCCATTTTTAAATGGCAGTATTTCTTTTTATGAACAAGGCCGATGGTAGAAACTCTCACCTGAACCCATAAAACTTAATTAGGGGACTGGCTAACTTATCTCAAATAGCCGAAATATAACATGCTGCATGGTCGCGGACTTTACTTTAACCGCCTCCGTGGTTTAATGTAAACAACATTAGGCTTACGATTCGGAGGTCACGGGTTCGATCCCCAGCGAGGTACATGTTTAAATAATCCGTTTGGTTGGTGGTAGCGCTTTTTAAATGTACCATCTTATCTAAATCTGCCGCCAAGCAGCAATGTTAATAGCATTGTTGTGTTATTAAGATTACTAGGATTGACTGTTTGGTTGATGGGCATAAGGTATACCACAATGTATCTAACATGAATCTGACCAAGGTGAATAAAACCAAATCGTTCTGCCGTAACAGACAAGATTGTAAGGTTATTGTCGTATCCAACTCGTTACCAATCACTTCCCATATTTGTTATATTTTCCTGTAAAGCAGCAGGTGTGTGACCGTTACTATACATTATAAGTATTATAATAAAAATTGATCGTCCTTATGTACGCCATTGTCGGGTATGTTAATGTAATGGTTACTCGTTACCGAGATATAGAGTTGATCTGGAATCGATTAGACGGCACGTAATTCGGAAAACTCGTAACAGATGGCGCTACTTAGATTAGTTCAAAAGTATAGTCAAACGTAGAACTCCAAGTATTTATTTCAACGTAAGATACATGGGTAAATTTTCAAACGCACTTTTTTAGGCGTCCCATGACCATTGTAAAAAAACTATAATTTAAAACAGATTAAACGCATGTTTTTTCAAAATGTGTTATCTATCCGAATAATAATAAAAAAACAGATTGTAATAACTTACAAGAAATAATGCGTTGAATATCAGACATGTATGGGCGGCCTACGTCTGGGAGTCACGTCCCACTTCAAATCACGCGCACAAAATCACTCAGAATTTAAAATATCTCATTATAAAGATAATAATCCCCTTTTCCATATTAAAGTACAAAAACTATACTAACTATTATAATTTAAAGCTGAGAGGCCACTTTGTCTTTGTCCCGCGTATAACTGCGCTTCCGATGCCCGCATTTGACTACTTGTTTCTTATTGGCTAAGCGATATCACGCGATTCTGTTGTATCGCACCGTCGAAGCGTTAGTCGTGCTCCAACTTGTGTGGACAAAGGACAATGCATACGCAATTTTTCATAGGCTGGCGAGCTAAGTTATTATGATATCTTTTGTTGAATGTCAATTTAAATCTACTAGAAATAATAAAAGGCCTTTGTATTTATTTGCTATTCAGTATCTCCATGCTACTACCGGAAATAAAACTTTTAAACAAAAATAAAGAAGTAGGTATATTTGTCTATTGATCTATGTATGTATGTGTATGTAAATATATGAAATTTATTCACGTAGTTTGTATATGCATCCTTATTTAATACCGCACAACCCACCTATTTCAAATGTACTGTCCTTATACCCAAAGGTTGCATGGAAGAGATCGCTTTTAGTGATAAGGTCGCCAAATTGTACATTCTATTCTTACCACTTTTCTGAAACTGTATTTTCTTATCTGTTGTGCAATAAAGTGTATTTGTATTGTATTGTATTGTAAAGAACCCGACATTTTTAAACAAAAATAACAATGACTTGAAAATGTAGAAAACCCCCAACAATATTTATCGAACAATCGTTATAATAATATCGTTTGTCGCACGCGACGTAGAAGTGAAGTCAAGGTCAAAGTCTCAAGACTTAGAATAGTCAATTTTACATTTTTTAAGACACTGCTTCTTCAAAATTCAAAATGCTTGTTAATTAAGAAACTCGAAGGGTTGCTTTTTTAAAAACAGGCTTTGATTTTACATAAAGGCTTTTATATTTCATGATTAATTGTGAAATAGCCTGGCATGCGAACGATCTGATTATGTCCAGGGATGATTATCATCTAAATGGGCTGATATTTTATAATATGCTTTCTTAATAAGTTTCGGTTTTATAATATCTTTAAATTTATTAAGAGGAAGATTTTGTATATTAACTGGAACCTTATTGAAAAAGCGTATACATACATAACCCTTTGAATGAGTTACTGACTTCAAGTGATCAGCAAGTTTATATTTATTTCTTGTATTGACATCATGTTTATCACTATTTTTCCTAGATGATGGTATATTTCTTTTACATACATTAGATTTTTTTAAATGTACTGTGACGAAAAGGTTAGAATGTTATACACTTTAAACCTATCTCTAAGTGACACTGCAGGTCTCAATTGATAAATTGCGCGAACGGCTCGTTTTTGTAAAACAAAGATTGTATTTATTTCCGCGGCATTTCCCCTGAGAGTGGGATAGTTGTATATGTCACCCAAGCGAATGAGCAGGACAAATATTATCTCGAGCGACATAAACGTTTATCACGCTTGTAGTGTAGGTAGACCTAGATCTGAAGATAGTGTCCGAGTTTGCGACCTAAGATTGCCAGTCCCCCGAATGAGTGGAGCGTTCCGAGAAAGCCCATTTCCTCTTTCAACTTCATATTCACTTATTCAAGTGTTCAAGTGTGATTGATCCGCTCTGGTCACATCCCATTCAATACGTTTGGAATTTAATGACAATAGTATTGCCTGGTTGCCTGGAAAGGATCGCTTTTAGTGATAAGGTCGCCAAATTATACATTCTATTCTTACCACTTTTCTGAAACTGTATTTTCTTATCTGTTGTGCAATAAAGTGTATTTATATTGTATTGTATTGTCTCCAAATTGTGAATTATGTGGAGGTGTCGAAGACGTTTTCCACATTTTAAGTGTGTTCGGAGCAAAGACTTTAATTATAATTTTACATACGAAATGGGGATATGTAATAGTGTTTTGGCTTTTCCATTATCTCGGGAAGCCAACTCGCCGTATCATATTGTGAAACTAGCTTTAAGTCGTAGGTAAGCTGTGTGTCTGTGTGATGATTTGGTAAGTTTAGCTCCATTGATGGTGACAATTATCATTATAATGTTAAAACACTTGTTTAAAACAATAGAAAAAAAGGTGTGATTGAGGTCAAGTGCTATCCCCAAGGTTGAAGTTTTTCACAAAATGTTCCAATTGTAATGACACATCCAGTGATGTTCTACATCTTTAACGACATGTTTAAATCCAGCGTAGTTTGTGAGAATGTGTTCGATCGCGAATTGGATTGCCTTCATTGATGGGTGCCACTTTTAGGAAATCCTTTAAACAGCCTGCGGCTAGGTCCGTGTGGCAATGTTTATGTTTTATTGTAAGTACACTAAGTACCATTCATTAACTTAATTTCCGTGTAGTTATATAAATTTCTTTAATATTTTATTATTATTATTATATTATTATAGACGAGCAGCATTACTGCTGGTATGTCTATGTCACAGTGTTGGAAGAGTTCACATTGATCATTATGTATTCAGTCAATATTTAAGTCATTACTAGTTTTTTTTTTAAATTTATCCAATCTATTCTTGAACGAATTCACTGATTGGGCGGAGACAACCTCTTCCGGCAGCTTATTCCAGGCCTGAACAACACGGTTGCTCAGAAAGTGATGGGCGACATTGATGTCAGCGTGAGTGCGGCTTATTCGCAGAGCGTGTCCTCGTAACGGTCGTATGTCTTTCATCCTGAATATGTCGTGCAAGTGAGGCAGGTTGTATTTATAGGTGAGAATTTTGAATGTCTCGATGAGGTCACCTCGCAAGCGGCGCTCTTCAAGGGTTGTAAGATTCAGAATCTTCAGTCTTTCCTCATAGGGTTTCCGCCGCAGATTAAAGGGTATCTTAGTGGCCTTCCTTTGTACACTTTCTAGTAGATTGATGTCTTTCACAAAATACGGACTCCAAATTTGGAAAGCATACTCGAGGAGCGGCCTGACATAAGTTTTATAAATTTTGATGAAGACATCAGGGCTAATGAAATGGAAGGATCTTCTTATGGCATACAAAAAAGAGTTTGCTCTTTTAACAATTCCACTGATATGCTCACCCCACTTTAAGTTGTGTGTGATAAGCACTCCGAGATCCTTCTGTGAGTTGACAGCCGCAATTGCCGTCCCATCTATGTTGTAAATGTTCCTGGGGTTGTTGGCACCAAGATGCAGAACCGCACATTTAGATACATTCAGCTTCACGCTCCACTGTCCGGTCCATTCATGTAGTCTGTCTATATCTGCTTGCAGCAAACCAGATTGAGTCACAGGGTTTCCAAAAAACTTCCCATCGTCTGCGAAAAAGCTTGACTGTGATTCAACAAGTGATATCAGGTCTGTTGTAAAGATTCCAAACAGAGTAGGAGCGAGCACAGATCCCTGAGGAACACCACTCAAAACATCGAAATTACGAGACAGCGAAGATCCCACCCTGACTTGAAATGTTCTTCGCATGAGGTAATCTCTTATCCAGTCAAGCAAGCGACCACGAATACCAAAGTGCTCAAGTTTCAAAAGGAGACGTTGATGGGGGACTTTGTCAAAAGCACGCTCAAAGTCCAAATAAATAACATCCACCGGCCTGCTTCGTTCTAGTTCTTTTGACCAGGAATGCACACAGGATAGTAGGTTAGTGATTGTAGACCTTTTCTCAACGAATCCATGCTGTTGGACTGCAATCACATTTTCCTTATTTAGGAAACATTTAAGCTGCCTGCATATAACTTTCTCCATAGTTTTCCCTACAATACTGGTGAGGCTGATGGGTCTAAACTTGGCGGGATCAGTTTTGTCTCCGGATTTATATACAGGTGTTACTATTGCATGTTTCCAGTCCTGTGGGACATGTCCTGTTTCAAACGAAGCCCTCATCAGATCAGTTAGAATAGGCACTAGGGAAGTGGAGCAGTGCTTCAAAATTATACTGGGGATATTGTCTGGTCCTGGAGCGGAGTTCACATCCATGCCATTAAGCAATTTGTTAACCTCGTCATAACTGAAACTTATATTCGACAATGAATTTTCTACACGAGGTGATCCCGTTACTTCCAAGTTAACAGTCAAGTCCGGCTCTCGAGAGAAAGCTTTTTGAAACTCAGTCGCGAAAGCTTCAGCAACGTCGCTCGGGTTCGTAACCAAATCGCCATGATTGTTTCGTAGGGCCGGCGGAATGCTGACCTTTGAAGTGACACACCTACGTAAGTGGGAATAAAACGGCTTGTCACCCATCTTTAGAATATTCTCCTCGTATATCTTTCTACTTCTGCGGGTTTCTGATACGCATTTGTTATTCACGGCCCTGTAACGCATATAATCCGTATTGTCAGCAGTTGATATATATATGTCCCAGAGAACCTTCTTCTCTGATATTAACTTGAGCACCACCTCATTTATCCAGGGTTTATTGATCTTCTTCGATCTCACTGCTTTTAATGGAGCGTGGATATCAGTATTAGCATTAATAATCGCTTTAAGTTCACCCCACATGCTTTCTACATCATTGCTTGGCCGTAGCCTCTCCAGTTCCCTCACCAGATCAGTGTTGTATTTTGCAAAGTCGATATTGCAATAATGTCGTTTTTGCTTAGGTTGCTTAGAGACCCGTTCTATAAGACATTGTACATTAAACTGTAGCACGCAGTGATCACTTTTCCCTATAGGGGGTTTATGTTGCAAATCAGAGATGAGAAATTCGTCATTAGTCATAATTAAATCAAGCAGTGAGGGGGTGTGGCCTTCCCGAAACCGAGTGGGATGAGCAACTAACTGGTTGAGGCCACTATCCAAGAACATTTTCCTGAACAGATCATCTGGTTCAGCGAGGCTCTGCTCTACACTGAGCGGCCATGTCATATCCCTATAGTTAAAGTCCCCTGCTATAATCATAACGTTGTGCTCTGAAGCCGCAGTCAAATTCTCAAACAACTTTGTGTCTCGCACCTTCCATGTCTCCTCTTCCTTGTCATCTGGCCGATATATACCAACCACCAAGAAGTGATGAGTATCATATTGGATATCCAAGTACAATGCTTCAGTAAGATCATGCATATATTGCCGATTGATTGTTGCCACGAGGGGTATACCATTGACAGAGTTCCTAACATAGATAGCGACTCCACCACCTCTACTCTTACCTCCCTTAGATTTAGGTAGGTGTTTCCGGTCCAGTCTGTACAGTGTATAGTTTGGTATAGAAAAGGTGCAGTTCCTATCCGTCTGCTTAAGCCAGGTTTCTGTGATAATCACTATTGCCGGAGAATGGGTGTTGATACAGTGCAAAAATAGGTCAAATTTTGGTGAGAGTGAAAATAGATTTGTGTACATAAATGAGAGACTGGAGTATGGATCCCTGCTGCTTATTAGTTTTTTTGTTTGATGATCCTTGGTAAACCATTAAAATATTTAATAGTAAGATCTGTCTCACCATTCTCCAGTCGCAGGTGGAGACGCTGCCGCAATCCTTTTAGCTCATCTCGCTGCATCGGGGTCTTGTCATCATATACTCTCACCTCTCCTTTAGCCTTCGATTTGTTCTTAAGCACTTGGACAGCATCGTGACGGGTGCTCAAAACCACCTTTATAGGTCTGGCTTTATCAGGGTCCGGTTTGCCTAGTCGCATCACTCTCACTAATTTCTCCCGGATATTGCCTTTCCCAATAACCTCAGTTAAGACACCTTCAACAACCCTCTCATCATGTGCAATCCGTGAGGCAGTTGTCTCGGAGTCCAGTTCCTTTATTCCGACCAGAATCACATTGCAAGCACGACGCTCTCGCTCCGCCATCTCTTCAATTACTTTGTTAACCTGCGGTGGCGTAGAAGCGGACCCATTCGTAGGTGCAGGACCGGCCGTAACCGCCGCATACGACATAGCCATGGTGGCATCGGCGGATGCCGAAAGTTGGTTCTTGATTTGGTCAAGTTCTTCACGCACGCCATCATATGCTTTAATCAGCTTAGGTACTTGAAACAAGGCCTCACGACATGGACGACACAGAAAGATTAGCGTTCGCTTAGCTTTTAGGCCCATTACTCGAGCCTCACTGCTAGTAAGGTTACTGCAGCTAAGACATACATTCCGTTTACAACCATCGCATTGAATCAAATTATCATCCTCGCCCTGGTCGCCATCACATTGGAAACACTTCATTTTTACGTGAACAGGCTTGTTTTACACCAGATTAAGAAGATAAGAAATAAGGATTAGAGTATGTTGAACAAGCTCTGAAGAACACTTGCAAATCACTGGTTCTTTTGAATTAAATAAGCTGCCCACAGTTAATCTCCGTTTATTATCGTATTAAACGTATTTCCGCTTGTAAATGATCACTATAGATATTATTTTACGAAATTATAAAACACGAGAATATTTCCAACACTGTTGATTTTTCCGAGGGTAGAAGCAAAAAAAAAAACGTATTTTTAACGACAACTTTCGGTATCGTAATGCCTTTCGTGAATGATTTGTTTATGCGCGGCCTCGCCCGTGTGGAATTCGTTTATACAGGGAGAAATTTAGTTCGTGTAATTCCTGTACAATGGTGCCTCCACTCAAAAAATCAAAAATTCCATATTGAAATTGGTTTCAATAATTCGTTTACTTTTTTTTTATAAGTAATCGAAAATGTTTTGATCGAATTCGACTATGGTTCTTCGGTGAAAGTTGTTCGAAGTTAAAAGTGACGTCAATTAATAGGAATTACACGAATTCAAACTCACCCCATATATATTTCATTAGAAAGTCAGAAACTATTTTCGATAGGGAGTAGATCCCCTGGAATCAAACCTACACTACACCTGCATTTTAATTTCCAAAAGTAGCACCATGTTTGCAACAATGTCCTGCTCAGTATAAACATGTAAAACAGGTGACACTCATTAAGCCATCACACCCGTCATCTTATCTCAACCACATGAGACTGTGATGGTTATCTGCGCTGTCAGTAACGGTAGCTAGATGATGAGATAGCGAGGTGCGACTCGACAAATTGTGAGACCCCAGTGACATCTCGCGGGATGGGAAAGAGTCGATAAAATGTGTATCGACCATTTAATTAATTTAGCCGACTCATTAAGATGATGCAATCCGTTGTAATTAATCATTTCAAATTTACTCCATTTTGCAATGGGTATACATGTATATAAATAGAAGTTCTATTATATAATTTCGTTGATATAATGACGTTCGGACGTGTGATTGGTTGGCTCAATTTGACGTCTTTTCATTGGTCAACTTTATCGATGACGATATCGATTAAATTACATAATTGTAGGGCTGATTTATGATTAGCTATAATCATCTTGTAGTCTATATTATAGTTAGATACGTGGATAAAGCCTTTATTTGTTTATACCTATTTGCGCAGTTTGGTGTAGAAACGCTTGGGCCGTGGGGACCGGGTGCTCACACTCTTTTTACGGAGTTATCTGAGCGTCTGGTAGATGCATCCCACGATCGAAGGGCGGGCCAATACTTTGGTCAAATAATCAGCCTTGCTATACAGCCAGGCAACGCGGCCAGCCTTCTGGGTACCATTCCACCAACCAGAGACTTGGGACTAGTTTTTTATTTGTGATTTTTTTTTAATAAATTGTTTAAGATAGATAGATAATTTGTTTATTTGTCTCTAAGCACATTGCAATATATATATATATGTGTGCAAAGAGGTGTTTATATATATATATATATATATATATATTTAATAACTTGTATATATATATAATAGTACAATTATTGTTTATAAATATTAAACATATTGAATGTGGTATTTTTAGATAAACATTTATAAACAAATTATATATTGTATCGATAAATTATCGTCCCATCTCTACGAGCGGTCTCGGTGTCGGCCCCTTTGATCCTAATACGGTAGTGCTTGAGTTTCAACGTCTTTAATCCGCTTACCGGCAACTCCAGTTAAATGACATGTTACTAAATTTCATTGCACACTCTGTTTAACCGACTTCAAACAATGGTATTGGGTCTTTACCAATGAAATTGGAGTTTTTTTTCTTCGTTAATCATATATACCAATTCCTGCGATTTTCAAAGCTATATCCAAATTTGTTTTTTATTTAGAAAATGGAATATTATTTCAAGGTTTCACATGAAATATTTTAATTTCAGGGCTAAATCACATAATAAAAAATATTTGAACAGAGCTCTATTCATGTGCTTCCCATAATCATTTCTTAGATTTGCTGAAACTTTTATAAAGCGGTTACTTTTAAAAATTAACGCTGCCTATACTTAACTTAATGTTGTCCCATAATACACACAAAGTTTAGCTAAATTTGGATTTGCCGTTTCCAAAAAAAATCAAAAATGTTTGTATGGAGAAAAGAGTCTTAATGAAATTCTTCATACAAAACGCCAATTTCATAGGTAAGGACCTAATACTGACTATATCTTTTTAACCCTCTTACTCATTTCTTCCGCATCTATGAACCGACTTGAATATTTTTTATTTGGTCAAGGTCTGACTGATGATAATAATAATAATAATCGTTTATTGATTTGACGACCGATTGGTGTAGTGGATAGTGACCTTGTCAGCAAAACCAACGGTTGCGGCTTCGAATGCCGCGAGGGGTAAATACGAACATGAATTCCTGAGGCATAGATACTTATCTAAATACTTATGTATGTTTATCTAGTAACCATCGCACAAGCTTCGCTTAGTTTGGGACTAGATGATTGGTGTAAGTGTCTCAAATATTTATATTTCTTTATATTACATTACTAGGATACAAAAATCACATATTAAGGCCCGTATTAATAAACCAGTCTCAAGATTGAGAACAGTCTTGTGACCGGTCTCAAGTAAACGTGTTGATTCATAAACCGAACATGAGACCTGAAAAGCACGTGCATACTCAAGCAGTACTCACTTGAGAGGTGCGCGATTTAATAAACGAAACTCAAGACTATCATTCATTCGCCGCTGAGGCGAATACTTGAGATGTGGTCTCAGGTGAGTAGACCTCAAGATTGGTTTATAAATTAGCACGGAGCTTGAGATAGCGTCAACTGCTTAAGACGCATCTCGGTTGATACAGCCTCAAGACTTCTATTGAGATTGATTTATTAATACGGACCTTAAAGTCAATATGTTACTTTTTAAAACTACATCGCTTCACAGGGTGCCAGTTATATATATCCAAAATAATCAAGTATTCGTGTTCGTATCTATCACCCATAATACAAATCTAGTTGCTTAGTGTGGAACTAGGTGGCGCTGTGTGTATGTTCAAAGCCTGCCCTCAATTGACCCAATTACGATTATAAATGACTTATGAACACTTGATTACGTATACATATAGGCATATCAACGATGGGAACGATAAGTTATATTTATCACATACGACTCTCCATGTCAAGTCGTGGTGTAGAGTCACGAGTAATGTACAGTTGGAACGAATAAGAAGCAACCCTGGCGCATGGCCTGATGATGAGAGACTAAGAAAAAAATGGTTATTTTTCTAGGTAACCAGATTAAGAAATATCGACCGACCAACCCGAGTCCCTTGCGACGAATCGCCATCAAAATTGGCCATCGCTCGGATTGGTGGAATTCTATCGGCCAGTCACGTTCAAGAGGCTGTGTTGCTGACACAAAATTAATTGAAATAGCGATAAAACAAACAGAAGTATTTAAAGCTAAAAATGCTTTATTTTGCAGGTAAACAAATACACTTAAAATAGTAAATTTTAAGTTCTTTATGCTACTGCTTCTTCAAAGTGTAATTTTCCGCTAAGAAGAAAAAGTAAGACATTCGAGGGGTTGCTCTTTTAAAAACGGGTATCTGACTATTTTAAGTGTACCCTGTGTACCTACAAAATAAAGCATTGTTGACTTTGAGTTTGACATCATGTCTATCACAATTTTTCTTAAATGATTCAATATGGTGACTAACTAAATGACGTCCTGTTTGGTGTAGTGGTTAGCAACTCTAACCACTACATCAAAAGGTTGAGGGTTCGAATCCCGCTAGGGGCATATGTTTGTGTGATGAATACAGACATGTGTACCCGAGTTATGGATGTTTTCATTTATAATAAGTACTTATGTAGTATATCAACCATCTGGTATCAAGAACACAAGCCCATATAGTTGCTTACCGTGGAACTAGATGGCGCTGTGTGTATGTCAAGGATATTTATTATATTATTATTGTTTTTATTTACATCTACGAATAAACCGAAGAATTATTACAAGTACTATAGGATAATTTATTAAATAACAATTATAAATCGAAAGTTTGTAAATCAAGTTAAGAAAATAAGTAGCACTCCAACTGGACCGCTTATTGTGCGTACAGAGACTGGAGATACATACACAAGCCAACAAACACATAACAGCCCTCGTTTCTCGTCGGGGGTTAAAAACAGTGCACAGCACTAACTACAATACCTGTATTCCCCAGTTAAAACAATAAAACGAAATAATCGCACCCAAAACCAACTTAAAAAACCCATTTCAAAACTAAAATTATTTACATCCGGACCCCATTATACGGTAATTAACATTTTCGACGCCATTCCTAATTAAATTAAAAATATAGAATCAAACAAATCATTTACCCAAAAACTAAAAAGCTTCTTTGTTAAAAAAAACTACTATAAACTAAATGATTTCTTGCAAGATAACAAAGTATTTATATGATATTTAAGGATCTTATGATTCCTCAACGCCAGCTTTAAGAAATGTTTATGTAAAAAATCTTAATATATATATATATATACTGTGATAATAACTATAGTTAAGTATAGAAAATAATAAGCTGTCAGGCCCTCTCCTAATGTAAGATAATATAGCCATGCCCCAACGGGGCGTCACAAATACTCTCTCTCGTAACTCGTAAGCATGTACTTTATATTTGTGATACTGCAATAAACATACTGAATACTGAATACAACTCCATTCCAAAAACCAAGTCTTATGTTTCCTATGATGGCCAGGTATTCCTGATATCCAGGCCCTCAAAATGGGGTTTCCGGGGTAATACGTTTCCACCTTCGGCTCCATCTTCACTTAACACCAGGTGTCATTGAGGTCAAGAGCTAACCCGATGTGCATTAAAACAATCTCCCTCTCACGACCCTCTTTACCTTCATGATCGATGTGTTCATATAGGAGGTCCCATAGGTCCTCGCTGCTAAAATCCACTTCGTTCATGTCGCTCATCGAGAGTCTTGTCTCTCCTCTCGACACATTATGTCAAACTCCTGGGTATAGACTGCTTCCTGTACTGTTTTCTGCAATTCCCGAGTCGACTGTACTTAGTCGGCAGTAATTACAGTATTATCTCAATCAATGCCGGTCTCGAACCGACTATCACGTATTCGATATTATGTGTGCTACTGTACCGAGTAGGTTAATTTGATTGTTAAATAAGATGGAACTTTAAAGCACTATTTTACTTCATCATCTCAGCCCGTAAACTTCCCACTGCAGGGATATAGGCTGTGATTTTATGGACTGTATAAAGATAGAAGAAGGTTCTTAGGGTGGTGAAAATAATATTTATTCTAGCTGTAACAACTGGGCCAAAGCCAAGCAAAAACAATAAAACAAATCGTCAAAAAGACAGGCAAAAGGTAAAAAAACATAAAAGTAAAAAGTATACAATATTACTATAAAAGGGTGCCTATACGGCATATGGGCCTTCTCTCTTATAATGAGGGAGTATGGGCCATAGTCCACCACGCTGCCCCAATGTGGGTTGGGGACTTCACATGCCTTACAATAATTTCTCAGGCATGCAGGTTTCCTCACGATATTTTCTTTCGCCGTTTAAAAGCAGTCGGATAAAATTAAATTTTAACAACTCATTTGGTATATACCAAATATTTCGATTCCAGGCAGGACATATGCCCTGCCTGGGAATCGAACCGGACCTCCCAAATTAGGAGACCCCGTCTTAACAGCTGAATCATCGACGCTCCACTGTTTCACTACTGTGATTTATTGTGGAGTGGAATTTATTACTCAACATTGATTATCTCGGAATTAAATAAACTCCAATTTTTAATTTTTATTTTGTATGTATATCCAGGTCCCTATTTCACCAAGTTGACAATTGTCAGCGACATATGTCGGCTGACAATTCGACAAATGTCGCTGACAATTGTCAACGGACAGGTGACAAATGACAATTTTGTAAATTATTGCGTATAGAAAAGCTTATAAACATGACAGGCATTTTGTGACAATTGTCCTTATCTCAATCAAATGACAATTATGTTGTGAAACAAGAATCATTTTTTGAACTCTACATATTTGTAGATTGGTCGGTAATTGTTGACATGAGATCGAGGCTGTGTCAGGCTAGCGTGACAATATGTAGTGTTTTCGTTGTTAATTACAAAATGGCTCTCCGTGAAAGCAGCAGTAGTGACAGTGATTTAGAAGAATTCGCATATAGGAGAATATATAGAGAACGAATAAATATTTTTTTAATTTATTCGTTCGAATTTTTTTTTTCGAATTAGTAAAACCAGTGTCGAATACTTAAGGGGCTACCAGAGTGAACTAAGCAGACCTATTCTATCTCCGTATGACAAATGCAGACAAGCTATAGACTATTTTTTTTATTATTATGAATTTTGATTATATTATATACTTTTGGATAAGAGGAAAACATAATTGGAGCAAGTTTTCTCGATAGATTTTTTTAGCAAAGTAGACTCTGTTTTTACACATATTGGCTCAGAACTCGGAAATAGAAACGGCTTTAGATATAATTTTTTGCTAACTAAAACATTATAAGCATTATCAAAATTAAGTAAGAGGAAAAAATATTCCGCCCACTCACTTTTATTTTCTAGCCATTTTCTTATTTGGCGCTTACGTCGTTTAAAATAAGCGCATGCTTTCTTCGTTTCTCACGTACGAGTGTATATAGTGTGCCCACTCAAACCCTTTCCCGTCAGTTACTCGTGACTACTGTCAACGTCGGACCTGTGTCACATGTTTCTAGCGCTTGCGCACGATAAATTATTTTAATAGTGTCTTAATAATCGAGTTTGGTAACGAAAAAAGGTATTGAAAAATTATTTTTATTTATTATTGATTATTTTGGTACTATAATTATGTTAACTTTAATATATATCTATTGATTTGTAGCAAAAATGGTAAACAAAAAGAGGAAAATAATGTTGCTAAAAGATCGATTGAATTACTGGCGAATTTTAAGATGAGAGAAAAACGTAAGTACCTACCTATCTATTATTATTGTGATTTTTTTTTATTCAAAGTTACATAACAGTTACAAAGTTACAAGAAGTTACAAAGTCATAAACAAATATTATTTGCCCAGTTTAGTACAACGAAACTATAGCCGTATTTCGCCACTTGCTCTAATAAGTAGATTGGACGAACGTCTAGTACTCCGCCTGTTTTTACGCAGTAAATCCACAAGACTTTGGTTCGAACCCTGCTAAATTGTTATTTTTCGAATTGGTTTTTGTTTATTTTTATTTTGTTTTAGGCTTAAGAAATGAACGAATTTCACAAGCTAAACATAAATAATAGAATTGAGAAAAAAAAACCTTTTGTTTTAATAGGTATTTTTACTTCATTTTTATATTTAGTTTTTTGCTCATTCATAAATTGCAATATTATTTTCATTTCATTTTCATAAATTATTTTATTCAGGCTGGAATAATTCAGTAAACGATCGGGGCGGCAGTAGCTGTCCAAACGAATCGAGCGCATCAGAACAAATTCGGATGGAGTCGCCGCTATGCTTCATAGATTTGGATAACGATGAAAATAATTTTGGTGGTTTTGGTGAAATTTATTAAACATTTACATATTGAAAGTAGTAAAATATTGAGTATACAAACTCTTTAATACCTAAACTTTTTAATATTGTAGTATTCATCTAATGCTGGCAACAATTTTAAATAAAATTTGATTTAAAATCCTTTTTGAAAATTTTGATTCCATTTTCTTTGACGTTTTGCTTTCCTTAGCTTCTTGGTTTATTAGAAATTATCAGAGTTCATTGATATCTCGAGTCAGAAACATCTTTTGCAATATGCTACAAGCACGCAGGCGTCATATGGACTCGCTGACAGCAACCAGAGCCGTTACGATGATTGAAGAAGGTCATTCGCAGCGATCTGTGGGTTTGCAATTGGGATTTTCTCGAAGAGCTATTCAAAATCTATGGAATCGTTTCCAAGAGACCGGCAGTGTTAGAAGAAGACCTGGTTCGGGCAGAGTTCGCATTACAACAGCTCAAGAGGATCGTTACATTCGATTAAGTGCGCGCCGAGATCGCACAACGACGGCCCGCAAGCTGCAAAATCGTTTACGGCTGACAACGAGTACTCGTGTCAGTGACGAAACTATTCGTAATCGATTGCATGAAGACCAGCAGGCATCAAGAAGGCGAGTTGTCCGTGTTCCATTAACCAGAAATCATCGTGCAAATCGTTTAAGATTTTGCCGTCAACATTTGGACTGGGACATAAACCAATGAGGCATGGTGCTCTTTACAGACGAATGCAAAGTAAAATTTTTTAACGACGATCGGCGTATTAGAGTATGGAGAAGACGCGGCGAGAGATTTTCAGAAGCCTGCATCCATGAAGTCGATCGTTTTGATGGTCCAAATGTAATGATTTGGGGCGGGATAAGCTTACACGGCAAAACTGAACTCGCTATTTTAAATGAGGGTACTGTTACTGCTCAGCGGTATATTGAGGAAGTTGTCAGACCACATGTGATCCCATTTGCACAGCGAGCGGGTCCTGGATTCATCTTGATGCAAGACAATGTTCGTGCACACACGGCTCAAGCGACTCGATTTGTACTGGAAGACTCTCAAATTCAAGTCTTGCCGTGGCCGGCGAACAGTCCGGACTTAAATCCAATAGAGCACATGTGGGATCAGTTGAAACGAAGAGTTAGAGACGGTGATCAGGAAATCCACAACCAACAGCAACTCATCAACGCTGTGAAAAGGGCCTGGGAAGAGATTCCAATGGAAAATGTCAGGCATTTGATTGAGAGCATGCACTCCAGGCTTCAGGAGTGCGTAGCTAAACGAGGGGGGCATACCCGTTACTAAAAGACGAGCATGGAGTATTTCCTTTTATTTTCAGTAACTTTACATTGTTTTTATTTTTAACCTAAAATGTGTTTTTTCTTTCAAAAGCAAATAAACTTTTTAATCATTATTATTTGAATAAATTTATTGGTCTACATGGTAAAAACAACATTAGTTTTCGTTATGGAGACAAAAAATATATATTGGTTTTATTATTTTCATGGTACAGACAAAATACCTTGTGGCCCTTATTTTGTTTTGAGTAGTATATATTTAATAAATCTCATGATCAAGTATGTAATGAATGGGAGTTTACGGCGTTGGAGGAAATGAGAAAAGCGGGTAAGAGAGAGAGAGATGCGGCAATCAAGGAAGGCAGAGTAAATAAAGATGGCGTGGCAATGATAGATGTTGAAGTAGATGGATGCTGGTGCAAGCGCTCGTATAAAACATTTCGTTTTGTACTCATTAAGGAGCAAGTTATTAACTGTGAACCATTCGACTATTTTTGAGACAGCATTATTCACTTCGTCATATGCTAATTGATATCTGTCAACTTTAAATATTAAAGAAGTGTCATCAGCAAACAATACGATCTCCAGTCTTTCCTTAGGCAGGTGAGGTAAATCGTTGATATAAACTAAAAGTAGGAATGGTCCCAGTATTGAACCCTGCGGTACGCCCATGCTAACTGCAGATCCTGATGATCTCTCTCCATTGACATCAACCCTCTGAATTCGATCACGTAGATATGATTTCATTAGGCTGACTGATTGGCCTTGGTACCATACCTATTATATGCAATAAAACCGCAACAATTTTTTTTGTTTTTGTGTATTTTCCTCAATTGTTAACCGATTTTGATGAGTGATCGGAGTTGAGTTCGCCTTTGTTAACTTCCTTTACATTGCATATTTCTGTAACTGTTGTGTGTACCTACCTACAATAAAATATAAATAAAATTTTAATAAATAATCTCTACACTTACTATGTTCTCATTCCGGTCAATTCTAGATTATAATTGAAAATCATAATAATAAAAAAATCTAAATAAATAATCCTTAGCGACTCCACACTTCCTGTGTTCTTTTCACCACACACGTTATTCACTAGGGCCCGTATTAATAAACCGTTCTCAAGATTGAGATAACCTCAAGTTGGCGCTTGAGAATCTATTGCATATTATAACATTATCAAAAAAAAATACTGAGACTGAGACGCGAACTCAATTACAAGATCGATTTTTTTATTTACGGGCCAAGGTTCGCGTCTTTGAGTATCGAACTAATTACCTAAGATGGCGTTACATAGCCAGTACTATGTTAGTTCAAGCTATGCTTACTAGATGACAGATTTCGCATCTTTGAGTATCGAACTAATTATACGTAACTTGCTTACTAGATGACAGATATTGAGGGGAGGGCACCTCCGCGACCACAGGAGGCGTGGCTTGTGAATAGGTATTTTTTCTTTTGGCAGCCCCTTAATAAATGAAATCGGTGCGGTTATATTTTTTTGACAATTGGCGCACCTGTCAACTTGGTGAAATAGGTGAATTATTTCCGAGGTGATCAAAGTAGACTAATAAATTCCACTTTATTCACCTGGGTCATATCACCTGAGTGAACATAGTGGAATAATCCAGCCATATTAGATGCCGATTTTATATTAGTGTCCCGTACTGGAGAAAATTACTTATGAAACGCTTATGGTGCAGTCGCATTCGTTTTCGATTAGCGATGGTGAGCAATACTGGTGCGGTCAGTCCTTGGATGGGTGACCGATAGTAGGTTTTAACTGCGAGTGTTTCCGTGGTTCGGAAGGCACGTTAAATAGGTGGTCCCGGTTGTTTTTGATCGATTTCGACTATGGTGCCTTGGGAAACGTTCGTAAGTTTCTTTAAAAAAAAAGCCTCAAAGATGGGTATATCTTTAAATTCAAACATTTAGCGAAATTATGGTTACAAATTATTAGTTCTCATTTTTATTTCTTAAGCAATGCAGCTCGACGACATTTTCAGCTAAAACACATGCATGCCTAACTATAACATGCTTAGTTTTTATCCCTTTTTTTTTAAATACTTGGACATATACAGACAGCGCCATCTAGTTCCACACTAAGCAACTAGGATTGTGTTGTGGATACCAGATGGTTGATACACTACACAAATACATTTTTTTATTGTAAATAAATACATAATGAAAAACATCCATAACTCGGGTACACATGTCCGTATTCATCATACAAACATGTGCCCCTAGCGGGATTCGAACCCGCGACCATTTGGTATAGTAGCAGAGAATCTAACCACTACACCAAACAGGTCGTCGTTATCCACCAATAAGTTAACTGTGTTTAACAAAAGTCTACTTAATTAAATGATATGAGGGAATAACCCAGGGAAAATACGTTTAGATCTCGTAACAACGCATAACTCCGATTTTGTTGAAACATTTTTAATAAAGTGTTGTAAATGTAGTAGGTAACAATTGCTCAAAATTAAGCATTTGTAAGAAACGCAAGTACCAACTTATATAGTTTTCCAAATAAGTTAAAGATGAAAAATGACTTTTTTTTTAAATGCTCAATTTATGGGTATTTCTTTTAATTCTAAACGTTTAGACACGTTAATAGGTTGAGTTCGTGGGGCACCCATTTGTCATGCTTTTTTACCTTGCCAATTTGACGCAAATGGACCAATATTGTTTTGACGCTAACGTCGAAAGCTGCTGCTAATTCAGCCGTAGATTGTGTATCATCAGCTTCCACAATCGCCTTTAATTCGTCATTGTCGACCAAAGTCTTCGGACGACCGCGAGGTTCATTTTTCAGGTCGAAATTCCCAGAACGGAAGCGAGCAAAGCAATAACAGGTGGTGCGTTGGTTTGTAGTATTAGCTCCGTAAACGTCGTTGATGTTGCGTGCCGCTTGTGCCGCGTTGCTGCCACGACGGTACTCATATTCCATAATTACTCGAATTTTTAACGTATCCATGGTGACGAAAAAGATTGAAATGCGATGAAAATGTAACACTAATCAATAAACAAATGACTACTTTTGGCAAAAGAATTCCATATTTTTAAAATAAAATTAATTTGAAATTAGAATTCTTCGCCAAACAAAAATTATTTTGATTTGAAATGGCCAGTACTGCAGAACGGCAATTTCATAGGTAAAGACCTAATATTAGTTCTAATTTTTATTTCTTAAGCAATGCAGCTCGGCGACATTTTCAGCTAAAACACATGCATGCCGAACTATAACATGCTTAGTTTTTTATCCATCACACACACACACAATCATACACACCATTACACATAATAATAAGAGTTGTTTAAAAATAAGTGGTAGTAGGTATCTAATCTATTAATAATTACAATGTTTACTATGCTTAGAAAAAGGAAGAGCAAGATTCTCTGGCACAGGTATCCTTATACCTAAAAGTAAATCTTAACAATATGTTGCATGTGATTCCTAAAGAAAGAAATAAACATTTTTTTCATTTTTTTTATCATTTTTCAAGCTAATTTTTTACCGTATTTTCCCTGAGCTATTTAGTCAGAATACAGAAATGTGGTCATACAAACCAAATATAGCTTATATGCACACGTTTTGCAGGCAATCCATTACCATTATGACTCTGTGGACAGAGAATGGAATATTACTGAAGTAGATTGTTTTACCCATTTCTGGCGGTTCGAATATACCACTTCTACATATGAATTCATGACCAAATGATGATTTAAGAGGGTTTATTCCGTCTAGTGGCATCTTCATTGGACAAATTAAATATAAAAAAATCGCATTATCTGCACTTCAGAAGCCTAAAAGCTAATACGAGTAAATAATACATAAATAACTTCCAGTACGGTCGGTCGCTCGGTGTCGGTGGCTCAACGGTTAAGACACGGTCTCCTAATATGGAAGGTCCGGGTTCGATTCCCACGCAGGCAATGTACCAATGAGTTTTTAAATTTAATTTAATGTGCATTTATCTGACTGCTCTCAAAAAGTTGAAGGAAAACATCGTGAGGAAACCTGTATGCCTGAGAAATAAAATTCAAAGGCTTGTGAAGTCCCCAACCCGCATATTGGGCGAGCGTGGTGATTTCGGGCCTTTACGCCCTCTTATATGAAGAAAGGCCTATATCCCTGCAGTGGGATGTTGACGGGCTGATGAAGATGAACTTTCGTTACGGTTAAATTGGAGAATTTGAAATTATCGTTACAAATGGGCACTTTTTTTATAACCGTGAATTCTGGAAAATAACCGTTATCAAAGCTATTTATGTATTATTTATACTTAGCTTTTAGGCTTCTCTTTTTTTTTATGCACAAGGGATTTGATATTTGTGACCTCAATCACACCTGATGTTAAGTGAAGATGAGGTCGAAGGTGAAAGCGTAGGTACTGACCCGGATACCCCAACTCATTTGGGGGACTAGCTATCTTATCTCCGACAACCGGAACACAACAATGCTATTAACATTGCTGCTTGGCGGCAGATTTAGATAAGATGGTGGTAGCTAGCCAGGCGGACATTTAAAATGGAATTGGTAACTTCTTTCGAAAAACTTGGAGTAAAGAATATCGTTCGAGATAAACCCTCTTAAGTCACTACACCAATGTAAGGACCCCTCAATGTCATCCTCTCCCAAACCGATCCAATCACAATAACATGAAAGCGTCGTACAAAATGGTATCATATCTGTCGCAAATTAAAAGATATTTATTTGAGATATCTTAATCGACGCCATGGCTATTGTAATCGTATTCAGATGGATACATAATAGGCCCTGTTTAATGTACAAGTTGGCATTTAAGTAGTCACACCTGTTTGATTGTTGGTACAAGTTAAACAGTGAATCCTTTCGCTCTTGACTCTGACTGACAGTGAAATCTATCCTACCAAAAACATTAATGTAAAAAAGAGGTTGCTTTTGGTTGATGGCAGGGCATTTTAGATGTCCAACTGACTAGCAACTACCATCTTATCTAAGGCCAAAAATAAACCATGCTCAAGATTGAAAACTCTCAAGTAAACGTGTTGATTAATAAACCGAACTTGAGACCTGAAAAGCACGTGCATACTCAGCATACTCAAGACTTGAGAGGTGCGCGTATTTATAAACGAAACTCAAGACTATCATTCATTCGCCGCTGAGGCGAATACTTGAGAAGTGATCTCAGCTGAGTAGACCTCAAGATTGGTTTATAAATTAGCACTGAGCTTGAGATAGCGTCAACTGCTTAAGACACATCTCGGGTGATACAGCCTCAAGACTTGTATTGAGATTGATTTATTAATACGGGCCTAAGTCTGCCGCCAAACAGCAATGTCTTCCGGTTGTCAGAGATAAGATAGCCAGTTCCCCAAATAAGATGGGATTTAACGGTCAGTTACGACACGATAATTTTTTGAAGAACATAACTGAGGGAAAGATTGAAGAAAAGAAAGGAAGGGGAAGATTTAGGCGTAATTACTTTGACCAAGTGAAAGAAAAGGTGAATGTCGTGTCTTACCAAGAGGTTAAAACGAGGGCGGAAAGTAGAGAGACGTGATCATTACTCCACCGACAAGAGCATAGCTCTTAAATTGAAGAAGAAGAAAGGTGGAAGACCTTCGGCATCATCTTCAATTAGCATCAGGTGTGATTGAGATCAAGGGCCCGTTGTGCTTAAACAAAAAATAAAAAAAGAGGTCAAGTTCTCATGCTGTTGTCATTTAGTCCTACAATTTAGAGTTGGTATCTGGAGTCATTACCTCAGGAACTATTAAAAAGAAAGAAAAATCATTTATTTAACATCAGTTGCTTACAATATCATTAATATAAAAAACATAAAAGTCAAATTGGACTCCACTCAGTATAAGCTGCAGTAACGTAGTAGTGTACTGCAGCGCTTATATTCTGTAGAACCCATAGGTCGTGCTAACAGCGTGTATTGTGTAGTGGGTGATAAATAAATAAATAAAAAAATGTTTATTGCTTCAAGCCTGGGTACAGAACAAGTTGGGAAAATAAATATTAAACTATATACATAAATAAGTTTATCAAATGATAAATTGAATACAATGTTTAAACTAAAGGATATTAAAGTTACAGTTTTGAAAATTGAAATATTGTGCAATGGTAAGCATCACATTACCCGAGTAAAACAGTACATATATGTATCTCAAATATGTATCTGAAATATTGTGAAATGATAAGCATCACATTACCCGAGTAAAACACTACATATATGTATCTCAAATATGTATCTTTGGATTATAAGACGACCGATTGGTGTAGTGGATAGTGACCCTGTCAGCGAAACCAACGGTTGCGGGTTCGAATCCCGCGACGGGTAAATGTTTATGTGATGAATACGAACATTTATTCCCGAGTCATGGATGTTTATATAAATATTTATGTATGTTTATCCGTTATCTAGTATCCATAGTACAAGCTTTGCTTAGTTTGGGACTAGATTATTGGTGTAAGTGTCCCAAATATTTATTATTATCTGAAATATTGTGAATGATAAGCATCATATTACTCGAGTAAAACAGTACATATGTATCTCAATTAGTTACTGAGATAGCGGGGGTGAAAAAGTAGTTCGAAATGATTCGTATAAATAGTGCACGGTGTACGAACGACCAGTTTTTTTTTTAATTAAATTGAGCAGCGGGTATTAGCTCGAACAGTTCTTCAGAACACTCCCCATGAAATATGCGATAGAGAATGCGGAGGGACGCGACGTCTCTTCGTAACGCCAGGGGATCCAGTCGGTCAGTGAGACTCTCTTGGCCGACAACGGGGACTAATAAACTTACCACGTATTCTACAAAATGAATTCATTCTTCATTCAGTGCCAAATGCCAACATTTGATATGTTTCACAACTGGTTCACAGTACACCCCGCCCATACACTCACTGGTTACCATACAGCCTTATACAGTAAATGCGATTTATCGACGGCATCTAGTGCACGCGCCTGTCGCCATTGTATGGTAATGTGCAGACGTACTGGGTACGCACTAGCGCGGTCACACGCGGCGTTTCAAAAATATTATAATCAATACTCTAATATTGTAATTCATTTTTAAGAAAATCATAATATTATTATAATTAATCATTTATTTATAATTAGCTTTCCGCCCGCGACTTCCCGTGCTTGGAATAACTTTATCGTGGATATGTTTATTTTGTTTATCCCGCGGGAACTATTCACTTTATCGGTATAAAAAATATCCTATGTCTTAATCCAGGGTATATTCTACATACATATTTCATCTAAATCCGTTCATATATCTGCATATTTTCTAGAAAATATGCAGACATCTGCTTTTTAAATATTTTACGAATTTTATTATGCAGTATCGGAATTTCGGAGCGACAAGTAATATAATTTCGTTTTTATTGCGTATTTACTGACATTGACATTAATTAATTTATCGTTAATAATGAATACTACTTTGACTTGTTTAATAATTTGCTATATTTAATATTATGCTTTAAGACGATGATATTTGCAAGTCATAAATGGCAGAATATGCGAACGCGCTGTATTATATTGTATTATGTATATTACTTTTGGGGTTAATAAATTCCGAACTGCTCTAGGTAATTTCTGTAAGTGTTATTCCTTCAAATGGAGTCCTACCTAAGATCCATCAGGATCACATCAACACAACAGTCTCATGTTCGCACTTCGGAATACTCATATAGATGACGCCATACAGAGGCAACTGTAGTTGACTATTAGTTGGCTTCTATAGCGTAATAATGATAAAATAAATAATCAAGAATAAGAAGCGCTTTAGATAATATTAATATGACTACATGTGAGTCGGCTCAGTTGACAACCTACATTTAAACAATTTTCTCAATGCATTTCTCAAACCTTTTTCAGAAAATTCTATACACACACACACTCGCACGATTCTTCATTTGAACAAGGTAATAGTTGTGTGATATGTGTGGCGAGAAATTGTATCCCATCAAAAACAATACTTGTCAAAAAAACCAAGTCTCGCAACTCAGTTGTTCTGCGGTAAAAAGTTGTGAGATCCATGTAATACCAAGTCGGTTGTTAATTTATTCAGTCTCTACTTAAGCGACTTTCTGTCTTAATACGTCCAGTCTCTAAGACCACGATCGTGGTCCATAACAATTGAAAATCATTTGTGTCTGGAATCTCCGTACTCGAAGCATTAAGTTATTACGTAATAATTAACAGCATCTTATAGTGACGCATATCAATATTAAAATTCTTTAATGTTTTATATAAATATATCGAGACTTGGCCATCGCACTAAATAATTGAATTTACATGTGTTTTCAGGCGATTGAATTTACACGTCTTTTCAGGCGATGGCCAAGTCTCAATATATTTATATAAAACATTAAAGAATTTTAATATTGATATGCGTCACTATAAGATGCTGTTAATTATTACGTAATAACTTAATGCTTCGAGTACGGAGATTCCAGACACAAATGATTTTCAATTGTTATGGACCACGATCGTGGTCTTAGAGACTGGACGTATTAAGACAGAAAGTCGCTTAAGTAGAGACTGAATAAATTAACAACCGACTTGGTATTACATGGATCTCACAACTTTTTACCGCAGAACAACTGAGTTGCGAGACTTGGTTTTTTTGACAAGTATTGTTTTTGATGGGATCTCATTTCTTTTTGTATTTTGTAGATACTTAGGTACTTAAAGTATCAATATTTAATTTATTTAAATTATTTATCCGAACAACGTCCAAATTGTAAGCAAATAATATCAGTAAACCAATGAGAGTAGCCTTTAGTCGTCAAACTAATATAGCAATCGAAATTATCAATTAAAATCGCAAACTTATAGGTAAGAATTCTGGGCACATCCGAACAGCATTGGGTCGCTCGCGCGTATGAGCGCGGCTGCTGCTCGCTCGGCGACATTCACCTTTCCGCGCGCCCCGCCACTGTCCCCGCCCCGCGCCCTCGCGCTAGCACCGCGCAGCGCGTAGTAACGGCCCGCGCTCACTCGCTAGCATCGCCGCGCGTGGTATATAGTTATACAACCTTACGCACTCGTAATAAGTACGAATACGCACGTAGGTACGTTTTTTGCATTAATAAATAATTTAATACATGTGTTTTCATCACCGGAATACCCATTTTTTGCTCGATTTGGCAGGGGCACTACCATGCGCCTATATTTATATGGGACTAGCTTAAACCCGCGGCTTCGCACGCAATAATAATAATTGCCGTAAAATAAAATATTGAAAAATTTAATTAACTGAAGACTTGGCTGTATGGGCTTAATTTTCTTTGCTGTCTTTTCTAGATTTTTTAGTTTTTCCTTGATTCATACACCAAACACTACTTATATTCCAAATTTGAAGCTTCTAGGTCTGCTAGAAGTGCCTTAGAATTTTGATGATCGGTGAGTCAGTGACTGACAAAATTAAGAAATTTGACCCCTTATAATTCTTAAAATACTGGTTCAAATTGAATGAAATTTTAAATATACGTGTCTTTACAATGCCTGCATAGTTACTGAAAATTTCAGTCTTCTATTTTTATCCACAACGAAGTTACAGGGGGTCGAAAATGGTCTGAATTGCTTCGAGAAAAGGATGGTACGGCCGTGACGCTTTTTTGCTCGACTTGGTGGGGGCACGGCCGTGCCCCCAGATCATGAAACGATACAAAACGCTCGCGTTGCTCCGATAAATTATCCGTCGCGTTAGTTCAGCACAGTGCGTACACATGTGTCATTGGCAGCTCTAACACCGGTCGCGCCTATTCTGGAGATTTTAATAACGTTCTTTTAGACACAAACTGTAACATTATTAGTGGATATAAATCTCTATCGATTTGGTATTATCACAGCTTTCCTGGAGCCATAATCATAATGGTTAGATTTAAAAGCATTCGTGAAGTAATGGAACAGTTCAGGTCAGTCAAAGCTTTATATTTCTGACTATTTAGATGATAAGTAAGCATGGATATGATACATTCGGTGATATTCAGTAAATTTTATATTTTATGCACAACGGGTTAGCACTTGACCTCAATCAGATCTGATGTTAAGTGAAGATGAGAACGAAGGTGGAAGCGTACTGACCCGGAAACTCCAACTTATTTGGGGGACTGGCTGTCTTATCTCTGACAACCGGAAGACAACATTTCTATTTGGCAGCAGACTTACTTGTAGATACGTATATAGATAACGTGGTGGTAGCCAGCCAGGCGGACATTTAAAATAACCTACCACCAGTCAAACCGAATGCTAAACAGGAACCCCGCTGGGGGTCGAACCCGCGACTTCCGATTCCTAAACTCTATATTGTTTACATTGAGCTACGGAGGCGGTCAAAATCTAGATTTAAAGCCAGTAAAGGAATTCAGACCCTCTCGCTTGGCATCTGGGGTACTCAAACACGGCCTGTGGTCTTATCATTTCTCGGGACTATTAGCGTTTAAGTGCTGTGTATCAATTATACGTAAATGAAGAGCATCCTTTCACTGCTGGCGGTTTGAGGGGAGGGGCGTATACCACTTGACTTGTTGTAATTGTGAGTGACATACGGAGTCAAATGGCGGCTGTACACGCGTCGGATTTACTATAATAGGTAATTATATTTTTTCCAAGCTCAACTGGGCCTATACATATAAAAATAAAAAAATCTTAGACATACACACAGCGCCATCTAGTTCCACAGTAAGCAACTATAGGCTTGTGTTGTGGATACCAGATGGTTGAAATATAAAAAATACATTTTTTTTGGAAATAAATACTTATTATAAATGAAAACATCCATAACTCGGGTACAAATGTTCATCGAGTATTCATCACACAAACATATTAGTAGGATTCGAACCCGCAACCTTTTGGTATAGTGACCAGAGTTGCTAACCACTACACCAAACAGGTCGTCGTTAGTACGTACGTACGTACATATCACAACATATGGGAAAATCAAAGAAGTTGACTCGATTAACTCGGATTTTATATTTTTCCTTTTCGACACAGATTACACAGGTAATTCGCCATAGAGAGGACCAGAGCAAGAGAGAACAAGTGAACATGAGGCCTAAACGTCATCAAACAAAGACAGCTGATAATTATATTTACGTTCACAAACTACTTTCCATTAATAATATTGTCCTACTTTACAATTACTGTTCCAATAGATTCAATATCATATATCTAATCTAGATATTAGATTAGGCCAGAGACCGAACCTATCTAAATGGAAATGTCACGGGGTGAGTTCAACGTTTTAAACAATCCGCGATCGAGAAAAAATTTTAGGAAACATATACGGGACTCTTGAATAGCTGGTGTATGAACTAAGTTTGCCCTGATTTTATGACTCCCAATAGTGATATCTCTTACGTATTTGTGCCCTTTGGTGTGAAAACCTTAAGCTTATAGGGGTCTGACATTTTTCAAAGATCTAACGGTGACACAACCGCTGGCAACTAACTTGAACAAAGTATTGGAATTGCACTCGAACACATTTTCTACATAACATAGTCACGGAGAAAACAATACATGTTCTAGTCCGTTTCTGTAGTCTTGTTTTGTAGATAGCTCCTTCTTTTTTAAATAAATAAAATAGTAAATAACAAATATTTCGGACACTTACACGATTCATTAAGTCCTAAACTAAGCAAACCTTGTGCTATGGATAGTAGATAACGGATAATAATAAATAATAAATGTTAATATTCATCACATTTCCGAATTAGTACGTTCCACCTTCAGCCTCATCTTCACTTAACATCAGGTGTGATTGATGTCAAGGACTAACCCGCAATGGAGTTTAAAAATTCCC
Source organism: Oegoconia quadripuncta (assembly GCA_949316235.1). Classification (NCBI taxonomy): domain Eukaryota; kingdom Metazoa; phylum Arthropoda; class Insecta; order Lepidoptera; family Autostichidae; genus Oegoconia; species Oegoconia quadripuncta. Next base: position 21,701,228 of record OX438748.1, on the reverse strand, counting down.
ACAAACATGTACGCAACAATTGGTTTCGCTGACAGGGTCACCATCCACTCCACCAATCAGTCGAATAGATGTGATATAAAACAATTCAGTGACTATGAAACCTCCGCGACAGATCCGCCCAACATTACACAGCGTATGTTTACAAAAGTCGACAATTTATAAAATAATTATCAGTAATTCAATTATGTTTTTGTTTTCATCGAGCTTCGATTTATTGACAAATTGTATTAAAGTTGGGACGATCCGAGCTTGTCAGGTGTGTTCGCCTGGGTGCATTAAAATGACTGGAAGCCATAATGATTTTATACTGTTACTTGTCATAACATAAAAAGAAATAGTTCGTAATGAATTAATGACATTCATAAATTACTGGTTGAGTTATTTTTATGTTATGAGAATTTTTGGTTGGAGATAAATTAAGTCAGTATTAACTTATGAAAATGTTGAACTCTTGTTTGGGCTTTTTGGCGGGATCTCGGCGAGTGAAGTTGCATTTTTCTTTATAATTCTTATAATTTGTGCATTCCAACTTTTGAAGCTTAATAATGGCAGAATATTGTGCAGCAAACGTTAATGTTGGTGTACAGGTGAAAGGAAGTGTAAATTAAAGTGCGTAACGGAGCTTTCGGGTTCCCACAAGAAGCCGCCAAAATCTTTTGTAAAGCATTCTGCCACTTTACTGAAGAATGACTTAAACGCCAAGTATACGACGAATTACTTGTTTTGACCGAGACTGACTTATAAACTGTAGAAATAAGAGAAATAAAAATTGTCACTCGAAACTGGCAGTAATGTCCCTCGACAGTGAGGTTGACTGGTTGCCATCCTCAAAAATAAGAAGAAGAAGAACTCTTGTTCGTCCTGTGCCCAAGCTCTTTTAACATTTGTTGACTCTCCCATAATTGTCAAAAACTAACTGTTTCCCGCGACTTGGTCCGCATAGAATTCGTTCTACTACCAATTGCTTCACTCTATGACTCAAAAGCAATCCACTAATAATACTTATCCTACAGGAACTAGTCGCTTTTCCGAGATGTAAGTAGTCTATAATGCTCAGGTCCTAATCTATCAACCAAACTTGAACCTAATCTGTCCAGCGCTTTAGGCTTGAAGAGGTAAAAACCATACATAAATACACACACAAACTTATTTGGGGAACTGGCTATCTTATCTCTGACAACCGGACAACAATGCCATCAACATTACTGTTTGGCGGTAGATTTCGATAAGATGGTGATAGCCAGGCGGACATTTAAAATGCCCTACCACCACAAAATAGCCGCCGCCAAGTATTTTGTGCTACCACCCAACAAACCGAGTACTAAATATGAACCCGCGACCTCCGATCCGTAAACCCTCTGTTTATTTACATTGAGCCATGGAGGCGGTTAAAAAATATCCTTCTGCTAGTTACTTTTGCAATTAAGTGTTATTATGTAGACTATGTTTTAATTTGAAGAAGAATCAAAACATATACATAAATAAATGCCTCTATATCACCCATCTACGGACGGCGTTAAACGTTACTTATTACCTTATCTAATCGAAAACCATTAGCGAATACAATTTCGAATGCTTTGCAATCTTTGACCACCCGTTTTGTGTCGTCGTTAGAAACGCTGACTGCTAAACCAAAAGGTCGCGGGTTCGAATCCCGCTAATATTTGTATGATGAATACAGACATATATACCCGAGTTATGGATATTTTTCCTTTCCATATGTATTTATTTACAAAAAAATTGTTTGTGTAGTATATCAACCATCTGGTATCCATAATACAAGCCTAGTTGCTTAGTGTGGAACTAGATGGCGCTGTGTGTATGTCCAAGGATAATTATTTATTTATAATCCGTCATATCGACGAATAGCCTTCCCCATAAACAATAACTGGCTTTAGTTCCCAAGGGAAAGCCGGGATATATCGCCAATATCAATCTATTCTGACCATAACTATTACAGCTCATGAATTCTAAATGGCGTTTACCAGATATAAAGATCTCCGATAGGCCACGACTGAGGCCATAACGCCTTAAGGTGTCCACCCATTGGCCGGATAATATTATGACCGTTAACCCTCTCTAGGTATCTATCAAATTATTATTTTGTAGAACACTACCGTTGCGTAGTAGGACCTGTCCGAAACATAGTTGGCTTCATGATTTCGAATTAGGACGTATATTGTCCGGAAACGGAACGCTGTCAGGTGACTGGCACTAATATTTGCGTACTTTTATGCAATCGCACTTGTATAAGTTGTAACGAAAACCAGTGTTTTGCTCTTGTTTTGTCCTATTTGTGCTACTGCGGCACAAACTCTCTTCGTATTTTCTGTTTCTTCATTGGTATTTGTGTGTTTATTTCATTTATTTTATTTGATCTATCTTATGTATCTATATTGCCATGGATATCGCAAAAGGTGACAAAACGACAATCCATTAAAAAAACATCTATATATTTCTACGCTTTAACGGCGATAGGCTCATTCATCCCCTGTCACGTGTACATTTCTGTAGATTTCTTAAGGTAAACCGTGGATGTTGTGCCGCTTATATTCGGGATAGCTCTGACCACCCAAATCGGGATAAAGGTCGTGACATGTAAGTAGGATGATTAACTCTCTCTTTTATATTTAAGAGCTATGCTCTTGTCGGTCGAGTCCTTTCCACACTTCTCTACATTCCGCCTTTTCTTTGACTTCCTGATACGACACGGCATGGATGATTTACTTCGATTGGTGATGGTGGTGATGATGATGATTCGACTGATATTCGATATTGAATAGAATTCAATGTGGAAGTTCTAAAATTAAATTTAGCAAGCCAATTAACGGTAACAAAAGGCAGTAGTTTATGGAACAGGAGATGTTCATTCATTTCTTTTTTATTTATTTAATCAAATGTTTTTTTTATCAAATGTGTAATTGCATACTATTGACCGAACGATAACAATAACTGCAGTAACCGATGTAAGACCTTACCTACTTTTTCATACCCAAAGCTGTGGAATAAAGGCACGGATTCCTCCTCCTGACGACTATAATACAGATTATATAATTTATAAAAGTAATAAGTATGAAAACCTTCATGTAAAATCAAAGCCTGATTATAAAATAGCAACCCTTCGAGTTTCTTGCTTGTTCATCTCAGGGCAAAATTGCATTTTGAACAAGCAATAGCTTAAAATATTTAAAATTGACTAAATTTTAAGTGTACTCTGTGTAACTACAAAATAAAGCATTTTTTACTGTGACTTTGATATTTTGGAGGTCAGAAGACTATTATTGTGTAAACACTCAGCCTTAGGTATAATTACACTTGTCAATTCTTGTATAATAGAATGTTAGGTTGTAAATTTGTCTTGATAATAATAAAAATTATTATTATCAAGACGTGTAACTGCATCACCACTTTTGACGATAACGTTCGATCACTCATAATCATAATCATAATTCATTTATTTGCCTAATCATAGATACAGAGAAAAGATGTAAGCTATTATAAATAATGAACAACCATGATTTGCCTTTATGGCGTGCAATAATTATTAAAATTAAAAAAAAATTGATTAAATTACTAAATAATGAAATTAAAAACAAATTAAATATAAAAGTCAAAAGTGAAAAAAGTAAAAAAAAACAGTCTTCTTTCAGCCATAAATACTACAAATTAGTTACACACATTCAATAACAAATATAAAAAATAAATTAAATGTTTATATATTGCATCATCCAAATAAACTTTAATTTGCCAAATCAAATATAAAATAATATGTCAATTCAAATTCAAACTCACTAACTTAATACGTGAGAATTTTTTTACTTAGCAATAATTTATAAACAATAATTGGGTATTTAATGTATTAGTGACTGTGTGGACCTAGTACGTTACGGTTACGCAACCGGTCTAGTGCGTAGAAACCTCAGACCGCCTACCGAGACCACGCACATTGCTTAGTGATTTTATTGCCATAAAAAATGGTATTTAATCTTAAACATTTTATTAAAAATTCGAGTCACATACTGGAGCTGTGACAATTAATAATGTCTCAATTTTTTGTGGTGATAAAATGGTAAGAATCAAGGTGTAAGATATGTGGCCATTATTTCAAAATGTGATTTTGCACGTAATATCTTAAAGGCGACACTGATGTCGATTCTGCAGTGGCCTCTAAAACTTAAATTTGAATGTAGAGAGCTCTAGTGTTAACCCGTTGTGCATATAAAAAAGAAAACTATTTAACCCCCGATGCAAAAAGAGGTTATAATTTTATAAGTTTGACCGGTATTAATGTGTGTGAGTGTTTGTCTGTGGCACGATAGCTCTTAAACGTGAAAACCGATGCGGATGTGGTTTTTTTTATTTTATTTCATAATCTATTGGTGATTCTTAAATATGTTTTATCAAAATATGTTTTTTTTCGGGGGTTTTTAAATATTCCAGCCAAATAAAGCATTTCCATTTAAATTCATATAAACAGCGCGTCTAAACTTCAATAATAAAACATGTAATTGATTAGAACCTTATAAGTAGTTGTATGAACCTTAAAGTAGATGTTGGATTGTGATTGTGACTCTTTCTCTCTATACTTAGGTAGCGCCATCTATTATTTTGTTCATGAACTTCTTAAAACAATATACTTACCATAACGAGGCGAGTAGGTTTCAATGATACAACTTAGTTTGTTATTTTATCACTAGATGTCATGTTGCTGATGAAAATTCATTTTCGGATTACGTAAATATGACCATGTATCTGCGTTTCGCGCTCAGCTAAAATGGCTCCCCATCCGACTTCGGCGCAATGTGCACATCCTCTCCTTCCTATATAACATCCTCAAAAATCCCAACTCTCCTGATTATCTGAGTTCCCGCTTTAATTTACTCCCCCCTCCTGATGTTCCTAGGCGATCCTGCATTACAAAAACACTTGCCTGTCCTAGAGCCACAACAAACTTTCTTTTTCACTCCTTTAGTGTTCAAGCAGCCATGATGTGGAATAAACTGCCAAAATTAATTCAGGATAGCCCTTCAATTGCCGTATTTAAGAAAAGGCTAAAAGAGCATTACCTCTCCCATCTTTCGTGATATTAGTATGTGTATGTAGGTTTATAGTACATATATATATATAGTATATACATATATAATTAAATTATGTTATGTATATATTTCGCAGTAGGTATATGTAATATATTTAGTGTAAGTTTATTATTCAGTTATCTTTTCTTTTTTTTTATTTGTTTTATTATTCGTTATAGGATTTTTTCTTTTGCACACAATTTACTGCTAAACCCCAAATTTACTAAGTTTCCTATTTCAATGCTCAGGTTGGCTGGAAGAGATCTCTTAAAGAGATAAGTCCACCTTTGTACGTGACCTATTGTTTGTACTCTGTTATTGTAATATTTTGGTGCAATAAAGAATATATATAAATGACATGTACGAGCATACACATTTTGTTGGTACCTAGCTAAAGTCAATACCTATAGCACCCAGCGGGATACATGTTTAGTATTCGGTTTGGTTGGTGGTTGGACATTTTAGATGTCACCACCATCTTATCTAAGTCTGCCACCAAACAGCAATGTTAATTGCATTATTGTGTTCCGGTTGTTAGAGATAGAATAGCCAGTCCTCCAAACAAGATGGAGTGTCCGGGTCAGTACGGTTCCACCTTCGGACTCATCTTCACTTAACATCAGGTGTGATCGAGGTCAAGTGCTAAACCATTGTGCATATAAAAACTGCACTGCTGTCTCAATTTGAGGTGCTCAAGTATCTGTAAGATCTTTTATTATGTTCTACGTAATAAATAATAATGAATATATTAAAGTAATAAGTAAATTATTTTGTTTTATTAAAATAAGGTTTATTCTATTCAAATAAATGTAAGCACTTCATTTGTAACAGTCTTTAATAAAACTATAATTTCTTATTTAAATAACAATTATAAAACAAGGCACAATAATACAATTTACTATCAAAATATATTGATCTAAATTAAAATATTTATATATTATAACGTATTAATGGGAATGATAATACTTTTAATATAATTTAGATAGATAAAGATACTTTTAACAAAACTATTATATATCTTTAGAGTAATCTGACTTCAGAAGTTTATAGCATTATAATTTTCTTTCATGATGTAGAAATATACTTGTTCTTACTACATAGAATAACTATACTTAATATTTAAGTATTTTTTAAATACTTCAATTTTCGTAAACAGCGCCATCTATAATTTGAATAACTGCACTAAATGGAGTTTTCTTTTATTTTCATGTAGCCTGAAGGTGTTATTAACTCCTTGTAAGATATTCATTGGCGATCGTCTTCCAATCCGTAGGATCCCCATCTTCAGTTGGCTTCGTCTTTCTGATCTTCTTTAGAAGGTCCCATCCGTTGGCTCTTTCGGTTGAGGTTACGTATTTGTTGTCGGGGTCCTGCTCCAAGGTGTATGCTCCCAGGATTAGGCTCTGAACGAGCCGGGATGATATTAGGGTCTGAAAAGGTCAGTCATAAATTACAGATGGACGAGAATTTGTAGTATTTTAGGGGTTAATCTACAGGCCACCAGTGAAATTTGTTAATAATGTTTACCAACCAAACGCATCACTCATCTGCCTGCTCGCTATAGAGACTAGGTGTTCAAACGTTAGCCCTTGTTTTTAAACGAACGCGCTTCGCGCGCTTCTATTGGTACATTGGAAATGGGCGCTCGTGCCGCTCGGACCCTTCATGTTTTAATGTTGCATGACTGATTTTCTCTTCGCTCTCTGCTCTGCTCTGATGAGTCTTCCTAGATTCCATACAAATATAATAAAATGCTTATCAATGATAATCTCAGCAATCATACTGATTTAGCTTGTGTTAATAAGAAAGTGTGTGTAACTCTGCGTAAGTGAATATATGGAAACCTGATTTTCACCATAAACTAATATTTTATTCCTCGGGCAGAACGATCCCCTCCAATAAGGTGTATTTAAGACAATAATTTTAAATATGGTAATACCTATTGCATTAGGATTAATAATGAAGCACTTTGTCCCAGTAAATATTCTGATTTCAAGCTCCCAAATATTCTTATATAATAGTGTTCAATTAGAAATGTGAAAATTTTAAACAGCAAACAACCTTTAGCAATCTATACTCGTCATCAGGCAGCCTCCTGTTGACAGTGTAACCTGCCAGCACCAGGCCTCCGGTCTTGGGGTCCCCAGTCATCAGCATGATGTAAGTCATAGTAATGGCCAGCTCAAACACGTAGTAGGAATACTGGATGTCGCCGAAGTCGATTATCCCTGCGATGCGGTAGTCGGTGGAGCTGAGACCAAATAACGATTAGAATATGAATTTATCCTTCAATGTTTCATGGTTTTTATAAATAAACAAAAGACAATTAAAATAAGGACTTGCTTTCATTACACCGAAAGCTCCAAAATTGGGTGGTTTTTGGGATAGCCAGTCAATATTCGACTGCAGGCAGCTCAAGCATTATAATATTAGGTCCTTACCTATGAAATTGGCGTTTTGTATGAAGAATTTCATTAAGACTGTTTTCTCCATACAAACATTTTTGATTTCTTTTTGGGAACAGCAAATCCAAATTTAGCTATACTTTGTGTGTATTATCGGATAATATTAAATTAAGTATAGGCAGCGTTAATTTTTAAAAGTAACCGCTTTATAAAAGTTTCAGCGAATCTAAGAAATGATTATAGTAAGCTCATAAAAAGAGCTCTGTTTAAATTTTTTTTATTATGTGATTTAGCACAGAAATTAAAAAATATTTCATGTGAAACCTTGAAATAATTTTCCAAATAAAAAACAAATTTGGATATAGCTTTGAAAATCGCAGGAACGAACAAAATTTCATAGGTAAAGGTCCCAATATTAACAATTTATCACTATGATACTATACTGCTGGTTGGTGGTAGGGCATTTTAAATGTCCGCCTGGCTAGCTACTACCATCTTATCTAAATCTGCCACCAAGCAGCAATGTTAATGTGTTGGATTTTCCGGGTCAGTACGCTTCCACCTTCGACCTCATCTTCACTTAACATCAGGTGAAGTCAAGTACGAACACGTCGTGCATAAAAAAAACCTGTATAATGATATGGTTATCCCAAAGTCCACCCAATTTAGGGGTATAAGGTGTAATTAATCGGTTCAGTAATGGACACAAATCACCAGACATAGTGTGCTAACATCGAGATGCTCACTGTGTCTAGAGAATGCAACAGATAATAGTATTACTGTCTGAAAATTGCGTTAATTGTACACAATACCAATATGTGTGGGCCTAGAGTGCTTTAAATGTAATGCCAGTAGCCTATGAAAGGAATGTACACCTTAACTAATAATTTTCGATTCTACAAAATCCTCTCAACCACTCATCTTTATGCATGCAGAGTTGTGAGTGACATACATTGCTGCAGTTAATGCCTGTTGAAAATTAGTGAATCCCTCACCAGTTAATCATTTTGTTAGTGTTTCCACAAAGATAGAGCTGAGCGGATTGCAGAAAAAATATATTGGAGAGGGATTAAGTTTTAACCCAGTAAATTCGAACCTGCTGAAAATTTCCGTTTTCGTAAATTATGTTTTCTAAGTTACGCTTATACCTTAGTGGAAACACAACTGGTTCAGTAGAAACGAGAAATTATAATTTGAGATAGGCCAAGGTAAGCGAAATAGCCATTGTCTTGGCTTACCTCAACATTATCCCATTTAGGATCTGGTTTACTACCCTCAATACAGAAGTGTTCAGTCTCCTAATAAATGTAAGTGAAAAAAATTCATTAGATGTCATTTATTTAAAAGTATTTGATGTACATTGTACTTGCTATAAAAAACAATTAGTAAAGTTACGCAACGTGCTATTTTCATATGAATCTCTATGCTTTATAAGTTGTTTTTAAATGAAGACAATCTTTGCGCATTCTGGTCTTAATCATATTAAGAAGCACTCGTGGTGCTGACGCATTTTTTATTGTGAAAAAACGTTCAGTAAAATGAAATATACAAATGGTATTTGCAGATCCAAATTAACGGATGAGCATTTCAAGTCGTTGCTGATAATTTCCATTAGTAATTTTGATCAAAAATTGCAAATAATCATCAGTGAGAAATCATAGCTACACACACAACCCATTGATCTTAGTAAAATTGTTTTCTTTTAATTCACCATGCGAATATCTTTCGACATTTTGCAGTTAATAACATGTTTAATCTCGTTCTATGACTTCTTAAAATTTGATATGATTTTTTTGATTGAAATACATTGGGTCTGTTTGAATGATTTATTTACTAAGGTGCGCCGGATATGGAGCATAGCCGCTGGCCCGATTAGTGGACTTCGCGGGTCGTAGTTTGGAGACCCCTGGTTTAAATTGAAGCCAGAAATTAAATCAAATCGGAGGCCTATACGGGTCACATACATGATACATTAACTAGGCCACACCGGTGCCCGTACGGTAGGAATGTAACATAACGTTGTTGATATTTTGTATATTTTATGGATGTGTTTGCCATCAATCTCAATTGACAAGTCACGATTTGGACGAAAATGATGCACATAATCTCAAGAGATACTCATTGTTATTTTTCTTCTTAGCAAGTCAATGGCAAAAACATCAAATTTTTGAGGACCAGATTGTTTATTATTAATAAACAACAATAACTTAGAATCTAAAATTAGAAAAAAATGGACTAGAAAATTGAGTAAAAATCGGACCAATGTCCATGCATACTTGAATTTTATGTTTAGGACGCATTTAATGAGGATTCATTTATATAAATTCTATGAGGATTAAAACATAGGTAACACATCAATACACACCTGCCTCCCGGCTTGACCCCCACTATAACGTTCATCTCGTTCACGTCCCCGTGGATGACCCCCTTCTCCAGCTCCTCCAGGCGAGGCACTATCGCGTACTTATACTCTTCTATCACCTGAAAAAATGTTTATTTTGACGACTAACTTGTAGTTGCCAAATCACGCCATGAATTATATTAGTGTTCAGAGCTCCGCCTGTCATTCACTTATTTAATGACTACTGTTACAGAAGTAAAACTCTAACTCCCCATCGATTATGCTAGCCTGATACAGCTTGGGTCCAAGATAAGCAAGCAAGCAACCCCGGAGTTTCTTGCTCGTTCTTCTCTGAGACTGCCTAGTGAATGAGCGATAACTGTACGTCATGACGATTTCAAATGTCATTCTTATAAATAAAAAAACATTTTTGGTTTTTGATAGCAATAAAATCAGGTAGAGCATGTGCATAGTACCGCTGTTACAGTACAATAGTTACAACGAAAAGAGGTATTATCTCGTGCGCTTCTGCTAGCTTGGTGCAGCTGTTGACAACGTTACAAGTGTTACAGTGAGAGAGGTAACTCCAGATTAGGTTACTCTGTTACAACCGGTGATTACTCCGCAGCCCAAGGTTGCATCAGAGTCACATAGAGCAGAGTGACCTCCAAGGGAATAACTGTTGATTCTCATAGAATACGATATCGCTAGGTCGGTTATGTTAGCCTGGTAATCTATGGTCTTAACAGGTGCCATGACGATAACCGTGCATCCAGACTTATAGAAGTCACAGTAGAAGAGTATGGAACAGGTAATTCATTATAAGCATTCTCCCAAAACAGAATTTCCAAGTACCAACCTACAAAACGGTTCCCGATACTAATTTTGATTGTAGTGTACTTAACCTCTTGCCATTAAATAGGTAAGAACTGACCTCCTCAGCCAAGTCAGCCTTCTCAGAGTCCTTGATGACGTATTTGAAATTGTCAAGTTCTGGAACCTTCGTCAGCATCCAGATGTGCTCGCGGGATACCAGACCGGAATGGTTGAAGTTCTGGAAGTGGGGCAATAATGTGGAAAAGTGATGAAAATATAAAATAGTTACAACTTATTATTGTGTTGTAATTTAGATGTCGAGGAAAAATAGAGTCCGGGGTAGTACCAACAACCTTATGAAAGTTATGGCGGGCAAGTGGGACAGTTCTTTCGTCAAGCACTAGTTTCAAATGTATTTATCAGCGGTGTGAAGGAATACTAATTTAATTAATGCCTCTTTTGACCATTTTTTTTTAACACTGCCATCTATTTTCACACTAAGCAACTAGGCTTGTGTTGTGGATACCAGATAGTTGATACACTAAACAAAAACGTTTTTTTTTTGTAGATAAATATAAATGAAAAACATCCATAACTCGGGTACACATGTCCGTATTCATCATACAAACATGCCCCTAGCGGGATTCGAACCCGCGACCTTTTGGTATAGCAGCAGAGTTTCTAACCACTACACCAAACAGGTCGTCAATTATATTATTATTAATATTTTAACTTTTGACTATAATTCTATATAAATTTAAAATTTTATTACAATTTTTTTCAAATTTTTATTTCAACAATAAATAATTTATGATAATGATGATATATGGATATATGTATTAAATTTCAATCGCCTGCAAACAAAAACACTTTTCGCACGCGACTTCATTCGCGTGGATTACGAAGAAAGTACCTATATCTCCACATCTTCACTTAACATCAGGTGTGATTGAGGTCAAGTACGAACCCGTCGTGCACAAAAAAAATATATAGGTAAAACGTTGTCAGTGGAGAATCACGGTTTTTTTTTCTATTTTATGATTGACTGGATTCGCGTTTGACCACAATCTCACCTGATGGAAAGTGACGATGTGGTCGAATATGAAACACGTGATCCGAGTAAATGTCAATTCACTCTGCTCTTGAAGATCCCAAGGTTGTAGGATTCCAAAGATTACCTCATACAAACAACTTTACTTATTCATAACATTAGTGTAGATTACAATGACATCGCACCAAGTCTACCTATTGTTATCGCACCAAGTCTACATATTGACATCGCACCAAGTCTACCTATTGTTATCGTACCAAGTCTACATATTGACATCGCACCAAGTCTACCTATTGTTATCGCACCAAGTCTACATATTGACATCGCACCAAGTCTACCTATTGTTATCGCACGAAGTCTACATATTGACATCGCACCAAGTCTACCTATTGTTATCGCACCAAGTCTACATATTGTATGAACCATAAACTCAGAATATTACGGTATGAACCGTGACATCCCTCAATCAAAATACTGACTCGGTAATAAACGTCACGTCATGTCCATCACGTGGACGACATACATAACCATCAGTCATTCTTGCTATTGTTCTGCCTGAATTATCAACTCATTTGTCATGAACGAGCTGTATGCGACCGAATTTAATTCAGAAATGTGAGTATCTGGGTCTATATTATACATGGGACACACTAAAAGTTTTGCACTTCTAGCTAATCGGAACTATTTGAATTTCGAATGTTATATTTTTTGAAACGACTTGCAACCTTTTTAGTAATAAAAAAAAAGTTTAAAATGTAAGTATTTTGAAAAGCAATAAACATAATATTGGGTCTTTACCTATGAAATTGGAGAGATCATATGACCAATTCCAAGCTACATCCAAATTTGTTTTTTATTTGGAAAATGGAATATAATTTCAAGGTTTCACATGAAATATTTTTTAATTTCTGGGCTAAATCACATAATAAAAAAAATTTTAACAGAGCTCTTTTCATGTGCTTCCCATAACCATTTCTTAGATTCACTGAAACTTTTATAAAGCGGTTACTTTTAAAAATTAACGCTGCCAGATTACGAACAGATTACAAATAAGTTATCCCATACAGCTTGCCAATAAGATAAATTAAGATTTTCTTTATCTTCACACGATCACAAAGTTTTACCTGAAGTTTATTATCCAAGTTGGCAACAAACTCTCCCAGTTGATACATCAGGGCTTCAGACCTCGGAGCATCCTTCAGTAGCTCCCCAGGGATGTACTCCAGAAGACGAACGGCATGTGACTTCTCCCCGATGGTCTCCACGGAGTGCAGATGACCGTATACGTTGCGGATCGGTTTCGGACAGGTGACGTTGCGGGTATCTGGATAAGACAGGATAATGAAAAGAGGATTACGGAGAGCTATTTTATATTTTTGTTGTTAGCAAATCGAAGATGAGACCGTAGATGGATGCTTGCACAGAACCCCCAACTTATTTGAGAGACTGTCTTATCTTCAATAGCAGGTAATGTTAACAACATAGGGTTTACGATTCGGTGATCGCGGGTGCTATCACCAGCGGGGTACACGTTAAGTACTCAGTTTGATTGGTGGTAGGGCATTTTAAATGTCCGCCTGGCTAGCTACCACCATCTTATCTAAATCTGCCACCAAACAGCAATGTTAATAGCATTGTTATGTTCCGGTTGTCAGAGATAACCAGTTCACCAAATGAGATGGGGTTTCCGGGTCAGTACGCTTCTACCTTCGGTCTCATCTTCACTTAATATAAGGTATGATTGAGCTCAAGAGCCAACCCGTTGTGCATTAAATAAAATTACGTCACTCCGCCACACAGAATCCATAGAAAAACGAAATTCACAGAGATGATCCAGCTGATTAGTAATTTGAAGTTGCCGTGGGCAGGACACATAACTTGAAGAACTAATTGGTCGATGGGCCATTAAAGTTCTGGAATGGAAACCACGCAATTGCAAGATAGGAGTGAACCAACCACGCTTTCAACGCAATCAACGTTTTGTCGCAATCGCAAAATCTATGGGAGTGGCTTATGTTCAGCAGCAGTATTATGATGATGAAATCACTAGGCTGTTTTAATAGGTGTTATGAGGTGAGAATGGTCGGATATGACTGACAATTCCCATTTCACATTTAGCTTTAAAATAGGGTTTTTTTTCCTATGGAACTAAATGTAGGCTTTTTAGCCTATGGTACGGTATTATCAATATACATACATACATAATGTCTCGCCTGTTTCCCGTAGAGGTAGGCAGAGACCACAGACTTCCACACCTCTTCTGCTTCCTTCACTCTCATAAGGTTGTTCATACATGCTCGTCGATTTAGGGTACTCTTTACTTGGCCTTTCTTTAAGACATCCCCTATTTGATCAAGGTAAGCCTTACCAACACTACCATCCATATTCGCTTTGTATATCTCTTTCGTAAGTCTTCTTTCATTCATCCTCTCCACATGTCTAAACCATCTCAGCATACCTCTTTCAATCTTTGTCACTACATCTTCATTCACACTGCTGAACTCCCTAATTACACTATTCCTATTACCAATATCAGTATTAATAAACCAAATAACACATAAAAAAGACAGGTTACCCTGTAAGCCATTTTAGATTGGATTAGATTATTAACTATAAAATGTATAATATAAATTACTTTACACATTGCACTTCAAAATACAGCTGTTTAAGCTTCAAGAGATAACATAGCCTAGCGCAGTCAGGTAAAAACTGGATACTCACTCAAAAAATTCATAATCTCATTCTGTGCTTCAACAGCATCCAAATTCTGAGAGTCCATGGCGTTCATGATCTTCAGGACATATCCGTCCGCGCAATGATTGGTTATCAATGGATTCTTTACATTTGGATCCTCGATGATTTTGTAGTTCTTGTCATCATAGCCATTGAGCTCGGTCAGCTCCAGCACAGAGATTCCGTACAGTCTTTCGACTAGTAGTTTTACTTCTTCATGGTCTATAACAGGTCTGATGACCTTCCCGGGCTGGAGGAGTGACGATTGGTCCGCCATTTCAGTAACTTCAATTGGTTTATCTGTGGAAGGAATTATTTTATTAGTTTTATGTGAAATTTAATATCAAAGCTGCTTCATTTACGATTCTTTATACTAAGGCCCGTATTAATAAACCATACTCAATACAAGTCTTGAGGCTGTATCAAACAAGATGCGTCTTAAGCAGTTGACGCTATCTCAAACTCCATGCTAATTTATAAACCAATCTTGGGGTCTACTCACCTGAGATCACTTATCAAGTATTCGCCTCAGCGGCGAATGAATGATAGTCTTGAGTTCCGTTTATTAATACGTGAAACTCTCAAGTGAGTACTGCTTGAATAAGCACGCGGGTTTCAGGTCTCAAGTTAGGTTTATTAATCAACACGTTTACTTGGGACCAGTCACAAGACTGTTCTCAATCTTGAGAATGGTTTATTAATACGGGCCTAAGTTTGTCCCAAAGCGTGTCAAAGCACTCGTGCTCAGGTTTAGGTGAGCAAAGTTTGGCGTTATCAGTCCATATAAGATTGTTTCATACGCTTAGTTATTAATAGGATTCACCTGTATATAGATACTATTGCATAGTAGTGTAGGTATTATATAATAAAAAGTCAATTTATCACGTCACACTTTATTCTCCTTACCAATTGTCAAGTCTATTTTTAAAACTGTTCACGGAGGGTCATCAACAACCACTTATTATGGTTGCTGATCATATAAAGTTGGTTTCACATGATCGCAACTCCGTGGTTGATCAGATGGGTTTGATTAGATATTATCGCAACTTTGTTGTTGACCGTATGAAGCCATATGATTACAACTCTGTTGTTAATTAGAATCACATTGAATGATTCTGTAATTCTAGAAATTTTGACGTGTATGTCTAATGTCATTATTTTATGTTTGACAATCACTTTTATTTTAGACTTCATTAATTTACGAAACTGTATGTATGATATGACATTGTAAAAGTGAACTAAATAAATCTAATGTAATCTAATCTAATCTATCGCTAACTATATATTATCGCAACTTCGTTTTTGATCACACATTCGCTTTCACAATGATCGCAACTCCGCAGTTGATCATATGAAGCTGACTACAATTATGATTGCAACTCTGTTGTTGGTCATAATGAATTTGATTCCACATGATCGCAATTTAGTTGTTGGTAATTTGGTTGGTTGGTTATAAATATGAAACTCAACATTGGTATTTGTTAAGAGTCCGGGTTCGTTTCATTTTATTATTTTATTTCGGACTTGGTGATTATTACTGATATAGAATTTGTCTACCATTTTAGGGCAGAGGACATTATCACTTCTAACCTGCTTCCAAGTAGATACTGAGGTTTAGAAAGAACAAACGCACCAGGACACACCTGCGGCTCCTGCAGTGAGTCCAAGTGGAGTGAGTGACCCAAGTGCAACTATCAGTATGGTTAAATATAAAATCGCCCCAGTGCATAGTGCGTTTAACAAGTCAGTGACAAGTGCAGATTAGGGTACACTTCCCCAATGATGGACAGAACTGTTAATTTGTTGGTACTTGACCTCAAAACACCTAATGTTAAGTGAATATGAGGTCGAAGGTGGAAGCGTACTGACCCAGAAACCACAACACATTTGGTGGACTGGCTTCTTATCTCTGACAATCGGAACACAACATTGCTGCTTGGCGGCAGATTTAGATTAGATAAATGTTTGTGAGATGAATACTAATATTTATTCCCGAATTATGAACGTTTGTATAATTATTAGTATACATTTAACCATAATCCGTGACCTCCGATTCGTAAACCCTACGTTGTGTACATTGCGCCATAGAGGCGGTCAATAAACCGATACGAGGTACCATATTTACGTTAAAATTTTTACGTTATACAGCTGCAGGTCACCATTTTGTTCTTTGATAACCACCTACTTAATAATGAAACTCTTACATACATACATGAACCGTGAACGCCTACAACTTCTTTTGTCTCGGTTGTGTAACAACTCTTGTGTTTCTTGCTCATTCTTCTCTCGAGTCAGCAATATGAGCAGTAATTTAATTTTAAGCTAAAAAGGAAACGATATCTGCCGTCACTATTTGTCATAGAAATTAAACTTCAAGCATTTAGAAACATGATATCTTAGTGATAAGGTCGCCTAATTGTACTCTTTTCAGTATTGTGCTTTGTAAAATGTATGTTCTCCTTTTGTACAATAAAGTGTATTTGTATTGCATTGCATTGTATCGTTTGTTGAATGTCAATTTAGAGTTACTGGACACAATAATAGGGCTATTGCATTTATTATTATGCATATTCAAGGTTATTTATTATTGGTATACCTGAAGCCTGAAATTAGTTTCAGAAGCACGTTTAGAATCGATTCCGGCTATAAAAATATGGGGCTATATATTTTCCTTAATTATTTACCTAATTAAGAAATGATGAACACCCTACAAGCGGAAATATTACAGTAACTGAATTCGCAATAATACTCCTTTATTTTCATTTTATTTTTTCGAGCCATATTCACTACAAAATATATGATCTAATTGGGGTGTATCGGCTTTTTGGTATACAAAATATAACCTTGTATAACTAATACAATTTTATAATTTTGGGAGCTGGTCGAAGTAGGTACGAGTACACCAAGGGTGCAATTCAGATACCTAGTCACAAATTTTGTATGCTCACGCTTTCACGTGTGTATTACTGCATAAGGGGAATCGTGAATGTTATTTTGAATATCCGAATTAACGTGTTTATGTTTGGGATATCTCTGACCATCCCATATGGGATAAAAGTCGTGACTTTATGTATGTTTAGGTTATGGCAAGCGCATGTTTGCTTACGAAGAAGCACAGCTTTTTAAAAAATTTACCCTCAGATATTAAATATATAACTTCATACAAGCAATACAAAGAAAAATTATCTCAACACATATTGGTGAATTACATTATAAAATAGATGTTAATGTGAAATATTTACTCCCTAATTTTGGATATTCCGCTTTGTGTAAATAGTGATTTTGTGTAGTACCAGTGTGAACGATTTAATTCAGTTACCTATACTATTATTTAATTAAGTATCCTTTTTCTCATGTAAGTGACTGCTGATATGTAATATTAATTGGTAGCAAATTAGGATTAGTGGCATGTGCAAGTGGCAAAGTAAAACTGTTTAAGAATTTTTTTATTATTTTTTTAACGCAAAGTAATGTGATTGAAATTGTGTCACTGGAAATTATTGGAGCAATCAAATCTTTGGAATCGACTTCAAATATGTTAGCGAAATAGGCTTCCACCTCAAAACTTTTCATATCCACAGCGACAGGGAAAATCGTATGCTAGTAGGTCAAGTACACATTGCATGTTCTATATGAAGAACAATACTTCGGTCAAAGAATCAGCCTTGCTATACAGCGAAGCAACGCGGCCAGCCTTCTGGGTACCATTATAATAATAATAAATAATAAATATTTCGGACACTTACACCAATCATCTAGTCCCAAACTAAGCAAAGCTTGTGCTATGGGTACTAGATAACGGATAAATATATATAAATATTTATATAAATATCCATGACTCAGGAATAAATGTTCATATTCATCACACAAACATTTACCCGTCGCGGGATTCGAACCCGCAACCATTGGTTTCGCTGACAGGGTCACTATCCACTACACCAATCGGTCGCCTTATTTCACCACCATTCCACCAACCAGAGACTTGGGGCTAGTTTTTTATTTGTGATTTTTTTTTGTAATAAATAATATATAATAATAAATATTCTTAGACATACACAACGCCATCTAGTTCCACAGTAAGCAACTATAGGCTTGTGTTGTGGATACCAGTTGGTTGATATACTACATAAATACATTTTTTTTTGTAAATAAATACTTATTATAAATGAAAACATCCATAACTCGGGTACACATGTCCGTATTCAATTCGAACCCGCAATCTTTTGGTATGACCAGAGTTGCTAGCCAAATATAAATGTATTTATTCAAAAAAAGAACAATTGACTTAAAGTAACCGCTTAATATAGCCTTACAGTTACTGACAGGTAACTACTAAAAAAAATTGAAATACCTCAGTGACTGGAGACGAAAGTCTTTAATCAATGTGTGATGACGTATCGCACTGAAACGTGATCTCTCACTATGGACCTCACAAGAAACGGTTGACGGTCACGCAACGAGCAATGGTGAAGGTGATGCTCGGCATTTCACTGCGTGATCGAAGCAAGAATGGCACTGACATAGTCCGGCGGAATAGTAAGTTGAAGTTACACCTGCCGCGAAAACAGCAATGTTAATAGCAATGTATACGCTTTTATAATAAGGTTCCAGTAGACATTCAAAATTTGCATTTAAATAAATTTAAAGCAATCATAAAACAGAATTATTAGCAAAAGGCTATTATAAAATCACTGACTATTTTAATGATAAGCAAGTATGGATATATCTGTTTTATTATTCATATAATTATCAAATCACAAATTGTAACCCATAATCTGTTTAAAAGAGCAACCCTAGAGTTTCTTGCTCGTTCTTCTCTGGGGAGTCAGCTTTGTGAATGAGCAGTAAATTTAAATGTAATATTAATAGTGACGTTTTTCAAGTGATAATTTTATCCTATGAAATAAAATATTTTGATTTGATTTGATTTGATTGTTATGTTCGGGTTGTCGGAGAAAAGATAGCCAGTCTCTCAAATAAGATGGGGTTTCCAAGTCAGTACGCTTCCACCTTCGACCTCATCTTCACTTAACCATCAGGTGTGATTGAAGTCAAGTGCTAATAGGTATGTTTTGCATAAAAAAAAATGAAAGTGAAAGCGTGAGCATACAAAATTTTGTGACTAGGTACCTGAATTGCACGCTTGGTGTACTCGTACCTACTTCGACCAGCTCCCAAAAATTATAAAATTGTATTAGTTATACAAGGTTATATTTTGTATACCGAAAAGCCGATATACCCCAATTAGATCATATATTTTGTAATCAATATATGGCTAGAAAAAATAAAATTAAAATAAAGAATTGTTGCGAATTCAGTTACTGTTATATTTCGAGGGGATCTCGAGATTAAAATGAAATAAATAAAAAAAAAATGTTATACGACAAAACGTTGTTGCATTATTGTTAAATTTTATATTATTTTAATGACATCGGATATATTTAAATTCTGAATTATTGTGACATTGGACTAAATTAACTGAAATTTTATTATTATCACAAATAACCTAGCATTATTATTGATGGATTATTATTGTAATTTTTTATTTGATTGTAATTGTTTAGGTATTTAAATCTATTATTTTATTTTGAATTCTATTCTGCATGCCAGTTCCTGGTCAAATGTGTGATACTTTATTTTATAATTAACATCCTTGTGTACCACATTTTTAGCAAATAAAGATTACTTCTATTCTATTCCGCTTGTAGGGTGTTTATCATTCCTTAATTAGGTAAATAATTAAGGAAAAAATATAACCCCATATTTTTATAGCCGGAATCGATTCTAAACGTGCTTCTGACCACACTAATTTAAGGTTTCAGGTATACAGTAAATAACTCGATCGCAGCCGTTATGTATTTGCACATGGATAGAGTATCTGTCAGTGATATAATAAAATTGTTTTTTAACAAATCGATAGCTTGCTTTAGATATAATATAGGTATTTAGTAATAAAACCAAGCAAGCAAACCGCCAAGCAGCAATGTTAATAGCATTGTTGTGTTCCGGTTGTCAGAGATAAGATTCTGATAGCCAGTCCCCCAAATGTATGGGGGTTTCCGGGTTGGTACGCTTCCATTTTCGACCTCACCTTCACTTAACATCAGGTGTGATTGAGGTCAAGTACGAACCCGTCGTGCATAAAAAAAAACATGGACGATATGATTAAAAGTACCACTGTGAATATCTGTGTGTCGGAGAATGTACTTAGAACATCAGCCCCCCGACCGCCTAACTCAATTGCTTTGGAAATTGCTATCGTTTATGACGTCAATGCACTGTCCGTCCTTGTCATATCGTAACACAATGACAAAGACGGACAGTACTTTGCTATCGCTCTAGCTATAGCTTTGAGTTAGGCGGTAGAGCCCCAGGTGTGATTGAGGTCAAGTACGAACCCTTCATACATTAAAAAAAAACATAGACTATATGATTAAAATGACCACTGTGAATGTCCGTGTGTCGGAGAATATACTTAGAACTCCTGTAACTATTTTCCAAAATATCGACCAATAACTTCTTTATATTTATGAAAAATTTCACCGAGGGCAAATATCATGACTCACTAAACTATTTTTAGAAAATATAAAGTAGCCATTGATTAGTTTTTAGAAAATTGTTTTAGGAGATCTTAACTTCATCTACAACGCTATGAAGTTCATAGTGGTAACTTTAATTTTAATATTGTAGATTTTATAACTAAATACCTATACTATATCCAAAGCAAGCTACAGAATTTTTAGAAAACATTTATATCTAAATATATATAACTGAAAGGTGACTGACATAGTGATCTATCAACGCCCAGCCCAAACCACTGGACGGATCGGGCTGAAATTTCGCATGCAGGTAGATGTTATGACGTAGGCATCCGCTAAGAAAGGATTTTGATAAATTCTACCACCAAGGGGATAAAATAGGGGATGAAAGTTTGTTGTTTGTATTTTGATAAAATCTTCCACGCGGACGAAGTCGCGGGAGGAAAGCTAGTTCTGTATATATATTACTGATGGTTACTTTATCCTTCTACAAAAAATCAGGAACTTTAAGATTAAAGGAAATTATACCACAAAAATTGCGTATTTATACTGGACTAAATGACGTCATGTAGTACAAAATGTCCTAACCTGGAATTCCACAAAGAGACTCTACAAAACCATAACAGATTATGCAACGGCCTAAACAGAGTACATAGTGATAAATTTTATCAGAGGCCATCTTATTTACTTTGTTTAAAAATATAGTGTTAGTACGGTGGCGCCTACTGGTGGTAGGTAGGTGAATCTCACCATCACATGATATCTCTCGTGGTTATTAAATGAATACAAAGTAGCGGATGTTCGTTTGACGGGAGCGTAGATACGACTGCCTTCAAGATTTATAAACTAACCTTCCACCTGCGGCTCCGCTTGTGTGGAACAATGATTATTCATTCATTTATAACAAAGATCCTTGGGTTAATATGACTTATTTCAACTACTTTAGTAACAGTAATGTATTAATAAAAATTACAAAAAGTGCACTAATCACCTGCTCTTCATTTGCCGATCAAACAGATTACCTTTTCTATCTGCTTTTTTTTTTATGCACAACGGGTTGGTACTTGACCTCAATTACACCTGATGTTAAGTGGAGATGAGGTCGAAGGTGGAAGCGTACTAACCCGGAATCCCCAACACATTTGGGGGACTGGCTATCTTATCTATGACAACCGGAACACAACAATGCTATTAACATTGCTGCTTCGCGGCAGATTTAGATAACATGGTGGTAGCTAGGCCAGGCGGACATTTAAAATGCCCTACCACCAACCAAACCGAGTACTTAAACATGTACCCCGCTGGGGATCGAACCCGCGACCTCCGAATCGTAAACCCAATGTTGTTTACATTGAGCCACGGAGGCGGTTAAAGTTAGTATGGGAGAGTCGTCGGAGATGGTCTTCAAGATGCTGTTGGTACTACCACGTACTCTTTCTAGTGACGCCATTTTCTTGGATATGATGGCATGGACACGGTCAGTACACGCCTGAGCAAACATTTCTGACGCACTACAGAAGCGAGGCAAGCCCAATAGCACCCTAAAACCATTGTTATATTGGACTCTCAGGACGCTTTTTGAAAATCTAATGTATGTCAAAAAAAATATAGCATCATTTAGGAAAAATAGTGATAAACATGATGTCAATACAAGAAATAAAGATAAACTTGCAGATCACATAAGTCGCCTCCGCAAAGTCAGTAGGTAATTCATTCAAAGAGATATGGCTTTTTCAATAAGGTTCCAGTTGATACACAAAATCTTCCTCTCAATAAATTTAAAGATACTGTAATACAGAAACTTATTAACAAAGCGAATTATAAAATATCAGACTATTTAGATCACTGGATATAATCAGATCGTTCACATGCCAGGCTATTTCACAATTAATAATGAAATATAAAAACCTTTTTGTAAAATAAAATCCTTTATGTAAAATCAAAGCCTGATTTTAAAAGACCAACCCTTCGAGTTTCTTGCTTGTTCTTCGCAGGGGAAAACACAAAACACGCGTTTTTGTCGTCGGGGGTTAATTAAAATAATAAAATTATCATTGCTTGAAGTCAAAGTCAAAAATGCTTATTTTGTAGGTACACAGTGTACACTTAAATAGTCAATTTTACATTTCTTGAGCTCTTGCTTGTTCAAAACGCAATTTTCCCCTGAGAAGAATAAGCAAGAAACTCGAGAGATTGCTTTTTAAAAAAAGGTTTTTATATTACAAAAAAGTACAATAACATTTTATTGTTAATTGTGAAATAGCCTGGCATGCGAACGAGCTGGTCCATGGTCGATTATCATCCAAATAGTCTGATATTTTATAATAAGATTTCTGTTTTATAGAATTAAGAAAAATTTTGTATATCAACGTACCTACATAATGCATAGCCCTCTGAATGAATTAGGTATATTTGTCTATGTCATGTTTCAGTAAGTATGTTTGTATATCGATCTATGTGAGTTTATGAAATATATTCACATAGTTTGTATATGCATCTCTAGTTAATACCGCACAACCTGCCTATTTCAAATGTACTCTCCTTATACCTAAGAGATTGCTATTAGTGTCGCCGCCAAATAAGGTCGCCAAATTGTTCTTACCACTTTCTGTAACTGTATTTTCTTTTCTGTTGTGCAATAAAGTGTATTTGTATTGAATTACTGATCTCGTCTTTTCTTTTATAATGATTAAACGATGAACAGCCATTGTTTACTATTATCCAAAATGTATTCTTAGAATTTGCATGTATCATAGTTTCAAAGTTAGAACTGGTGTTTGCGAAGTAATTATTGTAATTGCTACCACTTAAGGTTTTAATTGTTTTCGGTTCAGGCAAATGTAGTGGCACTCTCACTACGCGTGGTGCAGACGCATGCGCTTTGTTATTACTTCGAAAGAACGAGTAAGGAATGCAAAATTAAAATCTTTTTTCGGTTTATCCTGCGGGAACTACTCAGTTTATCGGGATAAAAAGTACTCTATATCTTAATCCAGGGTATATTCTACTTTTATACCAAATTTAATCCAAATCCATCCAGCTGTTTCGCCGTGATTGAGCAATAAACAATTTTTGTTCTGCTGAAGCGTGCTATTCGTGCCATTTATAAATCAGGACCTAGAGAGTCTCTTAGAGATAAGTTTAAGGAAATTAATGTCTTAACAATGACTTCTCAAAACATTTATGAGAATTTGTTACATGCAAAAAAAATATAACCTTATTCGCTAAACATAGTGATAGGCACAATGTTAATACAAGGCATAAGAACCACTTATTTGTTTATGTTAGCTGACTTCACAAAGTTAGTAAATCCTTCAAAGGGCAATGTATATGCTTTTATAATAAGGTTCCAGTAGACATCAAAATTTGCCTTTAAATAAATTGAAAGCAAGCATAAAACAGAAATTATTAGCAAAAGGCTATTATAAAATCACGGACTATTTGAATGATAAGCAAGCATGGACATAGCTGTCAAATCACAAATTGTAACACATAATCTGTTTAAAGGAGCAACCCTACAGTTTCTTGCTCGTTCTTCTCTGGGGAGTCAGCTTTGTGAATGAGCCGTAAATGTAAATGTAATATTAATATTGACGTTTTCAAGTGATAATTTTATCCTATGATATAAAAATTTTGATTTGATTTATGTTTTGTATATATTTTGCAGTAAGTATATGTATTATATTTAATGTAATTCGTATTTGTTTTATGATTTGTTGTAGTATGTTTTCTTTTGTACACATTTCGCTCTTAATGAGATATGTCTACCTTTGCACATGACCTATCGTTTGTACTCTATTATTTGTCATATTTTGGGGCAATAAAGAATATAATAGTTAGTATACTACGTATTTATACTATTTGATGTAAACAGACCCCTTCTATGACCATTCCAGCAATATTCAAACTAAAAATGCAATGCCACAGCGTATAGGTAAATACGAGTAATTATATAACCGTTCCCAATAAAGATACGAATGAGAAATAAAATGCAAAATATAGAACGTCAAAGCTTGAATGTGTTATGGTAAGGACTATGGCCAGCAGTGGACATCAACAGACATCCTTAGCTTTAGAATGTATATCCGTAAAAGAGGGTTTCTCTTGATAGGATAGAGTTTCTAGTATCGTGTTTCTTATGATATCATATTTATATCCAAATTCGAAAGCATTGATGCTTTAGTTACGTGATGAAGAGAGTTCCGTGCCTCAATATAAAAAGGGACGAATTTGTTTTTGTAGTCCTAAAAGTAAGGCAAGTTTGTGGTTTCGGTACTAAAATAGAATAGAACCAACAAGTCTGTTCTAGTGGGTATCGTAATGGGCTACTAAGGGACCTTCCACCAAAAAATTTAAAGATTTTCACGATTCAACGGCGATGGGCTCACCCTCTGTCACGTGTGCATTTCTGTATATTTCACATGATGTTGTTTCTGTCATTAAACTTATAATTTTTGGCACACCCAAACACTACTGTTTGGGATATCTCTGACCACCCCATTTGGGATAAAAATCATGACGTTGTGTATGCATGTAAAGATTAGGCAAATTTTTCCTCGCGAACACAACGGCACAGCAGAACTTCGCGGTGTATTTGACGGTGCTATGTGCACAATATTTTGATTATTGGTTATTTTACTACACTACTGAAAGCACTTAGATAATATTATAACGAAATAGAATTATGGACACAGACCTCACCGCGCGCACTGTTGCCGCCCGCGCCCACTGATCAACTGACTGCAAGGACCGGCGCGCGCGCAGCAGCCTGATTAGAGATGCGCACGAGTTACGTATGGTGATGGTATTTGAGTGACAAAAGTGAAACTCTCACACTATAGCGTTTATACAAGGTTATTTATTGTATACCTGAAACCTGAATTTAGTTCGGTCAGAAGCACGTGTAGAATCGATACCGGCTATAAAAATATGGGGTTACATTTTTTTCTTTAATTAAAACACCCTACAAGCGGAAATATAGGTAACAGTAAGTGAATTCGCAATATTTTTATTTATTTTTTTCTAGCCGTATTGATTACAAAATATATGACCTAATTGGGGTGAATCGGCTTTTGTATATAACCTTGTTCCTACAGGTGTGAAACGCGGGCAATGACACAAAAGGACAGAGAAAGATTCTTGCTCGTTCTTCTCTGGGGAAGTAAGCTTTGGGATTGAGCGGTAATTTCAGTAATTTTAGTAAAATACCTAATGTCACGCCTGTTTCCCGTAGGGGTAGGACGAGACCACAGACTTCCACTTGCTACGATCCTGACACACCTCCTCTGCTTCCTTCACTCTCATAAGGTTGTTCATACATGTCACATTTAAAAATTCTAATTCGCTATACGGTGATCATCACACTGAACGATGGCCCATAATATGGTTACAGAGACACATACAACTCTATTATAAGTTCTGAATAGAGGACTGTGCGATGAACATTCACCTTGGCTTTAATTTTTTTTATATACCCGACGGGTTCGTACTTGACCTCAATCACACCTATTGTTAAGTGAAGATGAGGTCGAAGGTGGAAGCGTACTGACCCGGAAACCCCAACATTTGGGGGACTGGCTATCTTATCTCTGACAACTGCAACACAATATAAACATTGCTGCTTGGCGGCAGATTTAGATAAGATGGTGGTAGCTAGGAAGGCAGACATTTTACCGAGTACTTAAATATGTACCCCGCTGGGGATCGTACCCGCGACATCCGAATCGTAAACCCAATGTTGTTTACATTGAGCCACGGTGGCGGTTATGTGGAATTGTTTAATGTAATCCCTTCTTGGTCTGCTTCCTCTCATTCCTTCAATTTGCCTTTCTACGTTGTCTCTATGTTGTATACGTCATGCAGCATCAGGTGCCCCACTATCATTCACTAATTTCTCCGCTTCCTCATTGTTAACATAATCCACCCAGTTTCCTTAACAATCTCCTCCAGCTCGACATCTCTAACGCCTCCAGCAGTCACTAGCCAAAAAATAATGTTTAGTTTAAAAAAATTAAAACTCATTTCACCACCCACCTCCTGACTCCATCATCAGATCATCGACACCAAGTGCAATATATTGGACGCGTCAAAACGAATCATATGAGAACAAGTTCGAAGGAGTTACTAGTAGCCCGAGAGTAGTTCTCTTACCTTGCTTGATAATGCATAAATTTCTGCCTACCTAATGTAAGAAAAATTTATTGCAGTATTATGATTGACGAAGATAAAGTAGAATTTGTAGATAAGACGGTATTTTTAGGAATTACTCTCAACTCCAAGCTTCAGTGGGGACCACATCTAGAATATTTAGCAAGTAGATTGAGTTCCGCAGCATATGCCGTCTGGAAGATTAGACAGCTAACAGATGTGGCTACTGCAAGATTAGTTTATTTTAGTTATTTCTACAGTATTATGTCTTACGGTATTTTGCTTTGGGGACGGACTTGGTGTACTTCGACCAGCTCCCCAAAATTATAAAATTGTATTAGTTAGGTTTATACTTTTTTTTTTTTTTAAAAAAAAGGACAACAATGATCCTTTGGGTTTCTTGCGTCGCTTCTTTTCCCACAGCTGATTTCCCTTTCCGAAGCGGTAGTAGCTTGGACATACCGACTGACAGATAAATGCAATAAACTTTATTATTTCCAGTAGATTTAAATTGACATTCAACAAATGATATCATGTATCTTACGTTGAAATAAATGCTTGAAGTTTGCAGTTTGAATGATGCCACAATCGCATCTTACGCCCCATTCACACAGTTTCCTGCTTACACTCTCCTTTCAATATCTTCGTCACATCTGCCGTCTCTAATAAACTTCCCAAATATACAAATTCCCTCACCTGTTCAAGTTTCACCCCACCGATCATAACATTGAAATGAAGAGGTGTTAATGATGTTAAAGGAGAAGAGATGCCTGTTAGCCACAGTTGAGAACCGAAGAGGAAATAAGTCAGTTGATACGACACGATATTTTTTTGAAGAACATAATTGCCGGAAAGAGTGAAGGAAAGAGAGGAAGAGGAAGACCTAGGCGTAATTACTTTGACCAAGTGAAAGAAAAGGTGAATGTCGTGTCGTACCAAGAGGTTAAAATGAGGGCGGAAAGTAGAGAGACATGGTCGTTACTCCACCGACAAGAGCATAGCTCTTAAATTGAAGAAGAAGATCATAACATTACATGCAGTCAACTTATCTCCCCTTTCCACAATCATAACCTTCGACATACCCACTTTTTTTTTCATTCCTTTCTTTTTAAATTCTACATTTTTAAATCCGTAATAAGACCTGTCGTAATGTATGGATCGGAGTGTTGGGTCATGAAGAAAACGGATGAAAGATGCATGCAGTAGAGATGAGAATGTTGTGATGGATGAGTGGAGTGACGAGGATGGATAAAGGAAGGAAGAGGGAGTTTAAAAGTGAGTTTAGTTTGGTATGGACATGTTATGCGGGATGAAACGCATTAAATTACTAAGAGAGTGATGAATATGGATGTCGTTGGTTGGAAAGGAAGTGGAAGACCACGGAAAGATGTATGTATTGTGTGTAGGGTGGTATGAACGAAAAGGGCGTGAATGAGGAGGTAACGGCTGATAGAATTAATAAATTGGGACCAAGGCAAGAAGATAATGATTCATAGTACCAAAAGGATCTGTGACTAATTTCCTTTACAACACGTAATAGCAACACGCCGCCGTGACACTACGCTATCGTTCGTGACTGCTCACTTGACGGATCACCGGACGGACAAACAGTTTGGAAATGTTTTAACTATATTACAGATAACAGGTGAAAATACTTGTGAGGAAGATCTGATGGTGTACAGAGATGACAGAGTTATAGAAATTGAACCAAGTGATTGTAAGAATTATGGCACTAAAATGTAGTCTCTCACAAAGGGCCTCGTAAGCTATTAGGCCCGTATTACAGAATTTTACGCAAGCAGAGATCTCCGCTTGAGGACAGTTAAAAAGGGACAACTTTATGTAACTTGTATATCGGCATTTCTTTCTAACTATGCTCAAGCGCAAATCTACGCTTGAGCAAGACTCTGAAATACGGGCCTGAGTCCAGTAAAACTACGTAATTTTTGTAGTGTAACCTATAATCCTAAAGCTCCTGATTTTTTTTGTAGAAGGTTAGATAACCATTCTGTAGCTTGTTTTAGGTATAGTATAGGTATTTATTATTATTAAATTCTTTATTGCACACAAAACTAAAATATAATGAACATTGAACATATATGATAAAGTGTACAAAGGCAGTCTGATCGCTGATAGAGAAGCTTTTTAATAAGTAGTTGGATAGTGTAAAGTTAAAATATATATATTTCGGACACTTAAACCAATCATCTAGTCCCAAACTAAGCAAGACTTGTGCTATGGATACTAGATTACGGATAAACATACATCAATATTTATATAAACATCCAAGACTCGGGAATAAAAATGTTCGTATTCATCACACAAAATGTTATTGAAATAAGTTATTTAGTTATAAAACCTACAATGTTTTAGTTACCACTGCGAATGTTGTAGAAGATACTAAGATTTCCTAAAACAATTTTCTAAAAAAATAATCAATAAAACATTTGAAATTTTTCATAAATATAAAGAAGTTACTGATCGATTTTTTTTAAATAGTTACAGGAGTTCTACGTATATTCTCCGACGCAATGAAATTCAATAATTTTAATCTAATAGTCTAGAATAGAATAGAATAGAATAGAACAGAGGGGAACAGAACAGGACAGGACAGGACAGGACAGGACGTAACGGAACGGAACGGAACGGAACGGAACGGAACGGAACGGAACGGAACGGAACGGAACAGAACAGAATAGAATAGAACTAAATAGTACCATTTAATACTAAATTTACTGGGTGCGCGTGATACATCTTCGGCTACATCGTCACTTTCCATCAGGTGAGATTGTAGTCAAACGCGAAACCAGATTTTAATAAAAAAAAAAAAAATCATATCTAAAGCAAGCTACGGATTTCTTAGAAAACATTTTTATTCTATCATTGACAGGTACTATCCATGTGCAAGGATCTGTTTAAGAAACATTGTAACGAGACGCCATGCGACTCGTTGGTTCTCTTTTTGCAGTATTCTCCTTGTTTGTTCCTTTTTCGGTTAAGTCATAATATTTTAAATTCATAATTGGAACTCTGCCTATTCTCTCTCTCTCTCTGTCTTTCGGTGTAGCTTTTTGTTTAGTCAGTTCGTGATTTGCTCTTGAAAAGATTGGACGTGTACTTTTCTTTATTTTTTTTATTTATTCAAGAAACCAACAGATTTCTTAAAGGTACAATGTAACGAGTAATTCATAAATATAGCCAATAACAGGTTTCGATATATTACTTCACATTAATACTCTTTTATTATTTGAATAGTTCCATGATTTTTTTTTCTAATATTTTATTCAGTTCATCACGTTATTTGTGTATATGATACCCTTAAAAATAAAAGTTGTCACTGACAACGATGTCCAAGTTTTTTTTTCATAGTGTGGCCTACTCCTGGACATTCTCTAAGCATCAGTCTGGGAATAGTGCTTCAACATTAAGCTTTGAAGTGCTAATTTTAGAGTCGAGTGTCCTGTTAGCTGGTGAGTCAACTCCTGATTACGAACGACTTTCCACTAGGAACCATTGCCGAATTCGATCAAATTTTCGATTACCCACACAAAGTAAAACATTCTGAATTCACCTTTTGTATAGAAGTCCAACAATTTTCGGCCACTGCCTTTTCCTAATGGCACGAACACTATTTAGTATAGAGGCGCTACGCTTTCTCATATAATTGAAAGGCCATTTTTTTTTTTTTTATGTTTGACTGGATTCGCGTTTGACCACAATCTTACCTGATGGAAAGCGACGATGTGGTCGGAGATGAAGCACGCGATCTCAGTAAATGCCTATTCACTCTGCTCTTGAAGATCCCAAGGTTGTAGGATTCAGGAAAGACTGACGCCGGAAGGGAGTTCCATGCCTTGGCTGTTCGGATGATGAATGAAGAATCGAACTTCTTAGTGCGAATGTTCGGTATATTAACTATATACGGGTGGAATCCCTCCCCACGCCTAGTGGTCCGAAGATGGAAGGGTGACGGTGGAATAAGATTATGTAATTCCAACGCACTGTATCCTGTAAAATACTGAGAGACAGGCGACTTTGCGACGGTGTTCAAGGCTCTGCAATTTAGCAATCATCGAACTATCACCTATAAGTAATAAGTACTTGGCGGAACCATCCCAAGGCTACAGGGGATAACTAGAAAGCAGACGCCAAATGTACTTTCCGGGCGCCATGTTTGAGTCTATTACCCTAAAATATATCTATATTAAATATATATATATATATATATATATATATATATATATATATATATATATATATATATATATATATATATATATATATCCTATGACATAACTGATCAAGGGATAGGGATAGACAACTGGCACTTCAAAATCGGTAAAGCTGTTTAGGCCACAGGAGGATAAATTAAATCTGGGAAGATGGGAATTTGATTTTCGTTCATGCTTACATGCAAAGATTCGCATTCAAAATAAGTTTTTAAAAGGCATGAACTTTAGGTTTAGAGAACCTTTGGAAACTGCGATACTCTCGCTCGAAGATCGTAGAAGTGTTCGTGATCAAGTTTTCTTATATAAAACTGACAATAATCACATTGACTCGCCATATTTGCTCAATAAAATTATCTTGTTTATTCCAACATTTAATTCACGCACGCGGAAAACATTTGGTTTTCAAACTGGTAAACGTAACTATACCAAAAATTGATTCCTTGTTCATGCATGTAGCCATTTTAATAAATATTTCAATAATGTTCATAATATTCTTTGAAAACATTGGTTCTTTCAAAAGAAATATTGTGAAGAGTTGCCTGACTCGCAGGCACTGAGTTGTATTCCTATTCAAAATTTGGTTTATCTAACAAGAAAAGGACTCTTATTAATTGTTATAATCAGATATGTAGACATAATATAACCATGTAACTATTTGTAACTTTTTCATAAATAATTTTGTTATATAAAGCAACCTGTTGTGTGCAAGTGCCATGATATATATCATCACTAATTAGTGGAAACTGTTGCGGCTTATGTGTTGTATTTTTGTTACAAACATATTGTAACAGTATTAGCTGTTTTTTCCCAGAAGTAAATAAAATAAAAAAAATAAAATAAAAAAGATCTTAAAACTAGTACATGCACAGTCTTATAGAGTGTAGCAAATTTAATTAACCTAAAACTAATTAAAAGTATTTAGGTATCTTATTTCTATATTTTAAGTCTACCAACGGGTTAGTTACTAGAGACAAGTTGATGTACAGATTTCCTATAAATTTGATTAAGTTGTTGACTAACACAATGTAAATAAACATGTAAAGATAGTGCATATTGTTGACAACGTTATCTGGAACGTCATGTCGTCGGCCGAGTTTGATCAGAGTTCGGACCAAAAATAGCTCAGTCGATTTGTCAATCTGTCAGTGATTTTATTTACTAAGGGGGCGACGTGTTTAGAAGCTGCATCTAAAGGACAGCAAACCGCACTGGGCCTTGGTGCATGAACCTTTTTTACCTTAAATACCTTTTCAATTTCTGTGCATTGTACCTATATAAAATGTACAAAGGAGAGCTTAACTCCGATAGAGTTTTCTACCAGCAAACCGTAGAGATACTTAGTGTTAATTAGATTTTTCTCAAGTTGTAGACATATTGCATTTTTGTACAAGTTTCTATAAATAAAAAATTGTACAATAAAAAAAAAATTATGTGCTTCTCCTACTTTTTGAAAATTCATTTTATCTGTCTGCAAAGCCTACAGTTGCGGGTTCGAATGCCGCAAGGGGTAGGTTTTGTTGTATACTTTGTATCTGTATGATGAATACGACCACATTTCCGAGTCATGGATATATAAATAAATATTTATGTATGTTTATCCGTTATCTAGTATCCATAGTACAAGCTTTGCTTAGTTTGGGACTAGATCAATGTAATGTATCCGACATAATGTATATTTTTAAAAAACAAAAATTAATATTTTGCGATGTTAATTTCTATCGTGTTTTTCGCTATATTCTAGGTGTGGGCACGGGGAGAGCTGTGCAACTCCTCAACTATTTCCAAGCTGAAGGTCAGTGGGGCACACTCCACAAAATTGCCCCCCAGAGTACCGCGAGAATGAGGGCTTGGACTCATACGGGCTCCGATCAACAAATCCGGATAACAAGGGCCATAAAACGTCGCAGTTGCGAAATAGACATTGAATGATGATAAACTGTGCTTCCTGCTTAAATAGATTTGTGGCGAAGTATGCGCTCCTAGCACTTTGTTTGTGTGGGTCGATGATATACTGATGTGGAGTGTACGAGAATAGTGTCGCTGTTATATGGATACCTAGCTTACTTAATTTTTTCCTTCACGTGATCTTTTTGATTATTTTAGTGGATATAATATAGCTTTATTTATAAAAAATTGTATAGAAAAAAGAATAGTAATTCAATGTAAACCAAACAAACACACAAACTATCGCATTTATAATATTAGTTAGATACCACCTATCTTCAGGGTGCTCCTGCAATTTTCTGAAGTTGTCATAATGCATTCAGGAGCTATACTTTAGCTATTTCCACAGCTTGATGTCATATGGCATATTGTTGTGGGTAAACGCTGCTGACACACATATCATTTTTGTTCTGCAGAAGCGCGCTAATCGTGCCATTTATAAATTAGGACCTAGAGTGTCTTTTAGAGATAAATTTAAGGAAATTAATATCTTAACAATGACTTCTCAATACATTTATGAGAATTTGTTATATGCAAAAAAAATATAACCTTATTCGCTAAAAATAGTGATAGGCACAATGTTAATACAAGGAATAAGAACCAGTTATCCGTTTGTGTTAGCCGACTTCACAAAGTTAGTAAATCTTTCAAAGGGCAATGTATACGCTTTTATAAGAAGGTTCCAGTAGACATTCAAAATTTGCCTTTAAATAAATTTAAACTTATAATTTAAAATAAAACAGAAATTATTATCAAAAGGCCATTATAAAATCACTGACTATTTGAATGATAAGCAAGCATGGACATAGCTGTCTTATTATTCATATAATTACGAAATTACAAATTGTAACCCATAATCTGTTTAAAAGACAAACCCTATAGTTTCTTGTTCCTTCTTCTCAAGGGAGTCAGTTTTGTGAATGAGCCGTAAATTTAAATGTAATATTAATAGTGACGTTTTCAAGTGATAATTTTATATCCTATGAAATAAAATATTTTGATTTGATTTATCTCCTTCCATATCAATCTCTACAGAATGAACACCTATCTTGAAATCACGTTGTTTTGCCAATTTTTATCGGTTCAAAATTATTGTGTTGGAAAATTTTCTAATCATTCACTCGACCTTCTAGATGCTGCCACAGTTCAATGACCGAAGTGACAGTGATGAATTGATAAAATACATCAAAGCGATATGAAATGTACACTCTCTATGATGATAAATAATGCACTCGGTCTTTTGTATTTTATAATGTATCCACATATCAACAGCCCATAAAACTCTATCTAGCGTTTCTATACGTTCGTACGAAAACTTAATGTACGTAAGAAAGAATCTGCATTTGTTTTAAAAAAAATTGTGAAAGACACAATGTTAATACAAGATATAATAAAAAAGGTTTAAAAAAAAACGACTTCAAAAAACCCGGAAAAAATAATTTAATTAAACTACTGCAATAATAATAACTGAAAAGTATAAAATAATAAACCAGAGCAGAATGTTCTTTATAGATAGATATACACTATTATATATAATGAGAATACAATACAATTTATATGCTATACAATAATAGTTAGGTATAATAATGAAGTTAAAAATATATACAATAGGTACTTTTTGAAGTCGGTGCCTGCCTAGCCTATAAAATACACAATCAACAAAACAGTAAAAATACGCCCCGAATAAAGAACCTCCTCCTTTTTTGAAGTCGGTTAACAAAGGTCATCATACAATTTAAATATTCAATTAATTAAGTTATTACTGTTTACTTTCATTAGATTTATATATTTATTATTTATTGCACACAAGAAAAAATAGATTGTGTATTTTATAGGCTAGGCAGGCACCGACTTCAAAAAGTACCTATTGTATATATTTTTAATTTCATTATTATACCTAACTATTATTGTATAGCATATAAATTGTATTGTATTCTCATTATATATAATAGTGTATATCTATCTATAAAGAACATTCTGCTCTGGTTTATTATTTTATACTTTTCAGTTATTATTATTGCAGTAGTTTAATTAAATTATTTTTTCCGGGTTTTTTGAAGTCGTTTTTTTTTAAACCTTTTTTATTTAATTCTTTTTAGTGTCTGGTCAGACATTACAAAATAATAAAATAATAGGTTTTTACCTATGAAATTGCCGTTCTGCAGTACTGGCCATTTCAAATCAAAATAGTTTTTGTTTGACTAAGAATTCTAATTTCAAATTAATTTTATTTTAAGAACATGGAATTCTATTTCCAAAAGTAGTCATTTGTTTATTGATTAGTGTTACATTTTCATCGCATTTCAATCTTTTTCGTCATCATGGATACGTTAAAAATTCGAGTAATTATGGAATATGAGTACCGTCGTGGGCAGCAACGCGACACAAGCGGCACGCAACATCAACGACGCTTACGGAACTAACACTACAAACGAACGCCACCACCTGTTATTGGTTTGCTCGCTTCCGTTCTGGGAATTTCGACCTGAAAAATGAACCTCGCGGTCGTCCGAAGACTTTGGTCGACAATGACGAATTAAAGGCGATTGTTGAAGCTGATGATACACAATCTACGGCTGAATTAGCAGCAGCTTTCAACGTTAGCGTCAAAACAATATTGGTCCATTTGCGTCAAATTGGCAAGGTAAAAAAGCTTGACAAATGGGTGCCCCACGAACTCAATGATCGCCAGCGCGAAGTACGCGTCGAGACGTGCCACACAGACACAAATGAAGGAATTTTGAACCGCATTGTTACCTGCGATGAAAAATTGGTTCTGATTGATAACCGCAAGCGCTCAGCTAGTTGGTTGGATCCTGGTTCAGCACCTAAAGAAAACTTACCCCTAGAAAAGTGATGGTCACTGTTTGGTGGTCTAGCGCCGGTGTGATTCATCACAGCTTCTTACCAAACGGGATGAGCATTACTGCAGATGTGTACTGTGAAGAACTGAACACAATGATGGAGAAGCTGGCACATCTCCAACCAGCGTTGGTCAATCGCTCCTCTCCGCTGCTCCTGCACGACAACGCGCGGCCTCATACTGCACAGCAGACGGTCTCCAAGTTGCAAGAACTGGGGTTGGAAGCTCTCCGTCATCCGCCCTACTCACCAGACCTTGCGCTTACAGACTACTACTTTTTCCAGAATTTGGATAACTTCTTGGCAGGAAAAAAATTCAATACCCGAGAGGCAGTACAACATGCCTTTGAAGAATTTGTTGCCTCCCGTCCAGCTGATTTCTTTAAGAAAGGCATCAATAAACTGCCACTGCGTTGGCAAAGATGCATTGATTGCATGGGTGATTACTTCGATTAATACAAATAAAAAATACATGAAAAAAATTCGTTTAAATTTTTTCATACAAAACGGCAATTTCATAGGTAAAGACCTAATATATTTTAATCGGTAGCAATAAAACGAGTGACTGTAAATTACATTTTGAAGTTTCAAAATTAATTAATTTAGGTTATAGTATTACTAAGTGAGCGACTGACTGCGAGTGAGGAGAAATCAACAGAACAGGAACTTACAAACATTAATTTGAGTTACTTAAAAAACAAAATGAGAAGCTTCATAATATTGGAGCGACCTAATATTTGTTTGAGTGTCAACGTTACGTCCTGTATTTTTTTCAATATTTGGCAAATGTAATTCTTATACTGAGCGGCATTTTATCTTAAATGAAGTAGTTAATTAAATGAAACAATGTATTGCATACATGTCAACCTAACACGAAGGGTATGGCAGGCGATCCGGGCTCGCTCTGCTCGCCCGGCTCGCTTCCGCCATACCCTTCGAACCTAACCTATCCATGTCGGGGTGCCAAGCACTCCCGTGCTCGCTTCGCTCGCACTCGTCCGGGTCGTTTGCGCCATACCCTTCGAACCTAACCTATGTCGGAGTGCAATTATGCTTTTGTTGCCCTCTTTGTATATCCAGTCGCTCAATTAGTCACTGAAATAAAATTTTAATATCTGAAATGGATTAATCACAACCCACTTTTTTCAATATTCGTCGTTAGTTAAGTTAATTGTTCGCTTACTCAAATACATACCGCTCAAGTTATTATAACAGTATGTCATCATCAGTCACAGTTTTATTTTTATTCGCTTGTTTTATAATTCCTCTATTTTAATTGACCAATATGGGCAAGCCTACGAATGGTGCTGCGTTTAAAGAACTGTCGGTCAAAAGAAACCGAAACTGAGAGGGTACTACGGCTTGAAAAAAATGCCTCACGGAACGCAATTTCGCGTTCCCAGGATACGCCCGAAGCTCGCCGAGTACGTCTAGTAGTTATGAAAGATACGTTAAATCACGTATTCGCCAGGAAACGCCCGAACAGAACGAGCATAGACTCGGTCTTATACACTACCGGCTTGCCGAGGAGTCCGCTGAGCAGCGTGAGCGCAGGCACGGCCTTATAATCATGTAAATCGGCCTAAAAATCTCGGACTAATCGATGTACATACATAAAGATTACAGAACCTCCTCCGTTTTTGAAGTTGGTTAAAAAAAGTTTTTAATATTTATCCGTGGTTGCTAATCTCCATGATAATTTTTGTGCGATGGCGAACCTTCTCGCTCCTACAGGTTAGGTGGGCACTTGGGGTGTACCAGCTCGACCTGATGATCTTCGATTTGTCATATTTATTGTTGATAATCACACCGACGTAAATCGGCTTAAAAATCTCGGACCCAATCGATGTACATAGATAAAGAATACACAACCTCCTCCTTTTTTGAAGTCGGTTAAAAAAAGTTATTAGTATTTATCCGTGGTTGCTAATCTCCCTGATAATTTTTGTGCGATGGCGAACCTTCTCGCTCCTACAGGTTAGATGGGCAGTTCGGGTGTACCAGCTCGACCTGATGATCTTCGATTTGTCATATTTATTGCTGATAATTACACCGACCTTCTATACACTTTTTCCATAAAAACCCAAACTGTATCTACTTAGTTTCCCTGTGTAAAAACTACAAAATCGTCTAAATATGTAATTCCATTCTGATGTTTACCATGATTACACAAAAACTACTGGACCGATTGCGCTGAAATTACAATGGGACCAACTCGACGGTATCTCCTTTCATTTACAAAAAGAACCATGTGAATCAACCGCCAAATCTCGGAGATATCGGTGTACATACATAAAAAAAAAAAAAAAAAAAATACGCCCCGAATACAGAACCTCCTCCTTTTTTGAAGTCGTTTAAAAATAAACTTGCTGTCCATAGCAGTCGCTTACACAAAGTCACTAAGTCATTCAAGGGACAATGTATACGCTTTTATAATAAGGTTCCGGTAGGCCTTCAAAATTTGCCTTTAAATAACTTTAAAACAACCATTAAACGGAAACTATGTGCCAAAGGCTATTATAAAATTTCTGACTATCTGGATGATAAGAATGCGTGGACATGAACCGCTCGGCAATATCCAGTATATTCTATTCTTATTTTTCTTTGTCGAATCATAAATTTAACAATTATTCCAAAATGTATTTGTATTGACTTATTTAAAAAGAGCAACCCCTGAGTTTCTTGCTCATTCTTCTCTGGGGAGACTGCCTAGTGAATGAGCGATAACTGTATGTCATGACGATTTCAAATGTTATTCTTATAACTTACGAAATAAAATACTTTTGATTTTGATTCTTTGATTTTATATTGACGACTTTTAGATACCTACTCTTATTTATTACACACTCACTGCAATGTAAGAGACGAGTCCAACGTTGTGTATCAATTTTACGTGGATATTGATTAACTACCATGACTACAAATTGGAAAGAAGGTATTTAATATAAAACAAAAATCTGAGCAACATTTTACCTATTTTCTAAGTGTGAGTTATAGCGCCATCTTTTGAGTGTAGTGATGTACCGATTTAAAAAATTTCATTACATCGCCATCTTTGAATATATCAGAGAACTACGACGTCTGCGTCTTTTGTTAGTTCTATCATTCGATGCTAGATGGCGGAAAAATAAAACGTTCTACTATTGGACAATAGATGGCGAACAACGCTTTAATTTTACGTACATTGTCATACTGTTTTTATTTTCCATACGACTGCACAAAAAGGGCTAAAGATTAATACATTTAGATGTTGAGTTTATTTTTTTCATCGTAGTGCCCAAACGGCTAAACCAATTTTCTTTACTGTACACACAAATTGTTACAGAAATGTGTATTGTATAATATAATGTGAATATTAATTTTTACTCCGGAAGAATTTTCTACCTTTTTTGATATTTTTTTGCCGATTTCTACGATTTATCCGAGTAACATGCAGTGGCGTGCATTCCATATAAGCAGAAAAGCTGTGCCTACCCTAGAATTGTCCTACAAGTATCCCAAGATGAACAAGTTAGCAGCCTTAACAAAAGTATATTGACAAAATATTAAACATACATAATCTCAAGACCTTCATCCCAATTGGGGTGGTCAGAGATATCCCAAATATTAAAAGTCCGAAACAATATCGACGTTACGCCTTTCGAAATATACAGAAACACACACGTAACAGCATCCCCATTGAAACCTGTAAATCTATGCTTATTTTTTGGTGGAAATTCCCTTTGTCGACTTTTACACCTACGGTTAGAGACATGTTGGTTCTATTCTTTTTACATTCCGAAATATTAAAATCCATCTAATCTAACATTCATATTACAATATTACTTCCCGCGTCAGTCTTTCCTGAATCCTACAACCTTGGGATCTTCAAGAGCAGGGTGAATAAGCATTTACTGGGATTGCGTGCTTCATATTCGACCACATCGTCACTTTCCATCAGGTGAGATTGGGGTCAAACGCGAATCCAGTCAATCATAAAAAAAAGCTACTAATACAATATTACAAATGCGTAACGGATGAACGGATTTGAATGAAATTTGGTATATACCCTGGATTAAGACATACGATATTTTTTATCTCGATGTTAGCGACGCAACGGCTTCCAGAAAGTTAGTGTTAATTAAATGTCAAATACATTTTTTTTATGATTGACTAGATTGGCCTTTGACCACAATCTCACCTGATGGAGACATTAAAGAGTTATATAGATTAAAGAATGGCTTATGTAGTCTTGGTGATCCAATTATCTACAGACAATTTTAATATATTTTTAAGATATATTTTCGGAAGGTTTGCTAAAAATTATCATGCTTTTAGTAGACAAGACTAGTTTCTGTCAGACTAAGAATAAAGACGAGCCCGTTGTACTTGTTGTGCCCATTGTGCTAAATACTATTTTTAATCGCCTCCGTGGCTCAATGTAAACAACATTGGGGTACGATTCGGAGGTCGCGGGTTCGATCCCCAGCAGTGTATATGTTTAAATACTCGGTTTGGTTGGTGGTAGGGCATTTTAAATGTCCGCCTGACTAGCTACCACCATCTTATCTAAATCTGCCGCCAAGCAGCAATGTTAATAGCATTGTTGTGTTCCGGTTGTCAGAGATAAGATAGCCAGTCCTCCAAATATGTTGGGGTTTCCGGGTCAGTACGCTTCCACCTTCGACCTCATCTTCACTTAAGATCAAGTGTGATTGAGGTCAAGTACCAACCCGTGAAGAATAAACAAACAATGAGGACGTACTTTGTTCGTCTACGTCGTCTAACAGAATTCACATTTACTTTAATTTTATTTTTTCTAGTCATATTTATTACAAAATTTATGATCTAATTGGGGTGTATCGGCTTTTTGGTAATACAAAATACAACCTAGTTATTTTGATACTATTTGCAAATGTCAACTTAAGTTCATCTCAATCTTAAGAGCTAATAGCGCACGACCATTAGTATTTAGTATGTTTATTGCAGTACTTATCACAATTATAGTAGTGCATGCTTACGAGTAAAACTAGGTCTTAAATAAATATTTGTGACGCCCCGTTGAGGCATGGCAATATTATCTTACATTAGGAGAGGGCCTGACAGCTTATTATTTTCTATACTTA
This sequence comes from Oegoconia quadripuncta, assembly GCA_949316235.1. NCBI lineage: Eukaryota > Metazoa > Arthropoda > Insecta > Lepidoptera > Autostichidae > Oegoconia > Oegoconia quadripuncta. The sequence goes on along the minus strand of OX438748.1, from coordinate 21,659,978 downwards.
ACTAAAGTTATTATCACAGATATTTATAAAATAAAAATTATGTAAAATGGGAAATTACAAAATTTCAGACTACATTAATGAAAGTAATTCATGGGATTAAACGGCTCCTCTACACGATATATAAAAATTGTTGTAACCTTTCTTGATTGTAAATGACTGATTGAAAAGAGACAAACCCTCTGAGTTTCTCGCGGTCGCGTTCCGAGCTAGTGGTAGTTTAAAAAACAAGTGACGTTCATAAGTACATATTGTATTGCCTACATGAATAAATGATTTTCATTGCACTAAGACGAAAGAAAAGAAGAATTGTTTTGTATTAATATTCTGTTCATAGTATTTCACTCGTTGCGCAGTCGCATTCGGCATTTCAGTCCTTGGATGGGTGACTATTGGCATTCTAATATGAGTCTTTCCGTCGGTTCATCAAGCCAAGACGGTGGCCTACAGAGGTGGCTTAAGAACACTGACTGTCAGATGGCCACTAGTCTCACACAATCCGCGCAAATGAGAGGAGGCTGTGCCCCAACAGGTACATGTAAGGATGTTGATAATGAATTTATGTTATTTCAAAATCAAATCAAATCAGAAATATTTTATTCAACATTGAATTGAAGTGATATTTTTGTATCCTATGTAGGATACAAAAATATCACTTATTGAAAGTCAACATGTTATTTTTTTTTATGATTAGGTAGAAGATGGTGGTTGTTTAAATTTTATTGATTATACCAATAGCCTGCTATTTCACAGTCGGATAGATAATAAATACGTACAAGAACAAAAAGAAAATTAACACGAAACCAAAGAAAATCATAAAAAAATTAAAAAAGCAAACGTCGAAACAGACTAACGGAAATCTCAAATTGGATATCAAAAGTTCCCAACGAAAGAGACCGACTTATCTGTTTATCTGCGTATTCGAGTGAGACAGACACACAAAGCCAAGTAATTGTAGACAATGGAGACTGAAAAAGACATTTCCTTTAACAAGATTCGTATCTTCAAGAGTTTTGCCTGAGGACGTAGAGGGACCAAATTAATAATGCCGTTCTCGTACGCCAATCTTCATAAAACTTATAAGAGAATAACGTTTTACCGGCGGCAAACCGTTAACTTGGCCACGTATTTGTACTTACAGAATTCATGTCGTGCGTGAAAACAAGGTTTTGTCAAAGTATAATTTTCGTCCAGTCTATTTAGACACGTATGTAGATTTGTGGCGGTGGTTGGGAGGGATCTAGTATGGATGGGACACTTGATGTGAGATCTGATAGCATGAATTTAAACTTGGCCTTTTAACTGTTTTAGATAAGGTTGTAACTAGAATCGCGTTATTGTTTATATATATAATTTGGTTTTAATGCACCAGTGTCTTTGAAAGATAGAATCAGGAATAGTGTAATTGCAGTGTCAAAGAAGACGCAATGACAAAGATTGAAAAAGGTATGCTGAGGTTTGGACATGTGGAGAGGATGAATGAAAGAAGACTTGCGAAAGAGATATACAAAGCGAATGTGGATGGTAGTGTTGGTAGGGGAACGCCACGGCGAACGTACCATGATCAAATCAGGGACGTCTTAAAGGCCAAGTCAAGAGTACCCTAAACCGACGGGCATGTATGAACAACCTTGTGAGAGTGAATGAAGCAAATGGTGTCAGGATCGTAGCCAGTGGAAGTCTGTGGTCTCTGCTTACCGCTACGGGAAACAGACGTGACTTTATCTATGTAGGTACCTAAGTTTTGCTAACTTGGAAATTTCATTTTGATGTCAATAATAAAACTCGTATTTTAAAAATATAATGTAACTGTGTTTTTTTTTTTTAATATTTCGGACACTAACACCAATCATCTAGTCCCAAACTAAGCAAAGCTTGTGCTATGGATACTAAATAACGGATAAACATACATAAATATTTATATAAACATCCAAGACTCGGGAATAAAATGTTCGTATTCATCATACAAACATTTACCCGTCGCGGGATTCGAACCCGCAACCGTTGGTTTCGCTGATAGGGTCACTATCCACTACACCAATCGGTCGTCGTTAAAAGTTATATACTTATCTTCAAATTGTCTGAACTCATTTCCATTAATCAATCGAATTAGGAATGAAAAATCGCCTCCGTGGCTAAATGTAAACAACATTGGGTTTACGATTCGGAGGTCGCGGGTTCGATCCCCAGCGGGGTATGTTTAAGTACTCGTTTTGGTTGGTGGTAGGGCATTTTAAATGTCCGCCTGGCTAGCTACCACCATCTTAACTAAATCTGCCGCCAAACAGCAATGTCAATAGCATTGTTGTGTTCCGGTTGTCAGAGATAAGATAGCCAGTCCCCCAATTAATATCAGGTGTGATTGAGGTCAAGTACGAACCCGTCATGCATAAAAAAAAAGAAAAAAAGAAATCCGGTAGGCGAACGAAGGCCACTGACATAGCCCAGCGGTCTAGCAAGTTGAAGTGGCATTGGACAGGGCACATAGCTCAAACAACTGATGGGCGGTGAGGCATTAAAGTTGTGACCACGTGGAGACCACGCACCGGCAAGCGCAGCGTAGGACGTCCACCCACTCACAAGGTGGACAGACATATCCTATGACACGCCGGGTACCAAGACGAATCTAACGACTGCATCACTTCGAAATCAGTCAAGCCCTTTAGGCTACAGCATGCGCCAAAAGAACGGACATACATATCTTCACTCGAAAAACATTACCCTCATTCCTTGGGCGGTCGGGTAATAAAAAGACCGTTTTCTAAACCACAACAGAAACTTATTATGAATACCTTATTAACTTATAAAATATGAGACTATTTGGATTATATCCAGGGATGGACGTAACTCGTTCGCATGCCAGGGTTTTCACAATTAATTAAAATGCTGTTGATTCTATGTAAATAAATAAAAAAAACCGAAAATAAAGTGTACATTTTGTTATCTGAAACCAATTTTAACTATTTAAGAATTTTAAATACCCGCCAGCATATCTTGTATTTTGACGCCATGTTGGATTTTTTACCATAAAAAATGTATCCTATGACATTCCAATTCGAAATCGTTCAAGCCGTTTAGGCTACAAGAGGCGCCAAACGAACGGACATACATACATACACTCCAAAAACATTACCCTACTTTCTTGGCTTAATTTTAATGACTTAAGCTTGACGGTGTCGATTCGGATGTATACGCCAACTAAACTAAAACCAGTTTTAGAGCAGTACGGCATCACCCCAAAACTGATTTTAGTTTAGTTTAGTTGGTGTACACCCGAATCGACACCATTGTTATGTTTAATTGTGATTGGTATATGATTTGAAGTATATAAGTAGATTTTAATATTTGCACGTCTGCAAGCAGACTGGGTACACTGAACTCTAATTTTATTAAAAACTTATGTAACTGTATTCATAAATTATTGATTGAAATTATTGATTGATTGATTGGGTAATCGGGTAAAAAGAGCAACCCTTCGAGTTTCTTCACTTTCTTGCTTGTTCTTTTAAGAGGAAAGTTGCCTTTTGAACAAGCGTCTATACCCTGTGTAACTACAAAATATAGATTTTATTTCATTCTCCACTTTCATTCTGCAATGGTATTTATTTCTAAGCCACAAGAATGCAATAACCGCGACCGAGCCCAACCCGTTATGACTGAACTATAAGTTGAGATATTTTGCACGAATAAAGGATATTCTTACGATCGCGAGGGTGCGGGCGATGCGCGTGACAGATGGGTGACCCTGTATCGAGTAGGGCTGCCACGCACCAAATATTAGGTCCTCACCTATGAAATTGGCGTTTTGTATGAAGCATTTCATTACGACTGTTTTCTCTATACAAACATTTTTGATTTTTTTTTTGGAACGGCAAATCCAAATTTAGCTAAACTTTGTGTGTTTTATCGGATAACATTAAGTTAAGTATAGGCGGCGTTAATTTTTAAAAGTAACCGCTTTATAAAAGTTTCAGCGAATCTAAGAAATGATTATGGGAAGCACATAAAAAGAGCTCTGTTCAATTTTTTTTTATCTTGTGATTTAGCCCAGTAATTAAAAAATATTTCATGTGAAACCTTTAAATAATATTCCATTTTTCCAAATAAAAAACAAATTTGGATACAGCTTTGAAAATCGCAGGAATTGGTACATATGATTAACGAAGAAAAAAAACTCCAATTTCATAGGTAAAGACCGAATATAAATGTAGGATAATATGAATTAAAATACCTGGAAATACTGAAACAACTTTTATCCACGTCTTTGTAAAATCAGTTAGCAAGTAAAAGCATTCTATTACGACATCTGTCTAGTTGTAAAAAGATAGTAGACAAAGATATTTATCTTCGAAACGGCATAACTGATTTTCATCATTTGACGAGAGCATTTGAAGGTAGCTTCCGCTATCAAGCAACTAAATGTTGGAACAATCTGCCCCCACCTTTAAGGTTTCCACTTTCTAAATTCACTTTTAAAGCTAAATTTAAATTAATACTTCAAGATATGCAAAAGTTGCTATGATTGCGGAAGATGAAATACAGTCCATTACAGTACAGGACTTACAATCCATTATTTATTTATATTAGATGCACACACATTTGCAAATACATGCACACTTACATATGCAAATGTGGATGCACTCAATCATAGCTATTGTGAAAATATTGTAATAAATAATTGTGCGCGAAAGATCTTAGGACGACGACGACGTAAGGGAGCGACTGAAAATCAGCGTCCGTCCAAGTGGGCAGACACTATGCTGAGTCGTACCCTTATTTGAGTCGGCTGTAGCATTTTGCACCGTTTTTGTAATCATGTTTTAGTTTTACTCTGTGTTGTGCTATAGTACGGCTAAATAAAAGTATTTTCTTTCTTTCTTTCTTTCTTTCATCAAACATGATTAAGAACCTGACCCCTTCTTTAGTCTTTAGATAATACAGAATCAACAGCATCGTTATAAAAAATATTACACAAAATTTACAAGCCAAAATCATGCAAATTACAGATTCTCATTTTTCATTACAATTCTCTTAAAAAAAATAATTCGGTTGAAAGTCACTATTAAATAATAATCCTTATACAATCTAGAGGCATAAGTGAATAGTGAGACAAACTAAAGGTCTTAAGCATACGTGACGTGTTTATTCTCGTGCCGGACGGAACGGGACGATTTTTGACATCGTTGCATTTAAAAACATAGCAATAAAATACACGTGGCCAGAAACACGGGCGGAACGGGACGGCAATAGAAAAAACATCGTTATGGCATCTTCTTCATCTAATACTACGGCAACCATTGCTAGTTCTTCAAAAGTAAAATCGAACATTTTGTGCTGAAATATGGTTGCAGCACTAGCACGACTATCGTTGAACACCGTCCTGTACGTATGTTTTAAAACCACTTTCACGTTAGGAACTATACCCGTCCCGTCTCCGTTCCGTCCGAGAAATTACCCGTCACGTATGCTAAGACCTTAAGTAATAATTAATATATATTTTTTTTATATGAGAGGGCGGCAAACGAGCATGCGGGTCACCTGATGGAAAGCAATCACCGCCGCCCATATACACCCGCAACACCAAAAGGGTCACAGATGCGTTGCCGGCCTTTGAGGAAGGTGAAGGCTCGTTTCTTGAAGGTTAATTTAGTCAATAAGTAAATTAAATATAAAATCAGAGCACGCATTACTTAGATACATCCGGACAAAGATTGGACACACAAACGCACACACACAATGTTGTCACATAGTATATGACACTCGTCTTTTTAAACCCCATAAACTATATCATAATCCTGAAGCTGGCAGTGTATATGTGTGTGGTGTGGTGTGGTGTATGGATTAATATAAATTATACATTAACTGTAATTACGGAGTTATCGTTGAAGTTAAGCGACCCGGATCCGGTGAGTAGGAGAACACGAGCCCACAGCTGGTCAGTGATGCTTTTCTCATGTGTTATCTAATTGAGGAGATCTACAATCGTAATTAAGCAATAAATAAAATATATATTTCGCCAATTATTGGTCCTTCACAGTTCACAATGTATCGAAGATTAATATAATTTTCCTAAACAAGGGGACTGGCTATCTTATCCCTGGCAACCGGAACACAACAATGCTATTAACATTGCTGTTTAGTTGCAGACTTTGATAATATGGTACCACCAACCAAGCCGAGTGCTAAACACGTACCCCGCTGGGGATCGAACCCGCGAATCCGATTCTTAAACCCTATTGTTGTTTACATTGAGCCATAGAAGCGGTTAATTTGAAGTGGTTCCAGGGTTCCACACTCGAATGTTCTTCTTCTTCTTTTCGTGTCGAGCCTCGAGGCAAGTTTCAAATTTTATTGGACCAAAACTTAGCCACTCTAACAGCACTGTCTGTGGCATTAAGGAGATCGTCAAAGGTGCTAGATTTGGAAAGCTTTCAAACCTGAGGATGCTTATAAAATCAAAGCCACATCAATAACCTAGTCCACCGTAATGGACCCAAGTCTTCTGAATCAATCAATCAATCAAGCAAGAATACAGTTATATAAGTTCTTAATAAAATTAGAATTCGGTGTACCACAGCGCCTATAATTTCATCGACATCACCACCTTTCTGAGCGATAATATCCTGTGTTGATTTATGTAGTTCCCATTTTATTAAGCCAAAAACAGTATTGATTGATTGACTATTATTGTTAATTATTTAATCTGTGCTCCTTTCTTATCTTCTCTATATACCTTAGCACAATCCTGTTGTCGCTTATTATTATTATTATTTTATATATCAATAAATATTTATTTAGTATACACCTATATATTTAAGTTTGTATGTTGTTGCTATTTTATAGATGTTATGTATAAGTTGCTATATTTATCTATTGATCTATGTATGTATGTGTAAATATATGGAATTTATTCACGTAGTTTGTATCTGCATCCCTATTTAATACCGCACAGCCTACCTATTTCAAATGTACTGTCCTTATACCCAACCTTATGTCCTTAAGCCGACATTGTCTATACAAAAAGGAAAACCAACACGTCACATTCAAAATACTTACAAAATGGCCAGGGTGTTCTTATTGAAATAACAAGTAGGTTTAACAGAAAGTACCTAAAATAGAAAAATGTACCTTTGTACAACCCTAAAAGAATATCAATAACTGACCTCTTTGGTGTTAAAAAGAAATAAAGAAGTAATAAAACGCAAGCCACAACAACCCCACCGGCAAGGGTTCGCCCGCGCAACCCCTAATTTGTCGAAGGAACTCTCGATGTCAGCGGAGCAATTTTTTCGCGAGAATTGTTGCGATTTGCATTTTTATTTGCGAATAAAAGTCGTTTAATGTTTACTTTCTGGATCTTATGGTGGTTTCAATAGTAGTCATTTATTACTGTAATATTTTGTTATACGATGTTGTTAACCGCTGAGCCACCGACGCTCTTCTACCTACTCGGCAACCAAAAAATATCACAAATTTCCGTCTCACAAACATTTTACCGGTCTGTCGGTCCATTGTAGCCAATAAGTGATCAAATATTGTCACTGTGTGACCGGCAGTGTCCCGTGACGGTCGTACCTCTCCCTCACTCGTACTGGGTCCGAGTGAGATGTCGGATAGTGGAAGTTGCCACAAAGCTTCCGACTAACAAAATACTAGCATGGTGGCAATGCAGAGAGGGGTTTGGAGTTGAAGAAATTTAGTAAATTGTACAAGGGCTAACTCGTTGATATAAAAAAATCTGTAAAACCGCGAATTCGTATTAAGGCGATATTATACGGTTCATTTCTGCCTTTATTACATTCTTTATTGCACCAAAATATTACAATAACAGATTACAACTTTAAATTTCGATGAAGCAACCAAATTGAATCTGCCACCAAACAGCAATGTTAATAGCATTGTTGTGTTCCGGTTGTCAGAGATAAGATAGCCAGTTCCCCAAATATTTGAGTTTCCGGGTCAGTACGCTTCCACCTTCGGCCTCATCTTCACTTAACATCAGGTGTGATTGAGGTCAAATGGTAACCCGTTGTGCATAAAAAAAAAATGTAAACGTAAAAGTGAATCGTTCAATGTCAATGTTCGATAGCATTACCTTCGACTTCTACGGCTTTCAACTAAAGTGAATCAATTTATATTTACCTTTATTGGTGTCGATTCGGATGTACATCAACTAAACTAAACTAAAACCAGTTTTGGAGTAGTGCCGTCGCATCGTACTGTTCCAGGGAGACAGAGACAGTACTACTGTAAAACTGGTTTTAGTTTAGTTTTGATTAGTTGGTGTACATCCGAATCGATACCAATATTAGCTTTAAGTGTTACCGGGTTCCTCATAGGAATTTTTTTTTTATCTTGAGAACTGGACCAAGGCCCATATACATACATACATACACTCGAAAATCATTACCCTCCTTTTTGGGGATGTCGGGTAAAAAAAATAATAGTGAAGTAACCGATGACATTTTTCAGTGTGTAATCAGATAGCTCCAGAAAGTCCGTCCCTGGGCTGTGCCAGTCGCTTCTATGTCTCATGCCGACTGTCACTCCAGTAGAATGGCTGCACTTGACTCGAGTACTCGACTGGATAAACAGTTGACAAGTGGTACAGTTGACTTTCTTTTAAAACAAGCAGAGGAATTGGACTTTTAACTCTTAGTTACCATTCACATCAGGTTTTTTTAAGCACCACGGGTTGACGTCAACCATACCTGATGTTAAGTGAAGATGAGGCCGAAGGTGGAAACGTACTGACCCGGAAATTCCGTCTTATTTGAGAAGGCAATCTTATCTCTGACAACCGGAACACAGCAATGCTGTTAACATTGCTGTTTGGCGGCAGATTTAGATAAGATGGTGGTAGCTAGCCAGACGGACATTTAATATGGTCAGCCAGGCGGACATTTGAAATGCCTTACTACCAACCAAACCGAGTACTAAATATGTACCCCGCTGAGGATCGAACCCGCGACCTCCGAAACGTAAACTCAATGTTGTTTACATTGAGCCACGGAGGCGGTTACATTCTGTAATGCCGCCTAATCTATAGTTTTTTTTTTAGTGGAAAGAGGCTGGTTGCTTCTATACTTTATATACGGTTGACCTTATTGTATGATTAAACAAACGGATTGTTCTGCAAATTCTATTGGAATTTCGTTATAGACTAAATAGTTGCACGATTCTGTGCATACTTACAATACCGACGAACAAATTAATGTGAAGGCAATTAAATACCAAAATGGCTCTGAAGTGTTGGACAACTGTTTGCTCGACGCTCCGCGGCTAAATGCACTGAGTATGGTCAGGAAAAGATGTCCCACTCGATTTTCATTAACTTTCTGGGGTTTTAGGCTTATATTATGGATGCCAGATGGTTGATGTACTAAACAAATACTTATTGTTTTTAAATAAATACAAAAATAAGGAAAAAATAGGGCATATTAAATAGAAGTTTAGGTAGGCTTAGGTAGTTTAATTTTTTTTTCTTCAAAATCATAAAATATAATAAAACGTATTGCTCGAAGTCGCAGTAGGCAGCATTGCTCGAAGTCGCAGTAGGCAGCATTGCTCGAAGTCACAGTAGGCAGCATTGCTCGAAGTTGCAGTAGGCAGCATTGCTCGAAGTCGAACTGATGGCCGGCAGTGTTAAGAAATAATATGTTTTTTATGCACGACGGGTTCCCACTTGACCTCAATCATACCTGATGTTAAGTGAAGATGAGGTCGAAGGTGGAAGCGTACTGACCCGGAAACAACAACACATTTGGGGGACTGGCTATCTTATCTCTGACAACCGGAACACAACAATGCTCTTAACTTTGCTGCTTGGCGGCAGGTTTAGATAAGATGGTGGTAGCTAGCCAGGCAGACATTTAAAATGCCCTACCAACCACCAACCAACCAACCATTGGAATGGTAGATAGAATATACCCTACCTATAAGATATAAGTATGGTAGGTATCTTAACCTACCTGGTATATAAGATAATATAAATAATTTTATATTCCGATAAAGTGAGTAGTTCCCGCGGGATACACAAATTTCCGCGATAAAGTTATTTCAGCAGGCGAAGCGGCGGGCGGAAAGCTAGTAGATTATATCCAATCAGACTATTCATATTCAATTTAATAAACAAGGTATTTAAATAAATATACAAAAAATGTCCGGAATTATTTTTCTTCGTCGTTACCTTCATTCTCCTAACGCTACTTAAAAACATTAATTTGCTCAAAAAATGGGCAACAGAATTATGACGTACATACACAGCGATGATTAGCAAACTTGGAGCCCGCACGCGGCGTCGTCTTTCTACGAAAAAAGCAGCTCACTCAATGCATCCTTAATTTAGCTTTTATAATAAGGTTCGGGTAGACATTCAAAATTTGCCTTTAATTAAATTTAAAACAACCATTTAACGGAAACTATGTGCCAAAGGCTATTATAAAATTTCTGACTATCTGGATGATAAGAATGCGTGGACATGAACCGCTCGGCAATATCCAGTATATTTTATTCTTATTTTCTTTGTCGAATCATAAATTTTACAAATTATTTCAAATTATATTTGTATTAACTTATTTAAAAAGAGCAACCCCGGAGTTTATTGCTCGTTCTTCTCTGGGGAGACTGCCTAGTGAATGAGCTATAACTGTATGTCATGACGATTTCAAATGTTATTCATATAACTTACGAAATAAAACATTTTTGATTTAGATTTCTTATCCTTTAGCCGACAAGATTATAAAATGATGTGGCCATTTTTACAATAATTTTAAATTCGCGAAAATAATCGTAATTAAAGTTAATTTTGAGGCTTCTCGTGTGCCGGTCACCGCCATATTTTTGATTTATTCTGTATTTAAAAAGAAAACTTAATTTATCAGATGAGAGCGCCACTGGACGGATTGAGCCCTCTAAATATAATTTGAGTGCTTACTCAATTAGTATTTAAATACATATTTATTATGGATATCTTGAATGTCCACTGGAACCTTATTATAAAAGCGTATACATTGCCCCTTAAATGACTTAGTGACTTTGTGTAAACAGCTGACATGAACAGCAAGTTAAGTATATCACTATTTTTCTTAAACGATTCTAGATTTTTTCTTACATACATTAAGTTTTCGTAAACATATTGCGATGCTAATGTAAAATATATTAATTTCTCATATTCCTAAGAGACCCTCTGGGGCCCAGTTTGTAAATCGCAAATCCCATTCGCTATTTGATTAGGGAAGTTAAGGAGTGTCGAATTCGACAATGGTTCCTTAAAAAAGTTATTCAAGAGTGGCGTAACCAGTAAATGTCAAATTCACACTGTATACTAGTAAAGGATTTCTAAAGTTTAAATTATTAATAAAAAAATTTAACCAGACAGACGGAAAGACTGAGCTATATACGTGCGGATGCAAGCGGACAGTCGCACACAGAATGTCCCCGTGAATGACGCAACTATAATCCGAAGTTTATTCAATACAATGTTTGTTCACAATTAACCCGTTTCAAAGACACCAATTCGGTACAGACCGGTACAAAAGTGGTAGCTTAATCTTTATGTGGAGAGCGAATTCAGATTAAGTCACGTTGTCGGTACTTTCTTTCATTATACAGCTTTAACTTTTAAGGGGATATCCCCCGAAATGACAGTCTGCCGCTCAGTAAATAATTATTTCTAATGTAACTTTATCAATAGTGCAATAAAGTGTATTTGTATTGTATTGTATTGTAACTTATACCCAATATTATAAATGCGAAAGTTTGGATGTTTGTTGTGCTCAATCAGGGCAAAACGGATGAACGGATTTGGATGAAATTTGGAATATTGGTGGAACGTACCTTGGATTAAAACATGGGATACCTCTTATGTCAATAAAGTATATCAAGCTCAAATACAAGTAAAATCAAATTAAACATATCCGCGATAAACCGAACGAGTACGACATTGGAACCTTCAAGAAACAAGCCTACACCTTCCTCAAAGGCCGGCAACGCATCTGTGACCCTTTTGGTGTTGCGGGTGCCCATGGGCGGTGGTGATTGCTTTCCATCAGGTGACCCGCATGCTCGTTTGCCGCCCTCTCATATAAAAAAAAAACACTCGTTAAAGCGATTTTCGGTGGCCACCGTGGTCCGTTTTAATGATTGTGAGTAATCTGGATAATACAAAACTATGTGCAGTGGAAATGAGATCATAGAGAAGTATGAATTGGGTGACTTTGAAACATAAAATCAGGCATAATGTAATTAGGGAGTTAAGCAGTGTCAAAGAAGACGTAGTGACAAAGAATGGAAAAGTTATGCTGACATGGTTTGGACATGTGGAGAAGATGAATGAAAGAAGACTAACGAAAGATATATGCGATGAGAATGTGGATGGTAGTGTTGACAGGGGAAGGCCAACCAAAGAAAGGCCGAGTCATGACTACCCTAAGTCGACGAGCATGTATGAACAATCTTATGAGAGTGAATGAAGCAATAGTGGTAGGCAGAGATCACAGACTTCCACTTGCTACGGTCGTGATACACTACGGGAAACAGGCGAGTTTTTTTTTATGCACGACGTGTTCGTACTTGACCTCAATCACACCTGATGTTAAGTGACGATGAGGTCGAAGGTAGAAGCGTACTGACCCGGAAACCCAACATTTGGGGGACTGTCTATCTTATGTCTAACAACCGGAACACAACAATGATATTAACATTGCTGCTTGGCGGCAGATTTAGATAAGATGGTTTTTATGAAATTCATGAACCACTTTTCTAGTGAGCTGTACAGGTAACGCGATAACTTCCCCGCATGATCACCTAAACGTCGATCGGCATGTTTGCTGGTCCGTCCGTGTGCCTGTGTGTTTGTCTGCGGACCTCCACAGCTCACCGGCCGCTCAGCAAACAACATTTGGACATATTAGAAACTTGAATTTCCATTTGTGTGGAGCACGTAGACTATCGAAACTGATGGCAGAAGTTCGGGGCAAGTGGATGTGGAGATGTTTTGATTAGGGTTCCGTAGCTAACCTAGTATTATTATAAATATTATAGCAAACGAGAATATAGTTAGAACTGTTTTCAAAATATCAATCAGTAACTCCTTTATATTAGGTCCTTACCTATGAAATTGGCGTTTTGTATGAAGAATTTAATTAAGACTGTTTTCTCCATACAAACATTTTTGATTTTTTTTTTGGGAACGGCAAATCCAAATTTAGCCTAACTTTGTGTGTATTATCGGATAACATTAGGTAAGTTAAATATAGGCAGTGTTAATTTTTAAAAGTAACCGCTTCATAAAAATTTCTGCGAATCTAAGAAATAATATGGGAAGCTCATGAAAAGAGCTGTGTTCAAGGTTTTTTTAATAATTGATTTAGCTCAGACAGTAAAAAATATTTCATGTGAAACTTTGAAAATATATTCTATTTTCCAAATAAAAAACAAATTTGGAAATAGCTATAGAATCGTAGGAGTTGGTACATTATGATTAACGAAGAAAAAAATCTCCAATTTCATAGGTAAAGAGCTAATATTTACCCGCTATTTCGTCCGCGTAGAATTCATTCTACTTCCAAATTATTCGTCAATCTATGAATCAAAAGCGATGCCACTAATTAACCTATCCTACAAGAACCAGTCACTTATGTCAATCTAGGTCCTAATGTCTATCAACCATGCAAATTTCAACCAAATCTGTCCAGCCGTTTAGGCATGAAGAGATAACAATAGGTACTATACATACATCTCACACACAAACTTTCGCATTTATAAAATATTAGTTGGAACTGGGATATCATCACACCGTCATCACCCTCATTAGGAAAAAACTCGCTTAGTGATTGATTATCAACCAAATACGTCAATAAAATAAAATAAATAAAAAAAAAAACATTTTTTTTATATGAGAGGGCGGCAAACGAGCATGCGGGTCACCTGATGGAAAGCAATCACCGCCGCCCATGGACACCCGCAACACCAAAAGGGTCACAGATGCGTCACCAAAAGCTCATTTATTTCAGGATTAGACCCATATTTTGGTTAGTAATTTAAATTAAATAGTAGTAAGTTAGTAACTTAATTCTATAAAAACTGTGAACAGAATCAACAACAATCCCCACCGTCATCACCATCATATCACAAACGCCGTCATTATCATCATTAGAAAAAAAATTACTACCAAATGCATAAGTCTATGACTCCAAAGCAATCCCACTAATAATACTTATCCTACAGGAACCAGTCACTTGTCCGGGATAAAAAGTAGAGCCTATTATTATTATTATGTGTAAAAAGGCGGTCTTATCGCTGATAGCGATTTCTTCCAGACAACCTCAGTTAAAGAAGCTTTTTTAATAATAATAATAATAATAATAAATATTTCGGACACTTACACCAATCATCTAGTCCCAAACTAAGCAAAGCTTGTGCTATGGATACTAGATAACGGATAAACATACATAAATATTTATATAAACATCCAAGACTAGGGAATAAATGTTCGTATTCATCATACAAACATTTACCCGTCGCGGGATTCGAACCCGCAACCGTTGGTTTCGCTGATAGGGTCACTATCCACTACACCAATCGGTATAGTGCAAAGTATGTGTTAATCCAGGTCCTAACAGGTCTACCAACCAAATTTTAATCAAATCGGTCGAGCCGTTTAGGCGTGAAGTGGTAACAAACATACATACATACAAACACACACACAAACTTTAGCATTTATAATATTAGTTATAGTTATTAATATATATAAAGTAGCCATTTTTTTAGAAAATTGTTTTAGGAGATCTCAGTATCTTCGACAACGCAATGAAGTTCACAGTGGTAACTTTAATTTAATATTGTAGGTTTCATAACTAAATATCTATATCAAAAACAAGCTACAGAATTATTAGAAAACATTTTTATTTGAGTACTGATGGGTACTCATTTCTACAAAAAATCAGGAACTTCAAAATGAAAATCATTTATTCATGTAGGCAATACAATATGGACTTATGAACGTCATTTGTTTTTTAAACGACCACTAGCTCGGAGTCCCCTAAACTTTTCACCAGCATCCTAGAGGAAGTATTCCGGCAACTGGCGGCTGGATGGAATGGAAGGGGCGTTGTGGTCGGCGAAAAGAGATTAACTAATCTAAGGTTCGCCGACGACATCGTCCTGTTCTCATCGACAGTATCGGAATTAGAGTTCATGCTACAGGAACTGTGCACGGCAAGTCTTGAGGTGGGACTGAAGATGAATATGGCAAAGACCAAGATTATGACAAACAGCAGTAAAAGCAAAATTGAAATAAATGGCGAGAGAGTTGAATATGTCCATGAGTACATTTACCTGGGTCAAATAGTCTCCTTTCAGGCACGACAAGATAAAGAAATAGCGAGACGCATTGAAAATGCCTGGAGGAGCTTTTGGTCCATGAAGGAACACGTGAAGGGCGACCTTCCACTGTCACTAAAGCGCAAACTCATGGACGTGTGCATTCTCCCGATCCTCACATATGGCGCTCAGACTTGGTCTTTGACAGAAGCCCAAAGGTCCAGCCTCAAAGTTTGCCAACGAGCCATGGAGCGCAGTGTACTAAATGTTAAACTGACCGATCGCGTCCGAAACACTACACTTCGCTCTAAAACCCTTGTTGCTGACATAGCCACAACGGCCGCCAAGCTGAAGTGGGACTGGGCGGGCCATGTTTGTCGCATGCCAGACGATATGTGGGCCAAAATCGCCACCACCTGGAGCCCACCATTAGAAAGAAGGCGTCGCGGCAGACCGAAAAGGAGATGGAGGGATGAGTTGGATAAGTTCCTAACCAACTGGTCGGAGGCGGCCTGGGATAGAGAGCCGTGGAGAGAGAGGAGGGAGGCCTTTGCCCAGCAGTGGGACAGTATGGGCTCCTAATAAAAATAAATAAATAGCTCGGAACGCGACCACTACTGAGAAGAGCTAGCGACAAACTCAAAGGGTTTGCCTTTTTTCAATCAGTCATTTACAATCTAGAAAGGTTACAACAATTTTTATATATCGTGTAGAGGAGCAGTTCAATCCCGTGGATTACTTTCATTAATGTAGTCTGAAATTTTGTAATATCCCTTTTTACATAATTTTTGTTTTATAATAAGTTTAAATTTATTAAGCGGAAGATTTTGTATATCCATGGGAAGTTTTTTGTAGAAGCGCAGACATTGACCTCTGAATGACTTACTAACTTTACTAAGTCTACTATAAGGTACAGCTAATTGATTTTTGTTCCTTGCATTGACATTATGTCGGTCACAATTTTTCTCGAATGAATATTATATTTCTCTTGACATATACAATATTTTCATATATATATTGTGAGGAAAATGTTATAAGAAGTTACACTACAAAAATTACGTATTTTTACTGAACTAAGTTTTCTTAATGACTCGACAGAGGATTAGGTAATTTTCATTGCAGTAAATTGAACGATGGAATCCTAAAAAAATACATTTCACACTTTTAAAACTAAGTCGAAATATCAAGGAACCCTAACCAATTTTACCAGCACACAAACTGATATACACTGAATTTTCTACCTTATTCTCATATACATTAAACGCTCCTCAGTAAATTCTTACAAATGCAAACCGCAATATAAACTCGAACTTTGTAATATCAACTAACAAAACATTGTATTATTAGATTGAAAAAAAAATAGCATTTACCTCTTTGTAATAAAGACTATGGGCATTTTTTGTGACCAAGTTATTAGAATAACAGATATATGGTTTCGTGTTTGTCTTCGCTTGCGTCTTCACTACTTAGGTTTACTTATTTTCAAGTGCTCAGGTCATGGGTTCGGAGTTTGAGGAATGTGCAACTTAGTCAAAGGCTTCCATATGTAACACAGTCACCTTTTAAGGCTATTTAGTATATTGCTTTATATACATAGCTAGTTTTTTTTTTTTTCAAAACCATCATCGAATAAAGCTTCGAATCGAATACAAAACATCACTCATTGAAAATTGCTCTCTTCAATGTAAGAGCTATGCTCTTGTCGGTGGAGTCCTTTCCATACTTCTCTACATTCCGCCTTTTCATTGGCTTCCTGATACCACACGGCATTCACTTTTGCAAGACCATGTATGTTCTTCTAGACCTTCCTCTCTTCGTCTTTCCCTCCACTTTTCCCACTTTTCCTGATTGAAAGTCAACTTGTCGTTTTTTAAGAACTACATCGCTTCACAAGGTGCTATGGTCAGGGAGAAGAAGCGACAGGAAACTCCGTTACAACACATATTTTAAATTGGTTTCCATCTTTACAGTAATATTACATATTACAAAACTAAAGCAATTAACATAAGCGTAGTTAACGACCAGCTAACACCAGACCTCCTTATCGCCTGAATAATCTATTCTGTAATAACCCTTTTTCTACAGAGTGTCTTTATTAATCCAAGATACCTAAATAAAAAAGTAAAGATCTCTTTAAATGAATTTAAAAATGTTACTCATCTAAACATAGATAGTTTAGTTATAAGGTTTACTGTGTTAATAAATGCTAACTTTAAACTATCCCCAAACTATTAACCTGTCGAAAAAATACAATAGTAACAAATCAATTCCCGTCAGCTGTAAATCCCCCACGCAAAGTCCATCCGGGCGGAAAATTGCAAATTGTGCAGAGCTCCCTTACTTGGTTACTATTACATTATATTTGGTATAGAGTGTCAAAATAAGTATATCCAACAATACATTTTTTACTTACCAAAATCGTATTAGTTAAGTGTTTGGTGTTTTTGGAATTTAATACAAAAATAACTTGAGAAGGTATTCTTTGTTAATCGTGGTGTTGTTTGAAGCTGGTCCGGGATCGATTCCCGCCGGGTGTGGAGTATAATTGAAACGTTAAAAATTGGCAAAACAACGGACTTCAGTAACGTTCTATTCTAGATCTCCGGAGTGCATTGTATCTTAACTTCTTTTTGATCAGCCTATCTTGTCCCTCTGCTGTACAAAGGCCTCGCCCTTCCACGCATTTCTATACTTAACACGCACGTTAAATCAAATCAATAAAATCAACCGCCTCCGTGGCTCAATGTACAAAATCAAAAAAAATGTAAATCCAAAAATGCTTTATTTACACTTAAAATAGTCAGATTTTACATTTTTAAGCTACTGCTTGTTCAAAAGGCAATTTTCCCCTGAGAAGAACAAGCAAGAAACTCGAGAGGTTGCTCTTTAAAAAAAAAGGTTTTTATATTACAAAATTATTAATTATTATTTTATGTTATAATATTTCATTATTAATTGTAAAATAGCCTGGTTATGCGAACGGGCTGGTTATGTCCATGATTGTTTATCATCTAAATAATCTGATATTTTATAATATGCTTTCTTAATCAGTTTCTGTTTTATAGTATCTTTAAATTTATTGAAAGGAAGATTTTGTATATCAACAGGAACTTTATTGAAAAAGCGTATACATAACCCTTTGAATGAATTACTGACTTTATGGAGGCGACGAGTACGTTTCGGAGGTCACGGGTTCGATCCCCAGCGGGGTACATGTTTAAGTACTCGGTTTGGTTGGTGGTAGGGCATTTTAATTGTCCGCCTGGCTAGGTACCACCATCTTATCTAAAATCTGCTGCAATGTTAATAGCGTGTTGTGTTAATAATTGGGTTGGGTGGTTGGGGTTTCTGGGTCAGTATACGCTTCCACCTTCGACCTCATTTTCACTTAACATCAGGTGTGATTGAGGTCAAGTACCAACCCGTTATGCATAAAAATAACAAAATATTTTATTTCATAGGATAAAATTATCTCTTGAAAATATTACATTTAAATTTACTGCTCATTCACAAAGCTGACTCCCCTGAGAGGAACGAGCAAGAAACTCTAGGGTTGCTCTTTTAAACACATTATGGGTTACAATTTGTGATTTGATAATTATATGAATAATAAGACAGCTATATCCATGCTTTTGAATGAAATAGTCAATGATTTTATAACAGTCTTTTGTTAGTCGCATGCCACCGTAGAAATACACACCATCACGCCCTGGATTAATTAATTAAATGAAGTAATTGGTCGTATACTTGGCGTATACAGAGTCTAGTCACGGTCAAGTTATTCTTCAGTAAAGTGGTAGAATGCTTTACAAAAGATTTTGGCGGCTTCTTGTGGGAACCCGAAAGTTTGACTTTAAATACAGTTTTTTTTTATTAATTATGGCTTGACAGTAAAGCGTCAAGGCCTAAGGACTCAAAATCAATATTTCAAAAGTAAAAACACTCGTAACTTCAAAGTCAAAACCAGCACATAGTCCCATAAATATTAACAACAAGACAATGGAACAGGTCAACTCGTTTAAATATCTAGGAAGTTTGATCACAAGTGACTCGAGGTGTACTCTAGAATAAGGATAGCGATGGCAATAAGGGCTTTCAATAACAAAAAACATCTATTTAAAGCTAAAATAAGCAAAAAGCTTAGAATAAAACGCTATGTAAACAGTATAGCTTATACAGCTGTGAGACATGGTCATTAACACAAAGGGATAGGGAAAGGTTAGAGGCATTCGAGATGTGGTGCTGGAGACGAATGGAGGGAATAAGCTGGACCGAGAAGAGAACAAATGAAGAGGTGTTAATTATGGTAAAGGAGAAGAGATGCCTGTTAGCCACAGTTGAGAAACGAAGGTAGTAGTACACTTGATATGACACGATATTTTTTTTTAAAACATAATTGAGGGAAAATTTAAGAAAAGAGAGGAAGGGGAAGACCTAGGCGTAATTACTTTGACCAAGTGAAAGAAAAGGTGAATGTCGTGTCGTACCAAGAGGTTAAAACGAGGGCGGAAAGTAGAGAGACGTGGTCATAACTGCACCGACAAGAGCATAGCTCTTAAATTGAAGAAGAAGAAGGAAGAAGTAAAGCCATCAGCCTAACTAAAACATTCGTTGACATTTCGACGACCTGTTTGGTGTAGTGGTTAGCAACTCTGACCACTATACCAAAAGGTTGCGGGTTCGAATCCCGCTAGGGGCATATGTTTGTGTGATGAATACGGACATGTGTACCCGAGTTATCGATGTTTTCATTTATAATAAGTATTTATTTACAAAAAAAAAATGTATTTATGTAGTATATCAACCATCTGGTACAACACAAGCCTATAGTTGCTTACTGTGGAACTAGATGGCGCTGTGTGTATGTCTAAGGATATTTATTATTTATTATTATTCTGTAGTAATTCTTCAGTAAAGTGACTTTTTTACTTTACGAAGATTTTAGCGGGTGTTTGTGTAAAAAAAGTTAATCAGACAAAAAAATACTACTGGAATTCCATTTATACATTAGAAATATTAACAGAGCCTGTTGCAGTATCTAGGAGGAGTTTTTTAGTATTTGGTGTAACAAAGTCATTACTTATTTATTTATTTATTTTTAAATATCTTTGGACATATACAGACTGCGCCATCTAGTTCCACACTAAGCAACTAGGCTTGTGTTGTGGATACCAGATGATTGATACACTACACAAATACATTTTTTTTTTGGAAATTACATATATAAAAACATCCATAACTCGGGTACACATGTCCGTATTCATCATACAAACATATTGTAATAAGAATAAATAAATAAATAATTATTTATCTTTACATAGAATCAACAGCATTATTACAGTAATTATATTATAGTAAACTAATACGAAACTTACGCATAGTGATTCTAATTATAATACTGACAATGGTTATCGTTGTAATTGAGTTGGGAACGTTTTAAATAAATTACAAGAAAATTGGTACTTTTACATTATTATTATTATATAGGTATCAATAAAACAATCCTCAGTAAATATACGAGTCGTTATGTTAGTCAGTCTAAATTGCATAGTGTTAAAAGTCAAACTAAAGGAATTAAGTAATTTTAAGCCAAATAAAAATGTCAAAACTATAGATCTATGTAACAATTAACTAATAAAACTGTAACTGTACACTGTACCTTCCGTAACTGCACTTTTTTCTTTACCGTCCCGCACAATGCTCTAACCACCACTGAGGTTGGCTGGAAGAGATCTCTATTAGAGATAAGCTCACCTTTGTACAATATTTCCGACTGATTGTCAACATGTTTTTTATGTGCAATAAAGAATACAATAAAAATAATGATGAAATAATTACAAGGTGAAATGAGCTGAAAGATAATCATTTTTAGATAGAAATCAATTCCAATCTAATTGTACACTTTCTCTATATCAGTTTTATTGATCAATCGATATTCGAAAACGGAATTACTTTTAAGCCTTCATTTCACCAAAAAAATTGTAAAGATTCCACAGCGGGTTTACGTTTTGGAATAAAAAAGTTACTGTCATCCAATACCACAGAAGCTCAGCTGTGGATATTCAAACCGCAATATAACTTTAATTGTACGAAAAAAAAAAACAACTTAAAATCAGTCAATTGAAATTCAACATAATAGCAGGTAAAGTTATAACCGACAAATTCGTAAAGACCTCTTCCTTTCATACACTTATTTAAATTGTCGAAGTAAGTGAAGACCATTTCAATTTGGCCGCATGGTTATTCGAAACCACTGAGCGAGTATCAATTACACATTGTTAGGAAATCATTGCGGAATCGACCGAAATAAAAACTTTTTATTATAACCTTTGTACTCGATAAAATGTTTAGAATAGACCAACTTATTTTACTATGAAAACTTTTTTTTGTTGCGTGGGAGTTGATTGAAAGGGCAAAGGAATATTGATAGAGCCCTGTTTATTTTTTTTTATGTTTTAAGAGTTTGATATGGGACTGGCAATTTGTGATTGTTGATTTCATTTGAATATAATTAGAATACAATACTTTGTGAAGAACGGCTCGATCAGTCCTTGAGTCTAGGCTCTTTTTTTATGCACTACGGGTTAGTACTTGATCTCAATCACACCAGATGTTAAGTGAAGATGAGGTCGAAGGTCGAAGGACCCGGAAACCCCAACACATTTGGGGGACTGGTTATCTTATCTCTGACAACCGGAACACAGCAATTCTATTAACATTGCTGTTTGGCGGCAGATTTAGATAAGATAGCGCTAGCTTGCCAGGCGGACATTTAAAATACCCTACCACCAACCAAACCGAGTACTTACTGGGGATCGAACCCGCGACCTCCGAATCGTAAACCCAATGTTGTTTACATTGAGCCGCGGAGGCGGTTCCTCTCGCGGAGAGCGGAGGAGTCTTCCAGTAACTGGGCCTCTGTGATACTGAAGTATGACGTGCCAGCCAGTTCTCTTATTTGAGATTTTGTTTGTAAGATTGGCTTTATAATTATATAACCGCCTCCGTGGCTCAATGTAAACAACATTGGGTTGACGATTCGGAGATCGCGGGCTCGATCCCCAGCGGGGTACATGTTTAAGTACTCGGTTTGGTTGGTGGTAGGGCATTTTAAATGTCCGCCTGGCTAGCTACCACCATCTTATGTAAATCTATCAGTACGCTTCCACCTTCGACCTCATCTTCACTTAACATCAGGTGTGATTGAGGTCAAGTACGAATCCGTCGTGAATAAAAAAAAATCTTAGAATTATAACTAACTTCCCCTATTTACTGCTATGACACACACACACACAACGCAGTAATAATTTATCGTCGTGACTATAAAATACCTTATTTGATTCCATATAAACCTATTCTAGTCAACTGCCATCAGGGGGTTATTCTCTGCCCTCCACTAATTACCGAAATCGTTCACAGTGGCCACGCCCCAGACAAAGACAACAATAGCACTAAACGTCAAATATTATAACACAACTCCCTTTGTTACACACAAAAAGTGAAATTAAAAAAAAAAACAATCCAAAGCCTTAACTTTAACGTGATAAGAACTAATTTTCACGAAATTTACACACTCGCAGTTTTCGATTGAGTATTATTCGATGACAATTATCGAGGGGTTCCGGTTATAATAGTAATGAAATAAAGGAAATAATAAAACAATTATTCGAGTGCTTTCAAGTAAAAAGCACTTTGGTTTGAATGTGGAGTCAATAGGTATCGTGTGGCGAACCATTGTTAGAGGTTAAGTTTGTTAAGTTTAATTCTTTGACTGTGGTTTAAATGATCGTACCGAGTCAGGTCGATCGTAGTATTGTTGGTAGCTTTTCGGCGGGATCTCGGCGAGTGAAGTTGCATTTTTGTTTATAATTCTAATGTTTTATTAAGTATATATTTACATCATACAACAAATTTATAAAAGGCAATTAAAATACCTATATCTTATAGAAAATATACGCCGTCCAACTCGCTTCCGTGAGGCATAGTACCTAGTACGCTAGCGCTATTGCCCCGCTGAATAAATAAGCTCAGCTGCTGAGCAAAGTAGGCACCAGCTCTCACATCTCCAGAGGAATAAATAATATAATTATAATTCTTATAATTTGTGCATTCTGACTTTTGAAGGTTAATAATGGCAGAATATTGTGCAGCAAAAGTTAGTGATTGTACACCACAAGTGAAGGGAAGTGTACATTAAAGTGCGTAACGAAGCTTTCAGGTTCCCACAAGAAGCCGCCAAAATCTTTTGTAAAGCATTCTGCCACTTTACTGAAGAATGACTTGATCATGACTAGACTCTGTATACGCCAAGTATACGACGAATTACTTGTTTTGAATGAAACTGACTTATGAACTAAAGAAATAAAAGTATTAAGACATGGCTGTACGGGCTTAGATCCCTTTGCCTTCTCTTTATTGATCTATGTATGTATGAAGTAGTACACTTCTACCTTTGACCTCATCTTCACTTAACATCAGGTGTGATTGAGGTAAAGTGCTAAAGAATCTATCCCCGAATTTAAACGTAAATATTAAAAAAAAAAAATTATAAACCACGAAAGACTATGCAATCATCGAAATAGAACCAAAAACTGTGAACTAAATATCTTCGAATCGGATTAAACGATTTTCATCAAACATAGCTAAGAAAGTTTCGCCTGGATTATTATTATTAATGTATAAAGAAAATCACATTCAAAGAGAGATGGGTTTAAATAATTTTTTTTTCTTTCAAAGTCAAAGTCAAAAAATATTTAATAAATAAATAAATAAATAATAATAAATAAATATCTTTGGACATACACACAGCGCCATCTAGTTCCACTTTAAGCAACTATAGGCTTGTGTTGTGGATACCAGGTGGTTTATATACTACATAAATATATATTTTTTTTTGTAAATAAATACATATATAAATGAAAAACATCCATAACTCGGGAACACATGTCTGTATTCATCATACAAACATATGCCCCTAGCGGGATTCGAACCCGCAACCTTGTGGTATAGCAGCAGAGTTTCTAACCACTACACCAAATAGGTCGTTATAATATATATAATATTAAAATATTTATTTCGTAGGATAAAGATTATCACTTGAAAACGTCACATTTTTTATCTTAATATTAAAATTATTGACATTATTGCTCATTCGCAAAGCAGATTCCCCAGAGAAGAACGAGCAAGAAACTCAAGGGTTGCTCTTTTAAATAAGTTTGGGTTACAATTATATTATATTGTATAATTAGGCTGAATATCGCCGAGCGGTCTATGTCCATGCTTGCTTATCATCCAGATGGTCAGAAATTTTATAATAGCCTTTGTTAAATAATGTCTGTTTTATGATGGTTTTGAATTTTTTTAAAGGTAAATTTTGAATGTCCACTGGAACCTTATTATAAAAGCGTATAAAAGCCCCTTAAATGACTTAGTGACTTTGTGTAAACGGCTGGCATGAACAGCAAGTTTATTTTTATATCTGGTATTAACATTATGTATATCACTATTTTTCTTAAACGATTCTATATTTTTTCTTACATACATTAAGTTTTCGTAAATATATTGCGATGCTAATGTTAATATATTAATTTCTTTAAATTTATTCCTAAGAGACACTCTGGGGCCCAGTTTGTAAATCGCGCGAACCGCTCGTTTCTGCAGAACAAAGATACAATTTATGTCCGCGGCATTTCCCCACAACAGAATGCCGTAGGTCAGTATACTATGGAAATAACTGTAATAGACCAATCTGAAAGGACCACAAATTACTAAGAAACATCCGTACAAAGACTAGAGACACACTCAACGCTATCAAAACACCCGTAGTTTGTCATCGGGGTTAATTTTATATTTTATTCTTTTAATTCTCTCCTCTCGGATAGGGGATCTAAGCCCATACAGCCATGTCTTATTTCTTCAGTTTAGTGAGGTCAGTCTCACTCAAAACAAGTCATTCTTCTTATATTTGGCGTATACAGCGTCTAGTCACGGTTAAGTCAGTAAAGTGGCAGAATGATTTACGAAATGTTTTCGCGGCTTCTTGTGGGAAACTCAAAAGCTTCGTTACGCACTTATACACCATCACTGAATGCACAAATGCATAAATTATAAGAACTAAAAACAAAAATGTAACATCACTGGCCAAAAAGCCCCATTGGGATTAAAAAAGAACTCAACCACAGACTACAAATCAAGTTTATGAGAAATTAAAATCAGACCAAACTACAAATTGTTTTTCTCTCCACAAACAAACAGAACGGAGTTTTTAATAAATCCGTTGTAAGAGTTCTCCGCCTCGAACCCCGGCCTAACAGAAAGAAAGCAAACAAATTGTCTGACTGAGCTATCGGGTTACACTGTTCCCCTTGTAACAGACACTGTGGAATGTACTCGTAAGTACTTATATTTTTTTAAGAAATATATTGAGAATTATTTGACGGGTTCATATACTATTTAATGCAATGCAAATGAGATCATTGGGAAGTATGAGTAGGGTGACTTTGAAAGATAGAATCAGGAATAGTGTAATTAGGGAGTTAATCAGTGTGAAATCAAAATCAAAATCAGCCTCCGTGGCTCAATGTAAACAACATTGAGTTTACGATTCGGGTTCGATCCCCAGCGGGGTACATGTTTAAGTACTCGGTTTGGTTGGTGGTAGGGCATTTTAAATGTCCGCCTGGCTAGCTACCACCATCTTATCTAAATCTGCCGTCAAGCAGTAATGTTGATAGCATTGTTGTGTTCCGGTTGTCAGAGATAAGATAGCCAGTCCTTCAAATTTTATTTTATTTTTATTTTATTTTATTTATTCTTACAGAATCAACAGCATAAATTATACAATATTTAAATAGGATTTAGTTACTAATTATAGATTCTTACTTCTTATACAACATTAATAGGTTTATTGCAAGTGCAAATGTGTTGGGGTTTCCGGGTCAGTACGCTTCCACCTTCGGCCTCATCTTCACTTAACATCAGGTGTGATTGAGGTCAAGTACCAACCCGTTGTGCATAAAAAAAAAAAAAAAAAAGAAAGAAGACATAATGACAAAGATTGAAAAAGGAAGATATATACGATGCGTATGTGGATGGTGTTGGTGCGGGAAAATCTACAGCGAACGTATCATGATTAAATCGGGGACGTCTTAAAGAAAGGCCAAGTCAAGAGTCCCTAAACCGACGACGATGTATGAACAACCTTATGAGAGTGATGAAGCAAAAGAGGTGTGTCAGGATCGTAGCAAGTGGAAGTCTGTGGTCTCTGCCTATCCCTACGGGAAACAAGCGTGACTTTATACTATCGCAAGACATATACAACTATCTAGATATAAACCTATATCTAGATAAAATAAAACAACTTCAAATACGCTTCATGAAAATGTTGGTAGGCAAAAAGATAAAACAACAATGTAAAAATAATTATGATAAACTGTTTATACACCGCAAGATGCTGCCAATTCATGAGAGAGTGGTGTGGTTAATTGCGTTAGAACAATTTTCAAGTGATAAGTTTAAGCAACGAGTAACTTATACAAAGCTAAAGAGAAAAATAGAAAAGGGAATATTTATTGTACCTAAGGTTAACAACTATTATGGCCAAAGAACCAGAAAATTTCTAGTGCCCAAAATATTTAACAGTTTTCCTCAAGATATAAAGAGTGACACTCTGCCTAAATCATTTAAGACTAAAATAAAAAAGTTCCTCTTAGAAAAGTTTAACAAATCATCTTGTAAAGATATATGAAACGAAACACATTTATGTTTGTGTTCCATTTACCATCCTTATTGATAATACTGTGAAAGTCATAAAAGTTTAAATAAAGCGTTACAGTTACATTATAAGATTATTAAAGATCAAGGGAGTATATTTTCTGCCCATAAACTATTTATAGTTTGGTAGAAGTGTGTGAAATTGTAACTCTTAAAAGAAACTCAAAATAAACGTTTTATTTATTTATTTTATTTTTATCTATTACCCAGTCGCGTGCCACAAACGATTTCTTGTTACGGGGCTGGATTTTGTTGTCCCGTGGAGACGATTTTTTTTTATGCATTACTGGTTGGTATTTGTGCCTCAATCACACCTGATGTTAAGTGAAGATGAGGTCGAAGGTGGAAGCGTGCTGACCCGAAAACCCCAACACATTTGGGGGACTGGCTTTCTTATCTCTGACAACCGGAACACAACAATGCTATTAACATTGCTGCTTGGCGGCCGATTTAGATAAGATGGTGGTAGCTAGCCAGGCGGACATTTAAAATGCCCTACCACCTACCAAACCGAGTACTTAAACATGTATCGATCGAACTCGCGACCTCCGAATCGTAAACCCAATGTTGTTTACATTGAGCCACGGAGGAGTAAGTCCATCGTCTGCGCTGCTTTTTTTAACCTATTCTTTGGCATTATTAAAATAGCTGAATTCGACTTTGTGTATTCAAGCATCACTACGTAAACCACAATCTTACTAACCGTGAGATACTTACGGGTTATTTAACCGAACAAAGCACCTGTATAGCCTTTCTTATCCCAACCACACTTGCGTGGGAGAGATGACACTGATACTGCCTTTTGAAGCTTGCAATTGTTATTATAACCTGACAAAATATAGTTACGTCTTTGTCCATTTTCATATTACAGAAGGAGACAAATGATACAATAGTTTTTGTTAAATCTTTATCTTGTGATCACGATACGCCATCGGCAAGTGATCGCAATTGTTAGAAAGATGCCAATGGCTTTTGTTAATATTCGTATGTTGCAATCCTTTGTGGTGTGAAGATATTTCTTCCTGTTGTTGAAGTTGTTAACCCTCGATGAAAAATGACGGGTGTTGTGTGTTTGACAGCATTGTGTGTGTCCAATCGACCCGGAATTCCATTAAAAATACGCAATTTTTGTGTTGTTTTTTTTTTATTTCGGACACTTACACCAATCATCTAGTACCAAACTAAGCAAAGGATGGATTTTCAGCTATTACCCACGAGGAGACACTGGTACAAAAGAGAACAGCCAGTAAAATAGTGAATATGCAATAATAATATTAATTGGGAAATCATGTAATGGTTAATAATTTTTTTTAGTAGTTACTTTTAGAATAGAATAGACAAACTATTAGACACACTGAATACATATCCTTCCTTTCCATAAATTTAAAGATACTATAAAACAGAAACTTATTAAGAAAGCATATTATAAAATATCAGATTATTTAGATGATAAACAATCATGGACATAACCAGGCCGTTCGCATAACCAGGCTATTTCACAATTAATAATGAAATATTATAATATAAAATAATAATTTTGTAATATAAAAACCTTTTTTAAAAGAGCGACCTCTCGAGTTTCTTGCTTGTTCTTCTCAGGGGAAAATTGCCTTTTGAACAAGCAGTAGCTTTAAAAATGTAAAATCTGACTACTTTAAGTGTACTCTGTGTACCTACAAAATAAAGCATTTTTTGATTTTGATTTTGATTTTGACATATTTATATACAAAAGCAGAAAAATAACAATTTAGTAGGTAGATGCAGGAACGGGTGGATTTAGATGTACTAGGCAAACAGAATTTGTTAGGAGGTAAGACAGATTATACGTAGCAAAGTAAGACACCAACTCTTCTGATATATTTCCATTACTGCCGCCTCTTTTGAAGGACCAATCACAAATGTCAACGGTCCCCAATAATACAACAATAAAAGAAAACAATCAAAATCAAAATGGGAAATAGGAATTTTGTTAATTAAATTAATAATAATCCTTAGTCGAGTGTTCCGCCGGTCGTAGACAAGCACACAATGTGAAAAACAAAAACTGTCCGCGCGATGGGATTAGGGGGATGGGTGTGGACGCGGGGAGGGGGGGGGGGGGGGGGGGGTCAATAATAAAAATAATTACGGGACGACTGTTGGTGACAGGTTAGCGGGTTGGTTAACGTGGCGGCGGCTTTTTCATGTACTTGTTTTAACAATGGTGTCGATTCGGATGTACAACGAACTAACTAAATTTAAAGCAGATACATCCTTTTCTAACACTATTAACATGAAAGGGACGACTATAAATTAAGGCCTGTCAAATTAAGTTAAGAGCTGTCAAAACAAGTCGCTCCATAGTATTTTAATCGTGACGTCGCTAGGTGTACACCTAATATTGATAAAGAAGTGCTTGTTTTGATCCTTTTACTTAATTTGACAGGACTTAATTATATGTCGTCCTTTTCATGTACTAGTGGTTAGAAAAGGATACATATAATTTAAATTTAGTTAGTTCGTTGTACATCCGAATCGACACCACTACCTGTGTCGTACAACTCGTACACCAAACCATTTCTTGTACCTAGTCAACATTTTAATAAACATTATATGATTCTTTATGTAATGTCATCGTTACCGGTTACATTTTGACGTGTGATTGATTGGAAAATTGGTTTCCCATTGGTCAATGCAGATTACCCGTGGTTAGCAAAGCGCAACAATATTTATTATTAATACAATAAAGTGTACCTATTTAAAATATAAACAAGAGCAACATTTGAATTTCTTGAGCTTCTCAAAGGAAAACTGTAAATTCCGAACGTCCGGTAGCTTAAAAAACTGACTATTTTCAAGTGTAAAGTATATGAAAAAAAAAAACATGCAAACGGAGAAATTTACGTCCTGTTTGAGGTCGATTAAAAATTTTTTTTTTTTGACACTTACACCAAACTAAGCTAAGCTTGTGGTATGGATACTAGATAACGGATAAACATACATAAATATACAAAAAACATACACAAATGTTCGTATTCATCACACAAACATTTACCCCTCGCGGGATTCGAACCGCAACCGTTGGTTTCGCTGACTGGGTCACTGTGAATTTCGCTGAATCGGTCGTCAATTGAATGGACAAACGCTCATCGAGCCACACTCTTGGACGACACCTGTATTAATAATACATTATCTGTTGGTTGTTTTGTCGTAAAGATTAATAAAGGTTAATAATATTTAAAATTATATTTATGGGTGTAATCTTTAGCCTTTGCTGATGATAATTGCATTTATCATTTTTGTGTCCTGTTGTATTTAATAATGACCATGTTGTTCCCGACGGGGTAAAATGCAACCAAACCTCTCTTCCCGTCGGTGTCGCAAAAGGTGATTAAGGAACCGCAAGATAACACCTTGTAGATCGGATAAGAAAATCCAGATCGTACAATTTTGTTGTTGGTCGAATGTATGGTATTCTATGCAATAACACACTCGGAGAACAAAAAGTCTACGCTACTCCTTTTCACAAAGACATCTAGTTGTATTTGAAGTATTATTTATTTCGATGGCACTATTTATGCACAGTTTTTTGGGATAAAAATTATAATCATAAAGTAAAAGGTGCATAGAGGAATATTGAATAACTCTTAAACTACCGCCTCCGTGGCTCAATGTAAACAACATTGGGTTTACGATTCTGAGGTCGCGGGTTCGATCCTCAGCGCGGTACATGTTTAAGTATTGATGTAGTGTAGTAGTAGATGAGAGTATATGACGACCTGTTTGGTGTAGTGGTTAGCAACTCTGACCACTATACCAAAAGGTTGCGGGTTCGAATCCCGCTAGGGGCATATGTTTGTGTGATGAATACGGACATGTGTACCCGAGTTATGGTTGTTTTCATTTATAATAAGTATTTATTTACAAAAAAAAAAGTATTTATGTAGTATATCAACCATCTGGTATCCACAACACAAGCTTATAGTTGCTTACTGTGGAACTAGGTGGCGCTGTGTGTATGTCTAAGGATATTTATTTATTTATTATTAAAAAAAAAAAAATATATATATCCTACTTATTCGGTTTGGTTGGTGCGTAGGACATTTTAAATGTCCGCCTGGCTAGCTACCACCATCTTATCTAAATCTGCCGCCAAGCAGCAATGTTAATAGCATTTTTGTGTTCCGGTTGTCAGAGATAAGATAGCCAGTCCCCCAAATGTGTTGGGGTTCCCGGGTCAGTACGCTTCCAACTTCGACCTCATCTTCACTTAACATCAGGTGTGATTGAGGTCAAGTACGAACCCGTCGTGCATAAAAAAGAAGAAAAAAACTACACTGACTCATTTTTTTTTCCTTTGGGCACTATTTGGCATTATTTTAGCATAAGTTTTTGACATTACCCACGGGAATAGTCTGGTTGATCCTATTCTTTTTACCTGCCAAAACCACACAGAACGTCGCATATTAACAATTCAATTAATAACAATCCATTCTGTAGAAATAATCTTAAGCCTGGTTGAAAAGTATCTTTAAAAAATAATCAGAATAAAGGTGCTGGCAGCGACAGGATTCCATCGATATTTGTGAAGATGTGGTAAGTGATAAACCCCATACATCATTTTTCCAGCGCTCCATATCGGAAGATGTATTCCCATGTAAATGGAAAGCTTTGTCACCTTTTTCTTTTTCTGGCTTTTTATATCCTGCTCTTTTAGCACAAGTAATAATGTCACCCGAATAATTTAATTTTGCGGTGAACAAAAGCCGTGTCCACTCAATCCAACTCCGCCACAGTGCATGAATATAAAAATTGTAAGCGACGCGCGTCACAAGTATTACGAATTAATCGAAACACGACTACAATCCCCCCCTTTTATCCCTCCCCTCACTCTTACCCAATCCCTCCTCCCTTGGCGAGGGATCTTTGCACTTCATCAGACTTGTTGCCAAAGAGCAGTGCCAATAAATAAATGTCAATTATTTGAAAATGTTAGCTTCGAAAATAGGCAAGATAAAGAGATCGATCGCCGAATCAACAATGCCTGGAAAAGCTACTGGGCAATGAAGGTATATATGAAGGGAGACCTTCCAAATACCCTAAAACGCAAACTCATAGACATGTGTATCCTTCCTGTTCTAACCTACGGTGCACAGACTTGGTCATTGACTGAGCTTCAGAAGTCCAAGCTCAAGATTTGCCAGAGGGCAATGGAACGTAGTATTCTCGGCTACAAACGCGTCGACCGAATTCGCAATACCATATTGCGTTCCATGACCGGAATTGCTGACGTGGGAAGAAAAACAGCCATGCTTAAATGGGACTGGGCAGGCCACGTTAGCCGTATGCCACCGGAGAAATGGGCACACACCATCACGCCCTGGATGCCTGAGGACAGGAGACGTCGTCGGGGTCGGCCGCGCAAACGTTGGAGAGATGATCTCATTGCGTTTCAAGAGGAATGGTGGGAAACCGCCAAGGATAGAAATGAGTGGAAGAGTTTGGGGGAGGCCTTTGCCCAGCAGTGGGACACGATAGGCTAATTAAAAAAAAAAAAATAAAAAAAAATTGAAAATGTAGCATGTCTGAATTAAAACCATCATCACTCGGAAAGGGTATGGGATGAATTTCAATAAATTTTATTATACATTAATAATGTATTACATTAATATCCGATGTTTTTGAATCTGAATGAATTTGAATTGATCTTTTTCAATCTGACAGATGACATTATTAATAAAAAAATGGTATTAAGAATTCTAGCATCTTGATCGTCTATTCATGGTGTCTTATTATCTCATCGTCCAGTGGGACCCTCATTGGATAAATTAAGATTTTTTTTAAATAAAGAATAAATAATACCTAATGGTTCCATCAATGTTCTATTTTGTCTCTCTAGGTCTGTAAATAACTTGAACTTTTTTTTGACCGAACTAATGGGATTTTTTTGTCCCTCTAGTAACATGTCAACCTAACACGAAGGGTATGGTGGAAGCGAGCCGGGCGAGCAGAGCAAGCTTCGAACCTAACCTATCCATGTCGGGGTGCCAAAACTCCCGTGCTCGCTTCGCTCGCACACGAATTAGAACTCGACAGAACTACTGGGAATCCCTAGTACCATTTGTTCTGTTGATAGAACTAGTGAGACAAAAATTCCCATTAGTTCGGCCAACAGAACTGTCCAACAGAACTACCTACTGGGAACATAATAAATATTCTTGCATAGTGTAGGTAATCATTTTTTTTTACCAATATGGAAAACAACAGTACAATACAATACAAATACACTTTATTACACGAAAGGAGAATTTACATTTTACAATACAGTAACGAATACAATTAGGCGGCCTTATCACTAAGAGCGATCCTTTCCAGACAACCTTTGAATGTAGGAGTGCAAGTTTATAGAACAGGCAGGTTGTGCAAAACAAATAGCTTTATAAAATATGAGTATTGATAATGTATATACTTATTTATACTTCGTACTATATATATATATATATATATATAATAATAATAATAATAAATATTTCGAACACTTACTCCAATCATCTAGTCCCAAACTAAGCAAAGCTTGTGCTATGGATACTAGATAACGGATACAAATAAATAAATATTTATATAAATATCCAAGACTCGGGAATAAATGTTGGTAATCATCACACAAACATTTACCCCTCGCGGGATTCGAACCCGCAACCGATGGTTTCGCTGATAGGGTCACTATCCAATACACCAATCGGTCGTCAAATATGTATGTTGGATAAGTTATGTGGTATATCAATGTTATTTATTCCGTACTTTTTTTTTGGGTATTTATTTACGGGACGGGACGGGACGGGACGGGACGAGACGAGATTATACATATAATTATACATTTGCTGTAACACCCAAATAAGGCTAGGCTATTAGTTATTATAACAGATGACTTAGTTTTGACAGAAAGATAGATATACTATATTAGATAGACAACTTATTTTTTTAATTTCTTCCCATAGTACCTCCCCGCCATTGGTGGCAGTAACTGCAAAGTTCCAGCAGGACTGTGGCCGATGCCGAGTGAGTTATACGGCAAGTTACACAATAACCCGCGGGGCCCTTTGTTCAGCTCTCCAGCGCGTGAATAGGTAGCCAGTAACACAACTGTGCTGTCTGAAGACTATTGGTTTTCTCCCCCATATGGTTAGCCTACGCCCCATATAGATATTATACAAATATAATAAACATTTTTTTCATAAACGTATTGCGGCAAGAAGTTTTATACAATTATCATTAGAGCCTGTAAAAGTATGATGAGCTTTATGGTCACATCGATATCTTTCATAACAACGTTCTTTGTATTTTATTTTTGTGTGCAATAAAGAATTTAATAATAATAATAACAAATATAGTAAATTTTCAACATGTGTAAAGAAAATCTCATGAGGCGTTTATGCGCCAATTGTGGTGGACGTTGTATTGTCTTCTCCATTGCTTCTTACGAAAGTAAAATAATGACGTTCGCGGAGGCAAAGCACTGTCTTACCATAGTCGTTGCGTGAATGCTTATATTGGCAAGGCCCTAAATGCTTAAATAACACTAAGTACATACAATCCATATAACTATTTTGTTTTTGCCATATTTACCAGTTAAATGTAAGTGAATTTAGTTATCCAGGAATTAATATAACATAGCATTTCTTCAAATACAATGAATGTGTTAACTCAATGCAAATGTATTATCCTTATCTGTGGAAGCTTTGTTGGCTAATGTATGATGCATACTGTAACAAATACTTCTGTAATATTTATAGCTGTTTGCTTTCCTTTAAATAAATAAAAAAAAAAAAAACAATAGGTTACAGTATTGTGCTCTTGTATGTCTATCACTAGTCTTACTACACTTATTAAAATATTTAAAATTGGCATCCACAAAGCGAGTCTTTTATCTACATACAAGGTAAGGTTTACGTTTATACTTCTTGAACGAAGGCTTACAGCTGTCTAGAATCCACGCGTTATCTAATACACGGATACATTTTTTCTGCAACTTGAAAGCTCTCTCATTATCAACAGAGTTACCCCATAATAATAATAAACCATAGCTTAAGACTGATGAGACGTATCCATGGTATGCTATCAATGCTGCTTCTGTAGTAACCGTTTCCCTCAGCCTTTTTAATGCGAAAACGAAGGAATCATGTTTTCCGCAAACAAGGTGAATATGAGATTTCCAGTTTAAGTTTTTGTCAATATTTATATCTAAAAATTTAAATGTATTTCTTATTTCTATTTTAGAGTCATATAATAGTATAAAATACCCAATATAGCCTTCAAAATGACCAGTACTATAGCTCTCTAAATTCAATAGTATTTACTTCATCACCATCTCTCAAATTCGACCAAAAGTAAGGCTTCAACTGTTAAATTGCACAGAGTTGTGGCACTGCTTGTGCGTACGCTGTGGGGGTCTTTATGTTCACAGTGTTCACTGTTCTAGGCCTTTGTGTTTAGTTGGAGTCGCTTCTCCCGAACCATTCAGGTGATTTATTGCATTTTGAAATAATTTCTAGAGAGGGAGAGGGTTTTTGATATTTTTTTAAGAGTGACGTCAACGATCAGCCAGTCTCTAATCCACTGCTGGATGTAGGCTTCTTCTGCATCAGTATCCATTGACCATCTGACTAAATTAATAATGTCAACAAGCTGAAGTTTGCGTGAGGCTTATTACATAGGTATAGTAATACTGTGGAAAAACTCATCCGGTATATACATAACGGATGAGTTTTTATATATAATGTTGTATGTATGTATGTATTTGTGTATTTATGTTGGGTAATTTTTCGTTTAATGTATTATTTTGGTTTTATATGATATTTTTAACATTTTTTGTTTCTTATGTTTCGTGTACACTTTATGTCTACCTTTTATATCAAATTTCGCTCTCACGGGTTTGTTGGAAGAGATCTCTTATAGAGATAAGTTCGCCCTTTGTACATTTTTCTAAAATATTTGTTAATGACCATTTCTTTGTGTGTATGTACAATAAAGTGTTAAAATAAAAAAATAAAAAATAGGTATAATAAGCCTCACGCAAACAGCTTGACATTATTATTTTTTTTTCATTTATCCAGCTCCTAATCTGTCTACCAACCAAATTTCATCCAAATTCGCCTAGCCGTTTAGGCGTGAAGCGGTAATAAATATACATACATATTGTGGTCATACGTGTATCCGGTTAACCATAAAAAAAAATATACACACACGCAAATTTTCGCATTTATAATAATTAAGTTGGGATTGAGCTTTCCTAATTCCTAAGTTCCACAGCAGACGTGTGGCTTTTGATACAGAAACATTTGATACGGAACCCCTAATTCCCACGCCATCCAATAGCTTACTATTTAAAAAACTATTCCAACCCCGCCCCCTAAATCTGTACGATTTAAAAACCAACAAACAATAACTTAAAACCTGGTATAAATTGAAGTAATAGTTGGCGGTCGCAGGTCACGTGCCGATAAGCCGTTGATAAGCTGCAGTTAACAATACTAACTCGAGTTAACGAACGCGAATTTTAATTTGTTCTGACAATTGCCCTTTGATTGAAACGATTTACAGTGAGTTGTCATTTGCAATCGTTAGAGAGAGAAAGGGTGAGATTTTATGAATAGAGTTTCACACATAAAGACGTTAAATTAAAATTCTGATAATCATAATTTGAATACTAGAAAGAAAAATAAAATTGAAATTCCACAACTTTGACTTAGCAAGAGTAGTAAGTACATCTTTTATGGGACACAGCATAAGCTATTACAATATATCTTATCTTTATTGTACACAAAATTATTACAGAAATATGCATTGTACCTATATAAAATGTACAAAGGCGAGCTTAACTCCGATAGAGTTTTCTACCAGCAAACCTTAGAGATACATAGTGTTTATTAGATTGGGCAGAAAATAGTGTACATAACAATTGAAAATTATTTTATAAAAAAAAAAATAATAATAATATAAAAACAAATATACCACACAACCTATCCAATATACATATATATATATATAGTACGAAGTATAAACAAGTATATACATTATCAATACTCATATTACGGTAAATAATTAAATAAATATAAGGAAGGGTTACTGGTTTGTATAGACACTCGCGTTAAACCGACAGGAAACTTATAGCCAAGATCGTGGCTTCAAGTTTGGGTGGGTGCCGCCAGCGTAGCTTTTAAGAAACTCAGTGTAAAACGAGTTATTACAGAATAGATGATTATTTAGGCGATAAGGTCTGATGTTAACTGAAATTCTAATTCCAGATCGTTAACTACCGTCATGATAATTGCTATTTGTTTTGTGTTTTGTAATATGTAACGAGTCACACATTATATCTTTACAATTTGATTAATATACCGGATGACATATATCGGATCGCATATATAACCCGCAGCTCTTTAAAGTCAGGTTAAATAGGCATCTTCTGGGAAAGCTCGTTCCATCGTAGACCTTATCTCGACATTAGTCCAGATTAAGGTCAAGAGCGATCCCATTCTAATTAAAAAAAAAAATTAAAAAAAATGAGTTTTTTTACCGTAACGAAAAAATAGGGCATATTAGGTAAGTGAAATAGAAGGTATTGGCATAGGTAGTTTAAAAAAAAATAGTTTAATGTTATAGCCACAGCCTGCAGTTATGTACAGTCCACCACGCGTTGACCAAGCTACCATTGGTACATTGAAAGCTTAAAATTTTAACTGGTGAAATCAAAATCAAAAATGTTTTATTTCGTAAGTTATAAGAATAACATTTGGAATCGTCATGACATACAGTTATCGCTCATTCACTAGGCAGTCTCCCCTGAGAAGAACGAGCAAGAAACTCCGGGGTTGCTCTTTTTAAATAAGTTAATACAAATATAATTTGAAATTGTTGTAAAATTTATGATTCGGTAAAGAAAAATAAGAATAAAATATACTGGATATTGCCGAGCGGTTCATGTCCACGCCTTCTTATCATCCAGATAGTCAGAAATTTTATAATAGCCTTTGGCATATATAGTGGTGGATAGTGGGATTCCAATCCACACAAAAATACAGTTACCGACTCATAGTCACACCAAGTTATCACACCAGTGTTACAAACAGGATTCTTTTTCTTCTTAGTCACACTACTAATTTTTCCACACCATTTATTCTATTTATTCCCTAACTAGTGCTGTCCTAGCCTGTCCTGTCCTGTAAAATGGAATGTCATCTGGGATGTCATCTATATTTAACTGGCGCAAGCGAGCCGGACGAGAGCGAGCGAAGCGAGCACGGGAGTTTTTGGCACCCCGACATGGATAGGTTAGGTTCGTCGTCCCTTCGTGTTAGGTTGACATTATTATATATTAGTTTGTTCCTGTTAAACCTAAATTTTCAACAGGTACAGCACTAGCAATTATAGTATAAATGGTGTGGAAAAATTAGTAGTGTGACTAACAAGAAAAAGAATCCTGTTTGTAACACTGGTGTGATAACTTGGTGTGACTATGAGTCGGTAAGGAAAAATACATCTCTTATATACTAATGGACTCAAGTGACACACACATCGTACAGTTAGTTGAGTTAAATTTGATGTATGTGAGGAATTACACATTAAATCATTGACTCTCATATTGGGTACTCACCAGCGAAATATATTACGAGTCGCCACAACACATTTATAATCGATTTGTACGATCTGTACCAAAAATAGACCACTTGTACTTCTGTGTTATAGTTTTAGCTGGAATTTTCACATGTAAAATTGTTGTGTGTGTACATTCAAATAAATGCTTATCTATCTACCATCACTGGTGGATTCAATCCGATCTTCACTATTGATTCGACATACATATAGATATATCTGTTATGTAATTCAATTCCATTAGCCAACGCTCCGTACACATTATCAAAGACAAGCCAAGACTATGCCCCCATGCATTGTAAGCACTGAAGCATTGGTACTGAAGGCATGGGACATATCTGCCGGGGTATTCAGTCTGATAGTGTCAAGTGTCTAGACATCTAACAATGGCTAGCCATTGTGATCCACTTCTCATCATGGCTAGCCATTGTTAGATGTCGGCTTGTGACGTTATCTTGTAGACCGGTATTGATTCACATCCCTATGTAATACAGGGGACCTATTTTGATTGCATCCGTATCTCTAAATGACAATACAAACGGCCGAATTAAGAACCTCTAAATTGAGACTGCTAAATTGCAGAGCCTTGAACACCGTCGCAAAGTCGCCTGTCAGTTTTTTACAGGATGCGTTTCGGGGAGTATGCGTTGGAATTACATAATCTTATATCTTCGGACCACTAGGCGTGGGGAGGGATTCCACCCGTATATGTATACTTAATACACCGAACAATCGCACTAAGTTCGACTCTTCATTCATCATCCGAACAGCCAAGGCATGGAACTCCCTTCCGGCGTCAGTCTTTCCTGAGTCCTACAACCTTGGGATCTTCAAGAGCAGAGTGAATAGGCATTTACTGGGATCGCGTGCTTCATCTTCGACTACATAGTCATTTTCCAGGTGAGATTGTGGTCAAACGCGAGTCCAGTCGATCATAAAATAACCTCCTCCTATGTACTCCGATATCTCCAAAAAAAAAGTTTTACTTTGAAGTGGCTCATTCAGTGAAGTCGGTTATGTTTTTACCCGACTGCCCAATGAAGGAGGGTAATGTTTTTCGAGTGTATGTATGACCGTTCCTTTGGCGCATCCTGTAGCCTAAACGACTTGACTGATTTCGAAATGCGGTGTCATTAGATGATTTATTTAACTTAGAGCTTTAACCGCCTTCGTCGGTCGGAGGTCCGATTCGGAGGTCGCAGGTTCGATCCCCAGCGGGGTACATGTTTAAGTACTCGGTTTGGTTGGTGGTAGGGCATTTTAAATGTCCGCCTGGCTAGCTACCACCATCTTATCTAAATCTGCCGCCAAGCAACAATGTTAATAGCATTGTTGTGTTCCGGTTGTCAGAGAAAAGATAGCCAGTGCAACAAATGTGTTGGGGTCACTATGCTTCCACCTTCGACCTCATCTTCACTTAACATCAGGTGTGATAGAGGTCAAGTACCAACCCGTTGTGCATAAAAAAAAATCTTGGTACCAGGAGTGTCATAGGATACATTTTATGGTAATAAATCCAAGATGGCGTCCGCCAAATACAAAATATGCTGTCGGGTTCATTGGTTTTTAAATACTTACTGTTAAAGGTTTTTATTTTTCACTTTTAGTAGGTATTTTAGCAAGCTTGTCAAAGCTTGTGAAAAGGTAATCGAATAGATAATTTCCCTCCTCTAAACCTAAATCCTTTCCCAAATCAACTAGTAATGGTCACATCCAATTTGCACCCGTCCAGTTGTCCCGCTAGTGCACTTAGAGCACGTCTCTCGACGGTCATCGACGCTCGGTGACGTCTAGTTGACGGCTTTAGACGTCAAAGTGACCCCCTCTATCTCTTCAAGGTGACAGTTGTTCTGCAAATGCCATGGAAATAGAGTGCTAAATGTCCTGTCATCGGTTTGATTGTGGTTCTTAGTTTTGTCCCCTCTTGGAATAATAACTCATGTCAAAGGTTCATCTGGATTACAGACGCATAAATACAGGGTGGACCAAAAACATTTGTAAATAGCAGCACTTGATTTCTCAAAAACAGCTAACTGTGTCCCTCTAAAGGGAGGAGCGTACGGGTAGCAGCGAATTTAAATTTATTTTTAGTCACGATGGAGCACTTCACGGTACGATAATCGTTACTGTAGGAAGCCAATTTAGAATTGATAATATGTATTACGCCGTGTAAGCGAGTGTCCTAATGTTAATTTATACAAAGCTTGGGTCAAGAAGTTCCAAGTAACAGGATAGACCGTATCGTTATGTAAATATAATATATATAATATATTATATTTTTTATTTTATTATTATCTCTTAAGTATTGTATTATCTTAGTTTAAACTAAATATCTTGTTATTAAGATGCGGTCTCCCAATTTAGGAGGTCCGGGTTCGAATCCCAGGCAGGCCATGTACCAATGAGATTATAAATTTATTTCAATTATATACATTTATCCGACTGCTCTCATAAGCGTTGAAGGAAAACATTGCGAGGAAACCTGCATGCCTGAGAAATTAAAATTCAAAGGCATGTGCAGTCCTTAACCCCGCATTGGGCCAGCGTGGTGGACTATGGCCCATACTTCCTCATATTCAAGGGAAGGTTTATTGTGGAATGTTTACGGGCTGATGATATACGTATAAAGTTTCATTAGTATCGGTCTATTCGTTTCGAGAAATTAGCTCTTGATAGTTTGTATGGAAAGCCGTGGGGGATAAACCCTCTTAAGTTAAGGCAAGTCGTTGGCCTACAGGGCCAGCTTAAAAACACTGACTGTCAGGTGGCCACTAGTCTGACATAATCCGCACTGGGCCCGCGTGGTAGATTATGGCCCATACCCTCTACCAGTGAGAGGGGGCTGGGCCCCAACAGTGGGCACGTGTTGTCTAGAGACTGTTGGGGATTCATCACATAAATAAAACCTGGGACTTAAAAAACAGATACAGCTGGTAGGTTACCCGACCATTGAGTACTTTTCAATTAACATAAATATTTGA
Organism: Oegoconia quadripuncta; assembly: GCA_949316235.1. Lineage (NCBI taxonomy): Eukaryota > Metazoa > Arthropoda > Insecta > Lepidoptera > Autostichidae > Oegoconia > Oegoconia quadripuncta. The sequence goes on along the minus strand of OX438748.1, from coordinate 21,618,273 downwards.
ACAAAAAATAGTTCAAGAGCTAACGCAATTTTTTATTCAAACACTTTTTAATTAATTTCTAAAACGTAGTAATTAAAAATGCAATTATGATGACTTGATTTATTGAGCACGTTTATTGTTCATTACATTATAAGTATAATTTACATTAAAATTGTCTCTCTAATCTCTATGGTTACGTTCATTCACCTCTACCGTAATGTAAGAGTATATTTACAAAATAATTAGTTTTTTATTCACTATTGAACACTAAGTATAATTAAGAGTATTTTGTTTAAAATGTTTTACAGAATGCTTATCATTGTTTTAAAAATCTACGTCTTGCTGGAGATTTTATAAATATTTGATTACGTACAGCGAAAAATTCAGGTAACTTTTTAAAATTATTATGAATATTTATTTTATTAAATTATTGCATTAAATAGATTAGTGTTATATGGAGCAGCAATTCATTTTACATTGCATGAGCTGCTAACTCGTTTGTCGTGGCAAAAAGACATTCAGAAAAAATCTTCCAAGAAATACCTTTTAAATAGTAGATCCAGAGATTATAGTGATTTTATTTGAAAAAAAAAATAGAGTAGTTCATTTACTCATTCTTACAAAACATCCTTCATTGTTAATCTAGAAGGTTTTTTAACACAATTATTATTATCTTTTATTATAAGCTTGCAATTCCATGACGCTCGAAACATTATCAAAGGCAATATAATTGTAAGAAATTTGATACAATAATTTCCATAATTATGAATTTCATATATAAATATCTCGTAATAAGTATTTGAATTATGTCTCGAAAATTTCTGTAATTGTACATTACTTAATTAATTATATTTTAGAAATATGTTAGGATGTTTTACGCCTAATTCACTGATAGCTACTTCATTTAAAAATACACACTAATATTATAACATAAAAAAGTGTGTGTATATCTGTTTCATGTTAAACCCTCGGAACCTGTTATATTGAAATTAGGCAGAGAGGTAGCCTGAAACCTAAGAATAAACCTAAGGTGAAGCTGGCACTCAGTAGGAACAATTTACGCATTCTCACAAGGGCACTAACGGGACACTGCTGTCTGAGCAAACACATGCTCAACATAGGGCTCCGAGAAACAGGAATGTGCAGACTTTGCCTCCTCGCAGAGGAAACACCTGCACATCTGCTGTGTGAATGTGGCCCGCTAATGCGTAAACGTAATATCCACCTGGGCAGCCACTTATTACACCCGGATGAGATAAAAACCATCGGTGCCAGGAAAATTATCCAATTCCTCAAAGAGGCAAACCTGAGCAACGAACTGTAGGTTAGTGGCGATCACAATAGATCGGCAACGGTCGCAGTGATACAGGTCTCCGATGACCTGCAACAGCCACACACACATACAATACAATACAAAGGTGAAGCCACGGGCGAGAATCTAGCGATAAAATAAAATTTAAGCACACTCTGTTGGTCCAATGACAACTCCAAGCCAAAAATGCCTTATCGCATTTAACTGTCTTAAATAAATGTGCAATTTAGCTTGCAAAAAATCTTACAACTTTTCATAAGAATAGACAACCTCTACTTAATTGATTTTTCAAAATCTTTCGAAAACCAATTATATGTATATTATAAGTGGACTAATAAAAATGCCTCTGTCTGTATTTCTAAACGTACTTAAATTCAAGTACAGTCACGAACAAAACCAGTTTCAAGGTTCCACTATAATTTTATTTACTTTCAAAAATTGGGTAATGTTTACGTATTAGGTATCCGTTTGTCCTCTAAAACTATTTATTAATATATTTTATTTACAAATATTAGCGTCAAACGCTATGATGAAATATTCCAATACAATTAAGTGGCATATAAAATATACATAGTAAGAGCGTATACAGGTGCAACTATTATATTAATTATTTTATAATAATGTAGCTAATTTATTTACATAGTGATAGTAATCCATGTCTTAGCGAATGAATAGGTTGATCAGATTTGGGTTTAACTGTCTATCCCATATTCAAAGATTTGGGGCACGTAACTTGGGTTTGACTCAAAATATGTACTTGATAAATATCACATCAATCAAATTCAAATATTTAGGTATTTTAAAATTGATCAACCTTTCGTTTCTAGTGTATCATTGGACAAAATAAAAATATAAATCACGCCATATCTGCGCATTTCCACGCAGACGTAAATGTAATAGATTCACTACTAAAACTATATTATAACTACACAATTCAAGACAAAATACTTATGCCATTATTTTGTTACCAAACGTCGTCAATTATTAGAAATTATTTAAATAATATTTTATTTTACATTAAAAGTTATGGCATTTCCTATGTAAGCTTACTACAGCACGGTTTTTCTGAACGTCAGACAACGTTCTCGTGCACAGTTAGCTGCAGAGACACATGACATGACATCGAGACATAACAAAAACCACTACGCTAATGCTCGAATGCTCACAGTGGAATTCAGCTATTTTGATAATGTCAAAAGCAGAATGCTCAAATCGTGCCCAAAGAATAAAATTGTACCACTGTAATTTATATGTATATTCAATACTAGCTTTCCTCCCGCGACTTCGTCCGCGTGGAAGATTTTATCAAAATACAAACAACAAACTTTCATCCCCTATTTTATCCCCTTGGGGGTAGAATTTATCAAAATCCTTTCTTAGCGGATGCCTACGTCATAACATCTACCTGCATGCCAAATTTCAGCCCGATCCGTCCAATGGTTTGGGCTGGGCGTTGATAGATCACTATGTCAGTCACCTTTGAGTTATATATATTTAGATTTTCAGCAGTGGAAGTTCTGTGGCTGATATGATGATTCAATATTTTAAATGAAGACTGGCATTAGGTAATGCTGCAAACCTCAGTTCTGACACGAAGATATTATTTTCTTGATTTGTATCAACAAGTCCCACTAAATTGTATACATGAATAACAATGAAGTTATTTAAGTGTCTTGAGCACAATTTTTTGGTTTCATCAAATCGCTGAATCACTGTGAGGATTCTAGACGTCCGTGCCTCAAAAATCGCTTGTTAGATGACCAAGTCAAATAAATCCTCAGTAATCCAGTCCAAACTTACAACACAGTCCAATATTTAAGGTACCCCTAATCGGAAAATCCATCATTATTCGTATTATCAGATGCTGGTGACGTGCCCGGGGAAGGAACCTGAAGCTGCCTCCCGTACATCAGCTCAGAAGGAGGCATGAAGGACGACAGATACTCCGGAGGGGGCCTGATCACTGTCGGCAAATACCCAGTTCCACTATACGGTGGAGTCAAGAATCTTCTAGAAGGTGAAAATTTAAAACTCTGATTCGTTAACGGAGAAAAGGCGGATTTGGATTGGTAACTCTGCATGTACGGGGGAGATTCCTGGGTCATGTTGTATGGAGATGGATTATCAGGTCCGTTGATCATCATGTCCATAGCAGCGACCACGTCGCCTTTACATCTAGTCAGGATAGCTTCAATTTCATGTCGACCACGCCGTGGAAACACCTTAATAAGAACATCTATTGGAGATTTCTGGTACGAAGATGTGGTGTCTTCAGTAACTGGCTCAGGTATACTCTCCTTCCTATCGCGTCTAAACATTTTGTACTTAAAATCAGGGTTCTCCCACTTCTCTTCTTCTTCTTTTTTCACTGGCATCTCCTCTCTTGGTTCTTTCAGGGAAAGATTTTCAGGGGTTAGGGATGCCTCTGATTGGTCTTCAAGTTCTTCTTCAACGTTTAGCTCATGGTCTGAGGGCGATCGAGGGGGCGGAGTGGCGAGAGGAGGGGTGGGGGCGGGCGTCTTCAACTCCTGCGTCTGGTCGTTAGGTGGTGACGGGCTGGAGTGGACTTCTGTAATGCGAGCGCGTTTTTGAACTGTGAACAAGAAATATTGTTTTAGAGTTTTCAGCCTGGAACTGGAACTTTTTTAAAATATCTCGCATTAGGGTGTTGTGGCATTAGCAGTCATTAGAGCCAAGAAACCGTTACCAGGTTCTCATAGCACAGTGTAACTTAGTTAAGACCAAATAATTATAATATATTATTTGTAATATTCAAAGGCAAAAATCACGCAGCTCTAAAATCCCGACAGATCCATTACATCATAAGGTGTAGATATTAGGACTGTCAAAACGATTTTATCTGTTTACATCAAATACTCTTGTGGAATGTTATTTTTATTTTTTATAAGCACAACGGGTTCGTACTTGACCTCAATCACACCTGATGTTAAATGATGATGAGGTCGCAGGTGGAAGCGTACTGACCCGAAAACCCCAACACATTTGGGGGACTGGCTATCTTATCTCTGACAACCGGAACACAACAATGCTATTAACATTGCTGCTTGGCGGCAGATTTAGATAAGATGGTGGTAGCTAGCCAGGCGGACATTTAAAATGCCCTACCACCAACCAAACCGAGTACTTAAACATGTACCCCGCTGGGGATCGAACCCGCGACCTCCGAATCGTAAACACAATGTTGTATACATTGAGCCACGGAGGAGGTTATGATATCTATATATATTGAGGTCTTTGGTGGCAGCAACTACTCTACAGGGGGGGACTGAAAATCAGCAACACTGCTGAGTCCCTACCCATTCATCACAATACTGTGGTTCTCGATTCTATGTATGCTTGTGTTTTTTTTTTCTTTTTTGTGATGAATAAATACGTTTTATTATTTATTTATTATTTATTATATAGAAAATCGTATATGGCGTAAACATTGCGTATAGCTTTATTATTATTTTTCGGCTTTGGAAGTGGGTTGGTTGAGTTTATAACCCTGTTAGTATTGAAATACTATAGAAAACTTTAAACATAGATAGTATAGATTATCATTAAAGTAACACAAGTTGTTGCAAGACTTTTCAAAATTTTGTATTTTATATTGTTCATCGGTACACACATTTATCCAACAGGGCGTTGTACATTTTGTACGAGACCACTGAAAATAAATGCTGTATTTTAAAAAGTCATAAAAATAACACGAAATCTATGTTAAGATGATTTCAGTGAGTTACAAAATAAAACCCTGTATATGCCTTATTGTAACCTATCTATTGAAACTTCTCCGGTAATAAGACAAGTAAATCAGCGCTGTACGGAATCTTGTTTCTGGTGCAGCACAAACTGAGCCGTTTCTTGTTGCCCAATATTTAAGTAGCATTTAAGTATGTACCCACATTGTATAGATCTGAGGCCATAAATATTTTTTATGACTACCACATCCTTTAGCCATAGATTCTTCATTTTTCTCGGTCCCTTTATTTACAAAAAAATGCATAACACCCTCTCTATATTCTCCCTAAACAAATATGGCTGTAAGAAAATAGTCACACGGTCGCTTCAAAATCTCTCATATTCTGAGTTCGAAGATCTCTTACATCCAATCACTTGATATACTCATTTACACATATTCACCCATTACACACTGTGCTCAGTAGTTTTTCCGAATGCATAATGCATGATGATAACTGATCCAAAGATTTTATTGTAGGGCTGGGCACCCACATACACTACTCAAATCAAAACATACACTCAAATCATAATACACAAACTAGTCAGTAGCAGCTTTATTCATTGCACACTTTATTATTGTGATGATCACTAATGGATACCAATGTTGTGTATCACCCAGTTGGCAATCAGCAACTACTAATATACAGTTGACGCTATAGTACAGGTTTAGACCCATTTTAGCGTCAACTACTCCCTCGTATGTTTCTTGGCCTCAGATCACTCTCTAATGTTATTAATTAATTACATACATTGTAAAATATTTTTAACAGATTGTACTTTTAAGTAGGCTTTCAGGAAATAAACATTATTATTATTTATTATTATGAAGACCGATTGGTGTAGTGGATAGTGATCCTGTCAGCGAAACCAAAAGTTGCGAGTTTAAATCCCGCGAGGGGTAAATTGTTATGTGATCAATACGAACATTTATTCCCGAGTCATGGATGTTTATATAAATATGTATGTATATTTATCCGTTATCTAGTTTCCCTAGTACAAGCTTTGATTAGTTTGGGACTAGATGATTGGTGTAAGTGTTCGAAATATAAAAAAAAAAGAAAACATCCGATTGGTCCAACACACTATACATAGTATTGGTATTAACCGCCACAATTATTTTGTTATTGTTGTTCTATTATCGACAAAGCTTTTGAAAACATTAAAAAGACAAGTATTAGATTATATTTTTCTGGTTATATGAAGCTTATATCATTGATGTAAAATATGTTATTTCAAAACACCTACCATTATTTTCTAGATTTGTTATTAATTCAAATTTTCGTAAAAATTATAAAGCAACATGCAATAAGAATAAAGAATTTGTCCCTTCTAAAGGTTCTCTTGTGAAATCCGCGACAAAGGACGCCCTCTGAAACATTTTACGTTTTTAAAGTCAAAAAATGGTATAAATACGTTCAAAGCATGTCCTCTAAGTAAAGCGTGCTGCTCTCAAGCACATCTCAAGTAGGAAAATAATAGTCATCCACAAAGGTATAAGCAAAGAAGTTCGAAATAAAATGACTTCACAAACAGTAAAGAAACAAAAACAAGTCTCTGTACAAAATAACGTAATTGCCGTAAATAAATTTGAATGTTTACTTGTTTATTCCATTGAAATACAAATTACATTAAAAATACACATTTTTATATTATCAAAATTGTTTTCATTTTGGGGATCACATTAATGTTTAATATCAATCAATTAATGACAAAAAACCAGATAATTCAAACTCAAACATTTTAATTTTGGACGAATACATCCGTAAGTGTTAGTTACAGGAGGAAAATTAATTGAGGTCAAGACGAACCCGTCGTGCATTAAAAAAAAAACTAAAAGTTGGACTAAAACTAGAAAACACTAAAAACAACGAGGCTCTGCAACAACAGCAGCTTGCAGCCGCATCCACCGGGCCCACAGCGAGTGTCCCAGCTTGCTGGGACTCTCGCCCATTAGCCCATTGGGGCTAACACCCTCACGATGATGTCCGTCTTAGTAGAGACGCTACGCTTTCTCATAATTGTAAAAAAGCAATCCCATTTGCGCCTCAGCTAACATGTCAGATGCACTGCAGTATTGTGGCAGTTCAAACAGCATCCTGAATGCATTACAGCGCGATGTATACCCGCTCAGTGTAGTTGATTGCACATGTAGAATATTTCATAATACCTACAACGTTACATAAAATACTAAATTTACAAATTAAAGTCCTAAAACCTATAAAATCATTTATTTATGTCGACTGGCATATAGAAACTTTGGCCGCATCTCATGTCAATTCGACTCCTTGAATGCCGGCACGGTGGCGGCCTCCGCTGAATAACTCAAACGGCGAAGATATGCAGAACTCTGAGAGGGCTAAATCGTTGCGAAGTTTGGGGTGGATACATTGGGTTCATGGAGACCATAAGCGAAAAAATTTGCATAGGAGTTATCTACGCGTTTGGTCTGATATATCCGGCGACAAAAGGGTTGCGACCTACCACTCTCAAAACATTAATATTGCGAATCAAAATTATATATAAAAATATTTTTCCAATACAATAATAATAGTAATACTGTTCCAAAGTGAGGTATTATAATTTTCGAGCACTGTGCCTATGTGCCATGTGATGTCTGTGGTGTTGTAGAGTCAAAAAGACTAAACCAATTGGAAACGGTTTTTTATTTGGAAAGCTAATGGATCTTAGTCATGAAAATAGCTTTCAATATACATAGTTGGTTTAATCTGGGTGATAGACATTATTGCTTCTCTCGGGAGTGTCTAGATTTTTTAATTGATTTGATATAATCATCTTTCGTGATAGTATTATGTGTATGTAGGTTTAATATATTTTTCGGTCGGTTTTTTTTTTCCCGGTTTTTCCCGACACTTACAACCTTGGGATCTTCAAGTCTAGAGTGAATAGGCATTTACTGGGTGCGCGTGATACATCTTCGGTTACATCGTCACTTTCCATCAGGTGAGATTGTAGCCAAACGCGAAACCAGTTTTTAATAAAAAAAAAAATATATATGTTATATTTTATGTTATGTATTTATATCGCAGTACGTAGGTATATTATCATCATCAGCCCGTAAACATCCCACTGCAGGGATATAGGCCTTCCCTCATATATGAGATAGGTATGTATATTTATTATGTTTAATGTAAGTTTATTATTTGGTTAAATTTTCATTTTATTTGGCTTATTATTCGTTGTAGTATTTTTTCTGGCTGGAAGAGACCTCTTAAACAGATAAGTCAACCTTTGCACATGACCTATTGTTTGTACTCTGTTATATGTAATTTTTAGTGCAATAAAGAATAAAAAGCATGCTCATTAGTCATTTATTGGGAATGTTAGAATGAACTAAACAAATCAGAAACTATTTCTCGAAAAAAAAAAATCAGTAAACAGTGAGTACAGTCGCGCGAAAAACCCATTGTGTCCCGAGCAATTAGAAAGCAAGTCGGTTCCGTTCGCGTGTGCGAATTTAATGGCGAAGTTATTGTTTTTTAAAGGGCCGCGGGGTGAGGGGCGGCACGAGGCGGGCTCTAGTGGTTTCCTATAACGCGTTGAAATCAATTCGATAACAGTCGGAGTCGAATCACTGAAGTGTGAAGTTTTGTGTTTTTGCGAATAATTATATTTGTCAGGAACTAGGTACCTAGCTATTTCTGATCACGCATTTCGATGACGACCTGTTTGGCGTAGTCAAAAATCAAAATCAAAAAAATGCTTTATTTTTTAATGCTTTATTTATGTTATAATATTTCATTATTAATTGTGAAATAGCCTGGTTATGCGAACGGGCTGGTTATGTCCATGATTGTTTATCATCTAAATAATCTGATATTTTATAATATGCTTTCTTAATAAGTTTCTGTTTTATAGTATCTTTAAATTTATTGAAAGGAAGATTTTGTATATCAACAGGAACTTTATTGAAAAAGCGTATACATAACCCTTTGAATGAATTACTGACTTTGTGGAGGCGACTTATGTGAACTGCAAGTTTATCTTTATTTCTTGTATTGACATCATGTTTATCACTATTTTTCCTAAATGATGTTATATTTTTTTGACATATATTAGATTTTCAAAAATGTACTGTGACGAAAAGGTTAGAATATTATACTTTTTAAATCTGTCTCTAAGTGACACTGCAGGTCTCAATTGATAAATTGCGCAAGTAGTTAGCAACTCTGACCGCTATACCAAAAGGTTGCGGGTTCGAATCCCGCTAGGGGCATTGTTTGTGTGATGAATACGGACATATGTACCTGAGTTATGGATCTTTTTCATTTATAATACGTATTTATTTACAAAAGAAAATGTATTTATGTAGTATATCAACCACCTAGTATTCACAACACAAGCCTATAGTTGCTTACTGTGGAACTAGATGGCGCTGTGTGTATGTCTAAGGATATTTATTTATTTCAACAACCTTACATTCCATTCAGGCCCAGTGCGGATTGTTACCTACTTATTTTAAATGTAGTATATTAGTTATAGTTAGTGTAATGCAATGAATATTTTTAAATTCTAATTACAAAAGTGAAAAAAATATAGATAGATAGATAGATAAATCGTTTATTTGTCACTCCAATCACACACATACATAAAGTTTAAAGAGTATTTCTTAAAACAACTTAAAAAGTAAATACTAGGTACAGAACAACCAAAGCATGTGTGTGCTGCAGCAGGACAAATGGGTCACAGCTCAGTGTGTGAGATTGTCCAAAGAACAAAACACTGATTTTCAGCTATTACCCGAGGAGGATTATAGGTACAGTGCAACATAAATAAATAAAAACAATGCTGCATTAGTGTTGTTAAACCTGCATGGTTTCAATTTTAGTTTTACTTTATTCTTTTTCTAATAGAACACCCTGTCATTTATTAAGAAGTATATTTTAAATATTTTTTGATATTCTTTTGCCGTGTCTCCTTGTATACACATTAAAATGTCACTGCTTACCACACTCTGTGATTTCTTTTCTTTTAGCGAATCAGAGAAGAAATAGAAGGTTATGGCCCTTTTGTGATATTTTTAAAGAAGTGTGTAATTTATTTAATCTATTAGAAGTACGTAGAGCTATGTCCAATCGTAAAGAAATGACATCACCGGCAACTCTACCGGTGGCCACGACTTCAGGAGCTCGTCCCTATATTGTGACGACGGGAGCTTCTCAAATAGAAAAATTAGAAGGAGCGAAAAACTATGGCACATGGGCATTTGCAATGGAGATGCACCTAGTTGACTGCGATCTTTGGAGCTACATCGACAACCCTGAGCAAATGCGAGAATCACAAGAGGCAAGTGAATTTAAGCGATTTGACTTGAAAGCACGAGCAAAAATTTGCTTATCTGTCAAGAGCTGTATATATCCAATCATCCAAGGGAGCTCTACAGCGGCAGATACTTGGATCAAGCTGAAAGATACATACGCTGACAGTGGCCTGCTTAGGCGTTTAAATCTTTTGAAGAAGATGTTCAATTCCAAATTGTCAACATACAATTCAATGGAAGAATATGTCAATACCATCAGGAGTACACAGCAACAATTGTTGCAAATTAATTCAGCTTTGGACGAGGAATTCGTGGGGATAATAATGCTTACGGGTTTGCCTGATCACTTCAATCCTCTCGTAATGGCATTCGAGAACTCTGGCTCGAAAATAACAGCTACCCTGCTACTAAAGGAGGAACAGCGCAAGGACCCTTATAGTAACAAATCTTCAAATGCTTTGGCTGTCAAACATCAATCTACATCAAAATTCTGCATCTACTGTAAGAAGCAAGGTCATGTAGTATCTGAGTGCCGAAAGCGGAAAGCCAAGCAACCTAAGAAGATTGTAGTAAATAGTAGTAATAATAGTAACCACTCTACTAATTACATAACAGATATAACACTTTCATCCTCATTTCATTCCCTTCCCTCAGGTACTGATAAGGACTCATGGTATATTGATTCTGGTGCAACTACTCATATGTGCAACAGGAAAGATTGTTTTACGAGTCTCTCCAGACTAATTAAGCCTGTTACAGTTGCCAACAATGACCAAATCCTAACCGAAGGTAAAGGTAATGTTCATTTAAATGTTTCTAATAATATTAATAAGATTTCAGATGTCCTGTATGTATCTCAACTAGCTACAAATTTATTGTCAGTTAGTAACCTAGTTCAAAAAGGATTTGTAGTTTTATTTTCTTCCAAAGGCGCCTCTATCCTCTTAAAGGACGGATGCAAAGTTAGCGGTAAAGTCGTAGCTTCAGCCTCTAACCACAACGGCATGTACAAGCTTGACGTATGCGAAACTGACATGCAAGCTCATTTGACTACTTTCAAAGAGACTGCATCACTATGGCATAGACGCCTTGGCCATCTAAATGTCAAAGCTATGAACCTTTTAAAAAATAAATCAGTTGGCATAGACTATACTGGTAATTTATGTGAAACCTGCATACCATGTCTACAAGGTAAATTAGCGAAAAAACCGTTTAAAAAATCCAAAAGTAGGTCTAATAACAAATTAGAATTGATTCATTCGGATCTATGCGGACCAATGAGTACGCATTCATGGGGTGGTGCCCTATATTTACTTACTTTTACTGATGATTTTACACGCAAAACTTTTGGATACCTTTTAAAAACGAAAGGTGAAGTTTTTTCTAAATTTATTGAATTTAAACATTTTGTTCAAAATCAGACAGGTCTTAAAATTAAAATATTACGCTCGGACAACGGTCGTGAATATATAAATGGACCGATGTCAACCTTTCTTAGGGAAAACGGAATCATTCACCAAACGTCTGTTCCGTACAATCCACAACAAAACGGTATTGCCGAAAGGGTAAATCGGACTGTCATAGAAAAGGCTAGAGCCATGTTACATGACTCAAAACTACCTAAAGCGTACTGGGGTGAAGCTGTAAACACAGCAATATATCTAAAAAATCATTCACCCACTCAGGCTTTAAAAAACAAAATTCCTGAGGAATTATGGTCCGGAAAACTGGTTAACCTTTCGCACCTACGTGTCTTTGGTTGCGAAGCACACATGCTCGTACCAAAAGAAAAACGTACAAAACTCGAGTCAAAAACTCAAGTTTGTACTTTTGTAGGGTACTCTACTGAGTCCAAAGGTTATCGTCTGATTGATCCCCAGAACCCAAGAGCAATAATCATTGCTAGAGATGTTGTCTTTATTGAAGACAAATCAAACATTGTAGAACCCCAGAAAATTGATTTACTTGGTTCATCCACTACTCCCGAACTAATCGAAGTGCACTTTCCAGTTTCTCAAGTTGCTCAGCCAGGACAATCCTCTTCATTAAATAGCAGTGCTAATAGTGAAGAAACTTCACAAGTTTTAGAAAGCGATCAGTCTGAAATTCCTCAAACGGAGTCAAACAATATTTTCACAGGTCCATTAGAAACTCCTGTAGAAATTCAACCAGATGTCGCTGAAAATGCATTTAGGAGATATCCTCTAAGAGAGCGAAATCCACCAAAGAGATTTCCTGAAATTGCGAACTTAACCAGTGACTGTGAACCAGAGACTTATAAAGAAGTTTTAGATAACAGTCACAAACAAGATTGGTTAGAAGCAATGAATGCAGAATATAATTCTTTAATGAAGCATGGGACATGGATACTGGTCGATAGACCAACGGACAGAAAACCAATTAAAAGTAAATGGGTCTACAAAATTAAAAAGAATACAAACGGAGATATAGTCAAGTACAAAGCCAGACTTGTGGCAAAAGGATTCACACAAATATATGGTGTGGACTATGGCGAAACTTTTTCTCCCGTAGCTCGACTATCATCAATTCGTTTATTACTGGCGTTTGCTGGACAATTCAACGTCCAGTTAGACCACCTTGACGTGGAAACAGCCTTTTTAAATGGTGATCTAGACGAGGAAATCTTTATGGAACAACCTGAAGGCTTCCAATTTGACCGCAAAGATAAAGTCTGCCTACTTAAAAAGTCGCTCTATGGACTAAAACAAGCTCCGCGACAATGGAACCTAAAAGTATGTGAAGCCATGGCCAAACTCTCGCTAACTCAAGCATCAAGTGAACACTGTATATACTATAAACGAGATGGAAATGATCTAATCGTGATAGCAGTCTTCGTCGATGACTTCTTCATCCTCAGTAATAGTTCTGTCATGAAGGAAGACTTTAAAAGTAAACTGAAAAAGTTATTCATCGTCAAAGACCTTGGTCCACTTCAAGATTGCTTAGGTATGCGAGTAAAACAAAGTAATGGTGGCATTACTCTCGACCAAACTAAGTATATAGAAAAGTTGATCGAGAAGTTCGGAATGACTGATGCTATTCCTGTAACCACACCCATGGAAGCTGGTATGAAGTTGACGATCCCAGCTAAGGAAGATGAAAAAGCCGACTTACCGTACCAACAGCTTATAGGGTCACTAATGTACATTTGTATTGGTACACGACCAGATATATCTTACGCTGTATCATATCTGAGTCAATTCAATGTACATTACGGGGAGGTGCATTGGAAAGCTGCAAAACGGGTACTTAGGTATCTGAAAGCCACCAAACACTTAAAGCTCACGTTCAGCAATAATGGTGAGAATTATCCTACAGGCTATGCTGATGCAGACTACGGCAGTAACATCATAGATAGGCATTCCTATACCGGTTACGTCTTCATGATGAATGGTGCCTGTATAACATGGGAAGCGAGGAAACAGCGTACACCCGCACTCTCCACTACAGAGGCCGAATACATGGCTCTAGGTGAAGCCTGCAAAGAGGCGATCTACCTAAGAACTTTGATTAAAGAAATCTTTGATGTAATTCATCCCATCACCATTTACTCAGACAATCAAAGCTCACTAAAGCTAACACGCAATAACACATTTCATGCTCGCACAAAACACATAGACATCAGACATCATTTTATACGCGAACTTTCACAGCAGGATGTCAACCTACAGTACCTACCCACCAATGACATGACAGCTGACATCCTAACTAAACCACTATCAAAAATTAAACACTGTAGATGCACTACGTCATTAGGTTTAAGTTAGATGTACAGTTAAGTTAGGTTTTATAGGTATGTAAATTATTAGGTACTTCTGTGAATAGTTATATACAGGTTGATGTTTTTAGTTTTGTGTATTATATTTGTTTAGTGTGTTCTATGAGTGTATAGTGTATAGTGACTTTGATACTGATTTATACAATCCCTTTATTTGTACATTGTAGATATGTATACAGGGTGTTCCATTACGGGGAGGTGTTAAACCTGCATGGTTTCAATTTTAGTTTTACTTTATTCTTTTTCTAATAGAACACCCTGTCATTTATTAAGAAGTATATTTTAAATATTTTTTGATATTCTTTTGCCGTGTCTCCTTGTATACACATTAAAATGTCACTGCTTACCACACTCTGTGATTTCTTTTCTTTTAGCGAATCAGAGAAGAAATAGAAAGTGTAAATGATAAAATTAGTACAGTATAGAAATAAAGAAATGTGTTGTATGTATGAGTTGTTGAGTGATAGAAATGAACATCAAATATATTTATATTGCATGCATGCATTAACCGCCTCCGTGGCTCAATGTCAACAACATTGGGTTTACGATTCGGAGGTCGCGGGTTCGATCCCCAGCGGGGTACATGTTTTAAGTACTCGGTTTGGTTGGTGGTAGGGCATTTTAAATGTCCGCCTGGCTAGCTACCACCATCTTATCTAAATCTGCCGCCAAACAGCAATGTTAATAGCATTGTTGTGTTCCGGTTGTCAGAGATAAGATAGCCAGTCCCCTAAATGTGTTGGGGTTTCCGGGTCAGAACGCTTCCACCTTCGACCTCATCTTCACTTAACATCAGGTGTGATTGAGGTCAAGTACCAACCCGTTGTGCATAAACAAAAAAAAAATGCATGCAAAAAAAAAACTATAATTTTATAGATTTTTTTTTGCAATGTACTGAAATTAAGAAATTTTGACAATAATTGTGACTTTATTGTCTTACAGCAACCGCCACCGCCTCACGATGTTTCTTTGGAACTTTGTAACTTTTGGAACGATGTAACTTTTGGAATTCAAGAATTGATATTTTTAACAGTTTTCTAAATGTGTTATAGGTACCTACTGCAACGGTATCAATAATTATTATTTTCAATCCCCGACGAAAAACTACTGGTGTTATGGTGTGTAACGATGTTGTGTGTATGAAACACACTGTTCAGTCTTTGTCCGGATGTATCTCAATATTGCGTAGACCGATTAGAGTGCGGTTTTTATATTTAAGAATAAACTAGTGAAAAGGCTCGTAGCCATGGTTGCTTTGCACAGCTGGACGATATTAATATTTTTAGTAACTTGGGGTCTTCTACATTAATTTATATTATAGTCTTATAGTTGCAATATTCTACTGTGCTAAAAACAATATTTCAGTGAACCCATGACTACTCTACAAATTTGGAAATTGTAATACATACATATGTGTACATTCTTCATATACATCAAACTTAACTCAATAACTGTTTATGTTATGTGTGTCAGTTGAGTCCATTAGTACATAAGAGATATATTTACGGTCTACCAGATGGCATTTTTGTGTGGATTGGAATCCCACGGTCGACCTGTTAATATATTGAGCGTTCAATGTAGGTACAATGGTTAATTGGTCAACGTGTGGTGGACTGTGCATAACTGCAGGCTGTGGCTGTAAATCAGCGGCCGCTGGTTCCCAGCGACCATATGCTGAGTTACAAACCTTTTTGTCATAATTACAAAGTCATTTTATATTTTACTTTTTACTGTTTTCTTGGCAATAAAAGATTTTTATTATATTATATTTGATATTTGGCGAATTTTATATATTTTATAGCCAAAAGATGGATAACCTAAGAACACTTAAAAGATTATTTAATACAATTATTACAACAAAAAAGCACGGAGACGGAACAATATGAAATCAAAACTCCAACAAAACCATTGAAACGATTTAACATCATATCGAACAGACACTAGGCTCAAGTGTACCAATTCAGCGAACACAAAGATCAGTGTAAAGCGTTTTGTAAGAAAAAACCGCACAAAGAAAAGAAAAATGTACCTCCTTTTTTATTCAAGCACTCTGCATAAAAGGTACGCCCTCGCTCACACAAAACAGACCAAAAAATTTCATTAAAATAATACTCCATTTCTTTTTTATTTGCGCAACACAAACACACTTTTCGTTTATGAATTACTATAAAAGAAATACTGGCCATTTTGAATCTCATTATGTGGGAGGGAGCGGGATGGAAATAGTGTTTTATTTGAGTATGAAAGGGATTTATGTTGGTATAGAATTATAGAGACATCTGCTTGTAAATAATGCTATATAATAATAAACGTTGAGTACCATTGTGTACCGTTATTTGTGTATTTCTATTTTGAGAGTAGTTTCATTATGGCTTGATCAATAAATGCAAGGGGAGGAGGATGGGTCAATTGAAACACACCTACTGTTATTATCTCTCATGTTTGGCTTGCAATATTAGCGCTAATATGATTGTTTTACTGTAATCTATTTGTGTTATTTATACAATAAAGAATATATTATATATAGTATAAAACGGTGAACGATATACATAATTAAGAAAGCAACCACATTTGGAATTATAATCCTTCCCAGATTACCTAACTTGTAAAATTATATTCTGTTTTTCAATGTAATTTACAAGTACAAGTTTACAAGTACAATTCTAATAGACTGATAAAGGAAAGCTTATATATTTTAATAATCATCCCTCATCTATTTATTTTTAAAGAAATGACGTACATGTTTTTATGCATAATGGATTAGCGCTTAACTTCACTCACATCTGATGTTAATTGAAGATGAGATAGAAGGTGGAAACGCATTTACCCGAAACACTTACTTATTTGGAGGCCTGGCTGGTTATCTCAAACGGTCAGAATTCAACAATTAAAATTTGTGTCTTGCGGCAGACTTAGATGTGGTAGCTGGTCAAGCAAATATTATAAAATGCCGAACCACCCATCAAAGAAAGTAACGAGTACTATGTTTTTGATTTTATGTTGGTTATATTAAGCTGGATAAGTTCCTAACCAACTGGTCGGAGGAGGCCTGCAATAGAGAGCCGTGGGGAGAGAGGAGGGAGGCCTTTGCCCAGCAGTGGGACAGTATGGGCTCCTAATAATAATAATATATTAAGCTACAGAGGTGATTATGATTAAGTTTTTCATTCTAGCATAAAGTAATACGTAATGTACTGTTTTATAATTGTTAACCCAGTGGTAATTGTCAAACCTTTTGTTACCTGTACCAAAGTACTTGCAGGAATATTATAAAGATTTACCATCCAGAATACACAAAAATCAACGCATGTTACTTCATTTAATGAGTTAACCTCTCAATCATCGTACTCAGTTCATGAAACATCGGTCCGCATGATGACAAATACTATGGAGTTGTCCAAAATTATTTGCAGTCGTGCATCGATCTCACAATTGTAAAATTTATATATTGAGTGATTACTTTTTCGCACACTTGATCCAATTGGATCGGTTTATCTGAATGACATAACCGCTTGTTCACCCTAGTTCCCTAGTTATTTATCACTTGAGTGAAGTCAATTATTATATTTTTTGCAGCATATCATTCGAGTGCATATTTTTATGTAAGCGAAACCCTACTTTTATATTTTATAGGCTTGTTAGATTTATTATGAGTTACTATCTGTATTGTTACTATGGGCTGACAATAATCTAGAATTCAAATACATCAAGCAAAGGCCGAGTTTACTAATTCCTGTCTGCCTACACGACAATTGCCTGTTGTTCATCGATGATTTACTGCTATGTTTATAACACTGGTCGAGAACTCCAGACAAACACAGCATTGTATTGTTCTAAAGAGATGACATGCGGTTATGATAGCTCGAGAGCTGCTGTACAAACTAAAGCTTCGAATGAGTAATTCAGAGACACCTTTAGTTAATTTTGCTGTGGAATAATATACTAGATACTTATCACATAAACCGCTAACACATCATAATATGGCGCATGTCAATGTCAGCAAAAGTAGGAGATCGATAACTTTAGCAAAACTTGGCAACACTCACAGCCCTTTGGAAATCGACTCGCGATCTCAGCAAACAAATCAGAATAGCACCTAGTCCAATAAGCGAACGATTATAATAGAACGAAAGTTTTCTTAACAGTAAAATGTAGATATTATTTATATTATAATATATTAAATTAAAGTGACTACAGTTAAGTCGCGGTAGATACTGTAGAAATTATACTTTCAAAGAAGTATTTGATCGTTTATTTCAAAAGAAAATAATTTTTGAAGTTCTTAGTATCTCAGGCGATGTAATGTTTATAGTGCTAACTTTAATCATTTTACTTATCAAAGCATAAAAGATTTTTTCATATGATGAAAGTATCATTTAAAAACGTCACATTTTTTAAATTAACATTAAAATTACTAAACTTCTGCTCATTTATAAAGCTGACTACCCAGAGAAGAACAAGCAAGAAACTCCAGGGTTGTTCTTTTTAAATAGGCCTTGGATATAGCCTTTTGTAAATAACTTCTGCTTTGAATTTATTTAAAGGCATACTTTGAACGTCTACTGGAACCTCATTATAAAAACTACATATAATTTCAACTATCATAGCCTCAAATAACCCCGACTTTGGAAATTCCTTCTAGGTTATAAGCCAAAGCTTTGTATATTTCAATTTGAAGTCCAAAAGGTTTAAAAAATTATTCAAAATTTATAAACACATTTCACCAGTTTAACAGAGCTGTAGTGCGGCCCATTAAAATAACGATAAAGTGTTAAAACATTGTCGTGCAATAAATCGCGACACAATGCGCGGGTTGGCGGCGCGCCACGCGGCTTTGTTCGGTGAGATTTAGTGGCGGGTGTAGCTGACGAGAGCATTGGCGACATGGTTGTTGGGTTCGTAGCGTGTCGCTCACAGAACACTGGCAATATTACTCGTGACTTTATACAATAACTCATCTTTACAGATATTCACCTACTATAATTCCTTAGTAGTACTTAGGGAGTATCTTATACAACCTTTACGATGTACAACCTTTTTCAAATTAAAAATAGTTTATTGTAAATCATATTTGAATTTGACTGATTTTATAATAATATTTCATTTTCAATGTTTAACTATAGATTTTTTTAATTTTGAAATGCAAGGTGTCGTTCGATTGATCTTGATCCACAAAGTCTCATATGCCTCATTTTATGGTAAAATATCCAAAACGGCGATCGCAAAGTACGAAGCTGTTAAGTTTTTGGGTTTTTAACACACTTTATTAGCTTCACTTATAACTGACCAACAAACCTTAGAAGTAAATTTTAACCTACTTATTTCTAATTGTCATACCGAAATTAAATGGAATATAAATGTAGTTTGGATAATTTGATATTTTTGAGCTGATCTGATAATGGAGCTAGGACGTCCATGGTGGAACTCGTCAGTGGCTATATAATCCCCTCGAGTTTGGGCTCATATGATTTGTTTTCACGAGCCCTTGGTGTCGAGAGTCTGATGATGGAGCCAGAAGATGGATGGTGGGACTCTAGCGTGTTTTTTAGTTATATTAATCTACACCACGCGCTTGACTAAGGTTTATAATTTCACTGTCAAAATTAGTATAATATTATTTTGGTATTTTTTAATTACACAGAAATATAACAAGTAACAGTAAATGCATCGTGTACTAAATATAATATATAGCATTAATTAATATATTTTTAGGGTAAATTATTTTGTAATACTACTAACTATATTTAGTTACTTATTGTAATAACTGTAGGTAATATTGTTAAACTTAGTTTAGGTATATTCAAGTTTTGGTGTAAAATTAAACCAATTTTGTACTACTGTCTATATCTTCGAAATAGTAACCTGTGGATAACGTTGCTGGTTGTATAATGATTCACATCATTTTGTAAAACTAGATTAAGTAAGTATATAAATTGTGCAGCTGTTTGTTGTCCTTAATAAAATAAAAGAAAACATATTTTTAATACTAATTAAGACAGTATCGCTCTTATAGATTCATAATAAAAGTCAACGTTAAAAATATTCACGAGCTCCTGATCTACAAATTTTAATAAACTGATGGATATGAGGTCACTTCAGTCATAAAGGCGGAACAAACTTTTAGCAATGCCCAATTATATTTCTGGCAATTTTCATCACAAACGGTAAACTACAAAAAACAGCCATTTCCCGACCGACACCGACAAGGGCGAACTCAGGAATAAAAAAAAACAAAAAGCTCTAATTGCGTTATAATATCCGAGGGGAGGTTATAATTAGCGGGCAGTTATAACTTTTTGAAAATGCTTTTTTGTTTTTATTTTGTGTTGGCAATTACTAACAGAAGCGCTTTGGTTAAAAGCTAGAGGACGCTGGGCGATATTCAGTGTAATTATTATTATAGGTACTTCCTTGTTCTATCGAGTAATACTAAAAAAGCTGAATCTCTGAAAATTGGCAAAACCTTAAGGCTACCCGTTCACGACCGATTTTTTGTAGGACCAATAATCGAACCGATTTTTTCGTCAATACAAAAGTATTGACGAAAATGTCGGTGATAAAAATCACCGATATTGTGACCGATTTTCTGTAGGACGTGGGCTTTTTTTTTTATCCTACAAAAAACCGGTCACCGATTGTCCGTCCCAGCCATACAGCCTTAGTATGGTTCCATTATCTATATCCAGAGTGCATCGTCAGATCTTAACCAAATTTATATGGATAGGTGACCACTAGTGGTATTTTTAACTGACTTCAAAAAAGGGGTTTTTTTTTTATGCACAACGGGTTGGTACTTGACCTCAATCACACCTGATGTTAAGTGAAGATGGGGGCGAAGGTGGAAGCGTACTGACCCGGAAACCCCAACACATTTGGGGGACTGGCTATCTTATCTCTGACAACCGGAACACAACAATGCTATTAACATTGCTGCTTGGCGGCAGATTTAGACAAGATGGTGGTAGCTAGCCAGGCGGACATTGAAAATGCCCTACCACCAACCAAACCGAGTACTTAAACATGTACCCCGCTGGGGATCGAAGGTCGAGATCGCGGCCTCCGAATCGTAAACCCAATGTTGTTTACATTGAGCCACGGAGGCGGTTAACGAGTTGTCTTTTGTAATAATTAATAACGCGGCGGGTCAGTGACCTCACTCGCACTACACACAAACCTTTACAGTTTCGTAGGCGTCTTATAGTGAATATTGTTCAAATAATGTTCTATGGATAAATAAATTAAAAAAAAAAAAACAATTCCGTTTGCATTTTTTTTTATGTTTGTTACCGATGTTATTGTTGTTTCGGGTTTCCGGGTCATTACGTTTCCACTTTCGGTCTTATCTTCACTTAGGATCAGGTGTGATTGAAATCAAGTGTTAACCCATATTGAATATAACTTAATTAAAATTCCAATGACATCTCCCTTTACTAAGACATTCACCTAAATAATATTTAAATTATGATGTTTAATGGACAATATATATGAAATGACAAGTAGGTATCAAATATTATGTAAATGTAATATAAATATAGTATTTAACAATAAGTTACCTAAAATGTTGCATGCCGGTAAAGGTTAAATGTGAGAACTACTCTACATACCATTCCAACCTTATATACACCACATTTACTGCAAATCAATATTTTGATTGATTGATTGATTGATTAAAAAAAACCCGGTGAACCTACAAAATAAAGCATTTTTAACTTTGACTTTAGATTCATCTTTCGATATAAAAATCCTACTCTCACTTGACCGTTTTTTTTAAACCGAAACTAAACAAAGTTGACCGCCGGCCCTCAACACACAGAGGCCGCTGCCCAGTCCTGTGTACTCCATTTTTTTTTTAATTCCCTCCCTTTACCTTCGGCCGCTATTTGTCGTTCACTGAGTTTTTTTTTTCAGTTTTAAAAGTAGATATCTCAAGTGGTGACCGAAATACCATCGAATACCACGTCATAGTTCACTTCGTCATCATTCTTCATGGGCAAATCCACACACTAAGCCTGCAGTCCAGTATAATACGTAATTTTTGTGTTGTTACTCCCTATAATCATAGGGTGTTACCAGACCAATCGATCGATTGTCGATCGACAGCATCGGTCAAGTTTTTTGGGAAGTATTTGACGAAAAATATTTTGACAAACGTAAGGATACCAAATTTTCTGTTTACCTAAACAGGTGAAAGTTTGCATAAATAAATAAATAAATATTTCGATCGACGTCGACTATCCCATTCTACTATCGTACGATGTCGTCGATCGACTACGATCGATTGGTCTGGTAAAAACTATCGGTCGACGTCGACAATTCCATCCTATCATCGATCGATGACGTCGATCGACTACGATCGATTGGTATGGTAAAAACTATCGATCGACGTCGACAATTCCATTCCACCATCGATCGATGACGTCGATCGACGTCGATCGATTGTTCTGGTAACATCCTTAAAGTTCCTGATTTTTTGTAGAAGGATAGAGCACCCATAAGTAAAATGCTTTCGATCCGTTCTGTAGCTTGTTATAGGTATAGCAGTGGCGTGCCCTCCATAAGTCATCAGTAATTCATTCAAAGGGTTATGTCACAGATTACCCCCAATAGATACCGCATACAGGGCCTACGGCGCGCGCCACTCATCTATGATTTTGCACTGATGTAAATAATTACTTGATTAAGCCACTTCAGTACCGACCAAGTATGGGATCTGTGTGCACGTAATTTTAAATAACTTTCTTACGTATTTTTTGAGCTTTGAATTACTGAAAAATGTCAACCTGTGTCGTAAAATGGTGTGGAAAGAACTCGAGGACGTCCAGCTTCAAGAAGGATAACATTACTTTCCATCGGTAAGTAAAATTATTATTTATTTTATATTTCGCGGAGATCGAGTTATAATGGACATAAAACGGTTGCAGATGAAAAATTTTAGCTCGCGTTGATGTCTTTCTTGAATGATCCCTTTCTCTCATTACTATAATTACTATGTTCATCTCTTTTTGTCATTGGCGCGTGTAACGCTAGTGTAGTAAGTCGGATGGGTCTGATCGCTATCGATATTCTACTTGTAAAATAAATTAAGGCTAGGATGAAAGTGGTCGATCGAAAGTATTTCAAGCTTTTATTTAGTTTCATTCACCTATCCCGGTGGTGTCTGTCTGTGTTATATAAAATCATACAAGTTACATTTGATACATTTCCTGGTATTCGATTGAGTTAGAACTTGGTATATAGGTACATATACAGCCTGTTTCATATCCCCTAATGCCGAAAGGGGATGATTCTACCCATCAATATGAACAACTTTTACTACGGGACCATCGAATTCGCGAAAAAAAAATTAGCTGTTGCATACATTTTTGTCGAGTAGGTATGAACTTTTTCTATGGAACAGTAGATTTTTTTTCGCGAATTCGAAGTTGGTCCCATAGTAAAAGTTGTTCATATTGATGGGTAGAATCATCCCCTTTCGGCATTAGGGGGACTAGAATGTAATAATAGAAAGCGATGACAATGTTATTGCATTGTCAATTGTGTCAGCAACATGATGCTGTTCCCAGAATTGTCTCCGTTAATAGACCTCGACACGCCAGCGATTTGATCTTTGAGGTCACTTTTCGTGTTCATGTATTAATTGTATGATTTTTTTACGCCAATTTTGTTTTGGGTGTTCACGTACTTAATCGAACGTGGTGAAAATAAAATCGTACGATTAATACATGAACACGAAAAGTGACCTCAAAGATCAAGTCGCTGGCGTCCCCCCATCAAAATGTTTAATTAATTATTAGGCCACAAACTGAACGACAACTGACAGCAAACGGCGGCGGTGGCGGTCTAATGCTAGGTTTATTGTTCTCGACGAGTGAGTAGATCGCGCAACTGTCATCGCTACCATCGAGAATAGTTACATATAAAATGCATTCGATCAAATCGCGGGCGCCGACTTCCTCGTCATCGCCGCCACTATCGCTTCCCTACCTGCTGTCGGTTGTCCAGTTTGTGGCCTTAAGGCTCGTTTAGGGAAACGGGGCAATGCACAACGCGTGGAGCCACGCGTCGCCCAGTCAAATTAAACTTAATGCTATTATATGTGAGCGTTCATGAGCTGGTCGCTCGCTACGTGCGATATGAACCCTCTCATAGTATAGCATTTGTTTTATTTGCCCCGCGTCTCCCTGAATTATCCCAAAGAATGAATTCGCACGAATGTACGAATTTGCGAGTCGACGCTCGGTCTCATTTCGCACCGTCCTCTGTGACACTCGATCTTTTAGACTCTACGCCTATGTGAATAGATTCTATAATTTTAAAACATTGACGCACGAAATAGCGCGCAGTGTGAATTCGACCCCAAATCGACCCTATCCTTTTATAATATACTTAATCGTGTAAAAAAATATCGACATTTTTTATTACACAGTCACATCACTACGGAGTAGTGTAACCTTGACATAGCCAATCACGTCGCATTTGTTTCGTCTCCCGCAACCGGCACCTACCGCCTAAAATGGTCACTTCATGCAAGTACAAATTGTCCATCATGCGGAATCTATTGGGGGTAATCTGTGGGTTATGTATACGCTTTTTCAATAAAGTTCCTGTTGATATACAAAATCTTCCTTTCAATAAATTTAAAGATACTATAAAACAGAAACTTATTAAGAAAGCATATTATAAAATATCAGATTATTTAGATGATAAACAATCATGGACATAACCAGCCCGTTCGCATAACCAGGCTATTTCACAATTAATAATGAAATATTATAATATAAAATAATAATTTTGTAATATAAAAACCTTTTTCTAAAAAAGCGACCTCTCGAGTTTCTTGCTTGTTCTTCTCAGGGGAAAATTGCCTTTTGAACAAGCAGTAGCTTTAAAAATGTAAAATCTGACTATTTTAAGTGTACCCTGTGTACCTACAAAATAAAGCATTTTTTGATTTTGATTTGATTTTTGATGATACAGGCGAAAAGGCAGTGCTTACCCTAGCAAATTGTAAATGCAATGTCAAGATACCTGCTTCATACTGATATGAACAGAAAATATGCTAAATAGTTGCGTAGATTGCTATAAGAATAAGTTATTATTTAGTAGTTGTATATGATGGTATACGATACGAATGTTGATGGTAGTGTTGGTAGGAGAGGATCACGGTGAACGTCATGATCAAATGGGGGACGTCTTAAAGAAGTCAAGAGTACCCTAAACCGACGAGCATGTATGAATAACCTTATGAGAGGAAATGAAGCAAAAGAGGTGTGTCAGGATCGTAGCAAGTGGAAGTCTGTGGTCTCTGCCCACCCTTACGGGAAACAGGCGTGAATTTATGTTTGTATCTGTTGATAGAAAGAGACGTACGACAAGATGAATTTACGTTGGCCTTTGAGATAATATTGTTTATTTAAATAGAATCAAAAAAATTGTATTGAGAGGTGGCTGGGACTCGACCTCAATCTTGAGATCGCTTTATTAATACGGCCCTAAGTATCTGAACACACACTTTATTCTCCGCATTACCATTCTAACCCACCACGATCCCACTTTCATTAGAAAATACAATTTAATAATCTAACACAATAGCCAATGACTCCTCCGTTTAGAAATTAATAAAACACCCCCGTCAGGAAATGTTTGTAACCCCTGCCCGTGGCCGGGCCATTCTGAAGTGATTAGCGATATACCGACAATGCCCACCCCTGCCTGCGGACCAATTGTTTACGACACCTATTATTTAGTACGGGTCATTCCTAACTGCTCCGAATAATATTCCAACCCCACCCCTCTCATCCTCGCAATATCCATCTATTTCTACCATTTAAGATAACCAGTTTTAAGGCGGTGCTGTCTCTTTCTTCCTGTAATAATAAAACGTGATGGTACCACACTAAAACTGGTTTTACTTGAGAAAAGTTACGTTAGAATCAATACCATTGTTATTTAGTTCGCCTCATCAGCGAGTTAGACGCATCGCTTAGCACATGAAAGTGATGCGCCAAACTGGAAAAAGGTAAATTAATTCTAATTTTGTATTGCAAAAGCTGACTTAATGCATTGTCATTTTTGAGGTGCCAAAAGAGGATGTGCCCCTCAGCCATGTTAATACAGGCTGGAGCTCGAAGAACCTACGGCTACACCTCGAGAACATCATTGAAGTTGCTAGGATCTCATTTCCCCAAATCTGCTGATTAGGTAAGTGAGTGGCTTGCATCGTATAAGCTCTGTTGATAATATAGACAAGTTAGTACTAAGTACGTTGGGGGTAGAAGATTAAAAACACTGACAGGTTGTCATCGCTACTTATACTGAAAGTGTTAAGGTAGTCGTGCGGTCGCATATACCTCTACCTATTATACGCAAGTAATTTTAATTGGAAGTTAACAAAACCTTAACATATTGCAAAATACACTACAATGTTTACTTTACGAATTAAAACCATTCTAAGTGCATAACTATACTAAATATACTAAATATTAATCAATTCTAGTATCAATTACAAAAATACGACGTGGAAACGGGAAGAACTTTTAGTCTGCAGCAGTTCAAGTGGAAATTTAACTTTCAAACTTTAATAATAAGGTTCAAAACTCACTGGTTAATAACTCTAAAGTTTTCCAGCAACTTTGAACCGACGACGGGTGGTAACAACAAAACCAATTGTAGGGCGACTCTATTATTGAAATAAATTGGACGATCTCGAATCTTATTACAAAGGAATAGAATTAGGCTTCTACGACGGGGTGTTACAGACAGGGTTGTGCATTCGATTGAGGAATTAGTATTCTATTGCAATGCAATCATACGGTGGCTTGTTGGTAGGGTTGTCGCGCCAGTTAAATCAATAAAACTTCTTCGCTTTCAATTTGGAACTATAAGTTTCAATCTGCTCGTGACTTATGGGATAGAAAAAAGCATTGTGAGTCATACATAAGCCTAACATTTAATAAGTATTCTATAATATAATGGAACGGTCTGTGGATATGGTGAAAGCTGAAAACGAATTCTCTATTGACCCTTGAATAATAATAACCCCAATAAAACAACCTACTTTAATAGAATATTATTATCCGTACGTATTACCTTTCTAACAAAAAATATATATAAATCGGTTTACAATTGCCGGAAATATCAGGAAACATGTAGACATAAATAATACCTATTTCTTTTTTAAAGTCGTCTAAAAATTACGAAGAAAACTTATCTTCAACCGGTTAAAAAAAATGTATTATGATGTAACTTCTAAATAATTATTTTAAAGTGCCGTAAATATTACGAAATAATTTTTGGCGATTAATGATATACGCTGTAACCTTTGTGTAGTTTTTGGTAATTGTACAATGAAGAGTATTTGATTGATTGATTAATGTATACAATATATATATGTGTATATAATACTTAAAACTCAGCCTTATTCTAGTAAAGAAACTTTCATTTAATTGAAGTTTCCACTTACTTATATTCAACAACAAAACACGATACGACAACTGTTATAGCATAGGTCTTGAAAAAAATCAAAGATTTACAATCTTATTATATTTCTTAAATGATCAACGCTTCGATATTTAAGTATGACAAGAAACGACATCTGAAACACATATACTCTAAATACTGGCATAAAATGAATATAACAAATAATAATCTATGCAACCCTAAAGAAGATCGACAACGAACAAAATTAAATTACACGACTGTATTTTAATAACGCAAGCGACGACGCCATGAGCGACGTATTGTCGTGTTACAACACAACAAATGAATGCGAGTAATAAACTGACATTATTACTTTGCGCACATGGATATCGTTCATTTTATTATTGCTTTCAGAATGAACCTTTGAAATGCTTTTTAATTAAGAAATCTGCTCTCAAAATCGATCCAAAGTAATTTTTTGAATAGGTTTCAGTATCAATAATGACCGATTGGTGTAGTGGATAGTGACCCTATCAGCGAAACCAACGGTTTCGGGTTTGAATCCCGCGACGGGTAAATGTTTGTATGATGAATACGAACATTTATTCCAGAGTCTTGGATGTTTATATAAATATTTTTGTATGTTTATCCGTTATCTAGTATCTATAGGGACTAGATGATCGGTGTAAGTGTGCGAAATATTTATTATTATTATTATTTAGTATCAATACATTTTTGGTTACAGTCTCCCATGACTTTAATTATTATGTGGTAATATATGTAAATTTAAAGGTTAGACTTTGTATTTTCCAGTTAGCGATGGTATATCTTACTCTATAAGCTTTGCCACCATATAAGGCTATAACCAACGCTGCTGCTGTTAAAGCCCAACTAGTGAGGAGGTGGATATTTACATTTATTCCCCAATTAAAGAAACTGTGTAGTATCTTACTACGGGCCTCAAAAAAGCTCAAGGTCATGCTCGGCGTACAAAGAATCACGCCTAAATCGAATTCGTAGACGAATTATGTACTCTGTATATACTCCTATGTGCCAGATGTCAGTATTTTAAAAACTATTTCCTAAGAATAGTCTGCATACACTGTCCGTACACTTCTGCCCCCAATGCACACTATCTACAGATAATGAAAACTAATTAACTATCGAGTGGAGTGGGCTGCCGCCGTCAGTATCGAGATCGGGCAAGGGTTACTCCACTAACAATGCTTCGATTGTTATTGTTTACAGGTTAACCCTGATATAGCAAGGCTGCTGATCGCGGGGGAAATTAATGTTTTGCTTTATTGATATTTGATATGACGTGAATGAAGGTCGTTGCCGTGACCGTGTCCCTTCATATTGTAACCTAACCTGCATATCACATCAAGTATTGTCATTAGCTAGAGTATTGTGATTACGCCTTTAATGTAAGCAAACAAAGAAACACTGCCATGGTGTCTACCGTATAAACTGATCGACAAATTTCGTATGCATATAGTTAGCTCGGATTTATAGATGAAACAATAATAATAATATAATAATAGTGCCCAAAGCGCAAAAATAGTGCTACTGTATTTTAAGAGATATTTAGGTCATTCACTGAGCAAACCATCTTAACATCAAGTTAGCAAAGGCATCGAGAACGACCGTACGTATCTTCATCATCTTTATGTCTATGAATAGTGCTCAAATAGTGCTCCCTACATACACTACTGAGACTTACACTCGACTAGGTCATGTGACTATAATATTAATACTAAGGAGTTTTACTAAATAGCCTTCCATTCAAATCGGGGTCAATTTTTTTCAAACTTTATGAATACTGGTAAACTAGGAATTTCTAGTTAGAGTACTTATTAATCACTTTTTCGAAAATAACTTAATGGAAACATACTTATATTTTAACCTTAACCTACCTACACTTAAGTCCTTGGATGGGTGACCACTAGTGACGAGTGTTTTCGTGCTTTGGAGGGCACGTTAAATAGTCGGTCCCGGTATAAGAACCTTTAAATCATAAATAACTGTCACTGGGGCCTGTTTCCCATATGTTGTAAACTCATCGATATATTTGTAGCAAATACAAACTAAGTTTAGTAGGAGTTTTTCCCATACTCTCTGCTCTCCGCCTTCCTCTTGACCTCCTGCCTGATACGACACGACGTTCAACTTCTCTTTTATCTGCTGCATGTAGCTTATTCTCGGTCTTCCTCTTTTTCTTTTCCCCTCTATTCTTCCTTCTATTATGGTTTTGATGAAATCGTTGTGTCGTATAAGGTGTCCCAACATAAACGGATATCTGACCATTGTTGCAACAAATGTTAAATGGTCAAGCGAATACAGTATTATGTCTGCCTGATGAATTGTTTGTTGACTTATAACTTAGTACTAAGTAGATTTTGTTTTGTTTCTTAAGACAGAACATGAAGACCAACATAAATTCAATTCACCGTAACATAACACTTAAAGTGATTTAATCAAACGGTACATCAAACAATTGGGGGAAGAAAAACATTGAAAAGTGAACAAACACAAAACTGAGGGTATTACAAGAAAAATTTAATATAAAAAAGTTAAGAAGCCTCACTACGCACAATATTGCGTTACATGAGCGGAGAGAGTGAGAGAATAAATCAATCGAGCTTGTATCAGTTTCACTCGCGAAAAAGGCTAAACGGATGTAGAGATAATGGAAGAGGTAGGGGTGTTACTTTCGAGAAAGTTTTCAATTTAAACGTCTGCAGGCTCTGATTGGCAGACTCAATATTTCATCGAAACTATAAATGAATGGAAAGATCAACTCAACATCGAGGACGCTTGGATAGATGAGAAGTTTTATTCTCAATAATAAGTGCTACATTATAAATACTTTTAAAAATTAGCTTTTATTGCTCCATCAAGATTATCACATATTATTGTAGTACAAAGAAGAGTGACAAAGTCCATCAAGGAGTTCCAGTGGCAATCTTCTGGCTCCATCTACGTCATCATGTGTAATGGGAAGTTTTAAGGGCAACAAAGCCAACTCCCCAAAATTTCCCTTTTTTTCATCATGGAGTTCTAGTCCCTATATCCCGGCTCCATCATCAGATAAGCTCGATGGTACCATAATATTGCATGGCCACCAAACTTATAGGTACATAAATGTACCACATTTCAGCTCAATCAGCACGGCTAGCACAACTTATACGAGGCGACATAGATAGCGACTCGACAAAGTTTCTCATATGTCAAATCTTGTCACTTTTCGTAGCACAACTTGACAGATCGAGAAAATTACCGTCAGCGACATAACTATCTCGACAGCGACAAACGTGTGTTGACATAGAAAAAAAATATATATATACTATCATTTTCTAATGGGAAAACACTGAATCGGTAATAGTGATGTAATAATTCCATTCATTCAATAATATTTTTTACACGGTGTGGGACATAATTCTCGTAAAAATTTAAACAGTTATTGTCACTTTATCACTGTACGAGGCGTAGTATTGCTGAAACCACCGCAAAAAGTCATAATTTCGCTATTTACTTTATATACAAAGCTGTATGGTCTCAACATCATTAGCCTATTTATAAAGATCCAAAAAAAATGCTCGCGTCACAGATTATAGTACAAATACTCGCGCTTAAAGTTTGTTTGGAAACAGTTCAAAAGTTTTTTGTAATGAGTGGGAAACGGAAACTGTGAGTACATTTTATAGATAGTATTAATAAATATGATATTGTGATTGGTATGCATTTTTAAGTTTGATTTACGTGATTTTCAGTGTTCGCAGCACCGGTGCTCAAATAAAACTACTGGTGGATTATATGTCCACCAATGTCTTATTTGCAGCCGGAGAATTCTCCGGCCCACTCGGACCGCAGCGACATGAGGCAGAGTGGACAAAACTTGCCGAAAGGCTGGGTGAAGTTGGTCCACAAAAAAGTGTGACTCAATGGAAGCATGTAAGTATATACCATTATTTTATATGTCCTATGGAATCTGTTTAAAATTTACAATTTACAGTGTATCATAATCACCTACAGACGTGGCGCGATTTGAAAGCCAAAGCAAGGGAGGAGGGAGGGCGAGCCAAGCGAGCTCGGGCCCAAACGGGCAATAACGTTCCTGTCCCAGAAGTGTCTGAAAAAACTAAAATAATTTTAGACACAATTGGGCAGGAACTGGCCACTGGAATAGAAGTAGAAGCAGAAACGGGTGTGGGCGTAGAGGGTTCGGTAAGAACATAAATTATTTATTTGTAATGCATATCATCAGAGATGGTTGCCTGTGCAAATTAAAATAAAAAGTTATGGTGTACCGGCGGCACTGAGTAGCTTCTAAAAAATGTAAATTCTCTAAGTTTGTTATGTGCCCTCTTAACTACTAAATGTGGAAGATGATTGCCCAACATTTTAATAACTGTTTATTATTGTTTACAGGACCCTATTTTTGTTCCTCCCTCTCAATTTATAGATGTGGAGGAAACTGTACCTCCTCCACCTCAATTTATTGATGAGGCAGAGGAAGGCCCATCAGCGTCCACACAAACACAACGGCGGAAACAGGCAGGAAAGTTGGCCCGTGTGCGTCGAGGCACACCTAAAAGTAACACTGCCCTTTTTATTAGTATTCAACAGGATACTAATAAGTTATTGCAGGTACATAGTATATTGAATTTCTTATTAGTTCTTACTTTACTTATTTTAGTTCTCTATATAAGAATTTCTAACAGTGCTGTGGATTCTTCTTTGATTTGTGAATATTGTTTCCAGGACTTAAAAACAGAACTCCAGGTGTCCAATGACATCAGGCGGGAACAACTGTGTCTGTTGCAACAGATAGCCACACGGTTGGATCTATCACGGTAAGTTGACAGTAAAGAGAAAATTAGAGCTAGGAATTACCTTATAATGTAATGTGCCATTTTACAATCAATTGCAAAGAAATAGAAGAAAAATAGCTAAGTTAAAAATATGTATATAAAAAGTTGTGCTTAAGCACTAAAAAATGATGTCACAATATTGTCTCTCTTCAACATCGCAGCCTGAAATAATTGGTGTGGAAGATGAAGATCTTGCAACTCATCGGACACATCTTCTTCAGGAGCAGTCTCCAATTCAACCCTAAAAGAAAAATTATTGTATTAATATCCGCTCAAAGGCTCACCTCCTATCACATGTGAATTTCTATATAATAGTGAAACGTGGATATTGCTCCCAGCATTAAATTTTTGATTTGTTAGTGACCACTGTTAGTATGAATACTACCGTTGAAAACTGATTTTCACAATATTAATATCATTGCTTACTTTAGTATGTACCTACCCGAAATGTTTCATAATGTTGTATAAAGTACAGCATGCATATATTATGCTGCAGGCTTTCTCAGGGCTGTAGTGCAGGTTTTGGTCAATGCCTAAGCAACGCAACGACCCTTTCAAGTATCCATTGGTTCGTTCAATTGTGTTACGTGCTTGGCAGTGCCATTGAGTGTATCTATCTTCTGGGGACCCCGGTGCGGCATGTAGAATAGGAGTCATCATCCATGGCTCCAAGCCATAACCGGAATCACCTAAAATAACCAACATTTCTAAGTTGAATGTTAATTTTCTTTGTTTCAGTTATGGACACCCATAATTTATTTAAGAAATGAAAGATTTATTTTGAAAAGAATATGATTTACAATTATTAATTTATTTCATTGTTTAAGTTTGATTATTAATTTGTTTAAGTTTGATTGTTAATTTGTTTAATTGTTAATTATTGAGAATGATTACACTATTATTACAAATACTGTGTTATACATACCCAAAAGATAATATTCCCCAATCCTATTATTATATAGCCGTCGTAATTCGGTTTTTATAACTGAATTATTAAAAATAAATTGATCATGGACCTTTCCTGGGTACTGAGCGTTCACATTAATTAATTTGCAGTCGACATCAGCAATCTAAAAAAAAAGTTCCATACATAACATCACCATTGACAAATTTTAAAGACTTTCTCTATCTGCCCGCGTGTCTAAACCCTTTTTTCCAAAGAAAGCCCAAAAAAGTCAAATATTATCCTGTCAATCATAACCTTGAACCTGATATTTCTAGCCTTTTTAAGAATAAGGGCCTTGACGCACGGACACAGACAGACAGATGGACAACGAAGTGAATCTATGTCTCTTTTTCACCTTTTTGTTGTTGTTAGTCTTCTATTTCAAGTATAAAGCATATTGTAGTACGTACTATAGTGAGATTTAATACTTTGATGTCTGAACTACAAGTTTAGCTTACACATCAAAGAAAAACCAACTTAGTGACAGCTTAATTAAGAATTTTTTACATATTTATGTTAAACTAACCAATTGAACATTAATGGAATGTTTGCCTCTTCTATTAATAAACTGCAGACCACCTGGACGAGGAGGTGGAAAAATGGTTATGTGTGTACAGTCTATCACACCCAGTATATTAGGCAGCCCATATTTCGTTTGAAAGGCTGCTGCCACACTCCTTCTTGCTGCCTCAGTACCGGGGAAGAAAATCCATCTAGGTTTTAACCTGCAAAGACATCACAGCTTAGCTAATATGGTAAACCTCAAGCAATCGCCATGATACCAATATAAACATACAAACAAGCAAATATGTATCAATCAAACAAAATTTCTTTATTTAGGTATGTATGCACAAGTCATATTGGTTGTTATGCAGCATGTGAATAGTGTAAATGTGGCTTGATTCTCAAAGGCCATATCTACTTAAAATCAATTTAAAAGGTGCATATGCATAAAAAATGCAGTATGTATATGATGCAAGGGAGCAGTAAAGATTAAAGAATCCATATCCATACTAATATTATAAATGTGAAAGCATATTTGTTTGTCCTCCTTTCACGTTCAAAGGAATCAATGAATTGATGACTTTTAGGGGATATAAGTCTGGAGAGTAACATAGGATACTTTTTAGCCCGGAAAAAGTCTCTTTGCTTTGGGAAAAGACATTGAATGTGCCTAACCAGCTGGCAGAAAGCTAGTAAGTAATAAAAATAAATTACTCGCCTTTGGTTGATGGCATGTACTACTTGAGCAAAGTATTTGCTTACAGTTGTTTGGGCAATACACAAATTATGATCCTGCCCTATTTTTCTTTGATAGCAGCCTGCTGCCATGTATCCCACAGATGTTAAAACCTGAAATAAGATCATGTTAGTTATAGTTAAAATCATACACGAAAATATTTGGCGAGATTTAAAAGTGGTAGATATACCTACTTTAATATGTACAGGAAGCCCATGTCCTTGTTGCGGTGCCAAACTGTCCTCCAATTCACGGCATAAATACAATGCCATGTCTTTATTGATCCTGTAAAAAATATTGATATTGATCACATTGTTCATTATACATTCTTGGCCAAAGGATAATCCTTAGGAAACATTAGGTCAGAGTTTCGATAAGGTGGCATATCTACTTTTCTCAGTGGCCCCTTAGCTATACTGCAAACAAACATTAGTATTTTTTTGTATGTTAGGTAATCTTAAGAAACATAAGTGTGAGGGCAAGCGGTAATTCGGGTCATACGCATAGGCGTATACTATATATACTATAGAGTCTCCGAGTAGCTTGAACTTCCCACCGGTTGTCGTGTTGTATATACATAAAGCGGGTGGTCTTTTACAGCCTAAAACCTAGCGAGATGATATTTGTCTTAGACCGCAAGTAAGGCGGGTTTGGGAGGATACTCTCCAAATGCATTCAATTGAAAAAATATTACAAATTAGGTACTTACCGATAGTTGCCTTGAAATTCCAAATCGGGCAATTCGAATGGATTGGCATAATCCCGGATATGCCGGCGCTGTAACAGCCGGTTACGAATTTCGTTCGTTTAGTCGAAGTCGCGTTCACAACCCCACGAAGACAAATTGTCATAATTTAATGTCAAAAAGTGACAAATTATGTCACGTTTAGTGAAGTTGTGCTAACCATAGAGACAAGAATTGACATAAAGTCTACGACTGACAGTAGTCCGCGAGTTTTGTCAATTCTCACTTCAGTTGTGTTAGCTCCATGTGACATAGGCTCTATGTCGCCCCCGCGACTTTTTGTCACTCGAGTCGCGCTAAGTTGTGCTAGCCCTGCAGATCAGAATCAGGAAAAATCAGAGCAAGTGG
The DNA here is from genome assembly GCA_949316235.1 of Oegoconia quadripuncta. Taxonomy (NCBI): domain Eukaryota; kingdom Metazoa; phylum Arthropoda; class Insecta; order Lepidoptera; family Autostichidae; genus Oegoconia; species Oegoconia quadripuncta. Next base: position 21,582,589 of record OX438748.1, on the reverse strand, counting down.
TCGAAAAATACCTTGGAGATTTTGAAACTGACAACATACGAACATTGCAAACTAAATGAAAGCTTCTAAAAATTGGTACTTAATATTGCGACTGCCATTTCATTCGTTTCCCTTTCATCAATAGAATTAAAAAAGTAAAAACTGTGACGTGCACTCCAGAACTATGAAGCAATGCTATTAAACAGCATTGCTATAGTTAAATCTACCCAAATACAAGACAATGTATAATTGGTTGACTTAACAAAACATCTCTGCATCACTTCAAGTAAAAAGTTGAATGTAAGTAACGACAACAATAATATCAATTCCAGTGAAACTAATTCAATCCAAACATATCAAACACACACTAGAGAACCCTCCGGGGCGTCTGTCGATTACTGAACCATTAACCTTACCCCGAAATTGGACTCTAACTGAAGTGCACTCCACTAAAATAGACAACCCACTCAACCACTGCAATATATACCTTCACTGTAAGATAGAAAGTTAAAATTCAAGAAATGTTAATCTGTAAAAGATCATTTCTGGTAGCGTAAGAAAAGAAAGTCTTATTAAAAGGTGATAGAACGGAGTTTTCAATGGTAAATGATTTGTCGAGGATCTACTCGTTTCAACATTGATTTAGTTCAAGTTTTTCGTTCAATAAATGGTGGTCAGAAAAATAACAAGAGCCATTGAGGATTTTTTTTCTCTCTTTATACAAATATTCAACTTGTTATACTTTTGTATAAAAAAAGGATCTGAATTGAAAAATGGAGAGCTCATTATTTTGTTAGGGATTTTAACAAACCATTATAAAAGTTTCTTAATTCTGTGAGCTGTGCTACCTTATATTTATGTTTAATTTGCTTATTATAATTTAATTTTAATTGTTTTAATATGCACTTGACTAAAACTTACAAAGATCATGCACTGTTAAAGTAAGTGATAAAGAAATGAATTGAATTTTGTTGTCGTCAAGAAGTTTTTCCTAGCTCGCCAGTATTTATTGAGACCACATTAGTCTTCACGCTTTCTGGTTAACTAACAAAATGTCCATATAACAATGGGGGCTTATTCGTCAAATAAACTGATAAAAATCATACACCTGTCAGCATGGCGTTTGTCGAATAAATGATTTTATTGGAAACGAAAACATTGCAAAAGCAAATTCATTTAATCCTTTGATTTCGTTTACTGTGAATTTAAAAACTGACTACCTAACTTTAAAGGTAAAAATACCTTTTACATTGGCAAAACTCTTTGAGTAAAGTACCATCACAAGCCGAGTTTACCCTTCAACCAAACCCGTTCAAATTAAAAGCCTCGACTGAATCATTATACCATTTTGTACAATAGAAACCGAGGTTGCATCCGCTGACCTAAGTGGACCAACCGAATACGAATCTCTTTCAGAGCGAACAGGACGGATAGATGTTTCAAGTACCACTTGAAATATAAATATCGGATTGGGAATGAAATGGAACTATATTTTCACATTTGTACGAGTGAGAGGGATGTAAGTGGATATTTAGTTGGGTTGAAATGCGCTCGAGTGTGACACTCGGATAGTGACCTAGCAATTCAAGGGCTGGCTGAAAGTTTTTAAAATATCTTTGCGGATAACGCTATAGCGTATGGAGAAACGAGCTTTGCAGAACGATTACGTATAACCTTGACTATAAGATTTAGCTAATATCTTAGCTTTGTAGAAATTATACTATTTAGACCTTTTGCTTTGTAGACATTGACTTTTCGCAACTAACTATTCAAAGTCAAAGTCAAAAAAAAGTCAGATTTTACATTTTTTAAACTACTGCTTGTCCAAAGGGCAATTTTTTCCTGATAAGAACAAGCAAGAAACTCGAGGGGAGTTTCTTACTTGTTCTTATCAGGAAAAATTTAGTTGGGTTGGGTTGAAATGCGCGGTCACACTCGGATAGTGACCTAGCAATCAAGGGCTGGCTGAAAGTCTTTTAAAATATCTTTGCGGATAACGCTATGGCGTATGGAGAAACGAGCTTTGCAGAACGATTATGTATAATCTCGACTATAAGATTTAGGCTAGTGGTGACGATTCGGATATACACCAACTAAACTAAAACCAGTTTTAAAGTAGTACTGTCTCTTTCTCCCTGGAACAGTACGATGCGACGGCACCACTCCAAAACTGGTTTTAGTTTAGTTTTTATTTAGTTGGTGCACATCCGAATCGACACCAATATCTTAGCTTTGTAGAAATTATACTATTTAGACCTTTGCTTTGTAGACATTGACTTATCGCAACTATTCAAAGTCAAAGTACAAAAACAATGCTTTATTATTATTATTAAATTCTTTAATGCACACAAAAATAGGCGGTCTAATCGCTGATAGCGATTTCTTCCAGACAACCTCAGTTAAAGAAGCTTTTTTTAATAAGTAGTTGGATAGTGCAAAGTAAATGCTTTATTTTGTAGGAAGACACTTAAAATAGTCACATTTTACATTTTTTAAGCTACTGCTTGTTCTAATTTTTCCATGCATGCATGAACAAGCAAGAAACTAGAGGGGTTGCTCTTTTAAAAACAAGTTTTTATATTATAAAAAGGTTTATCAATTTCATTACTAATTGTGAAATGGCCTATTGTATGATTTCTCGATCAAAACGGATATACTCGATCTGGGGCCCTATTACATAATTTCATCGTTATCGTCATCGGTTACGTTCTGACATGTGATTGGTTGGCTCATCTCTCGCTCGGCAATTTGATGGTTTCTCATTGGTCAACGTAATCGATGACGATCCGATGACGTTAAATAATCTAAGGACTTTCTGTAACTGTTATGCAATAAATTGTATTTGTATTGTATTATATTGATTGGAAAGTTTTTCCTTCTATCCGTATGTATCCTGTAACCAGCTGGACTAAAATCTTCAACGATTTCCGTTATCGTTTCCCTGACCTGTGATTGCTTTCCTCCTTAATACCACATTTTTACCTAGTTCATATAATTTTATAATGACAGTGTCATAAATAACATTCTTTAATAATTGTATCATTTATATAATGCCAAACAGTTTTAGTTGATTTGTAATAATTAATCTTAAATTGCCAATTACTATTTAATCTTTAATTGATAAGAATCGAAAGGAAGTATTGACATTTTCAAATATTTATACGCTCACTACGGGCAGGACTTCTTGTTTTGTGCCTAATACCTAGTACGATACCTGCTTCTACACCTAAGCATCTCCATCGTGCATCGTGTCGTTAGACGCACCTTGATCCCTAAAGTGTAATAAGAGGCATTTTATGGTCAAAAATTCAAATTGACATCGGCAAAATAGAAAAAAACTGTCGAGTTTTTTTGTCTTTAAGCTGTTGTTGTTATTTGAAGAATAATAAACTTATTAAAAGTATAATGGAAAGACTTAAAATTACCAATATAGATTCAATTCTTTCGATTCACAGTTTCACAAAAATTTACAATCAGATACGGTTTCAAAACCGAACAGTTGTGACGTAACACGATATTTGTCACATTTGGAACTATTACCGTATTCAGTTACTGATGTTTTATACAATGGGTCGACCATTGTGGACATTGTGGTGCAATTAAATCTGTTCTCGGTCTTTTTGTGTCAGTAATAATTTTGAGAATTTAAGTAGTTATAAAAAATGTTTTTAGGAATGGGGAAATATATCATGGAGTAGATAGGAGTATACCGTTATTGAAAAATCAAGGATTTTTTTGGCACAACGGATAAGCGCTGGATCTCAATCACACCTGATGTTAATTGAAGCTGAAAGCGTCCTCATGCTCTCTATTTTAGAGTCTGGCCACCTTATCTCACACCGTCGGAACCCCATTGCTGCTTACCGGCTGACTTAGGTAGATAAGATGGTGGTAGCTGGCCTATTCTATTGGGTCTTTACCTATGAAATTGGAGTTTTTTTTCTTCGTTTATCATATGTACCAATTCCTACGATTTTCAAAGCTATATCCAAAGTCTTTTATTTGGAAAATAGAATATATTTTCGAGGTTTCACATGAATTTTTTTTTTAATTTCTGGGCTAAATCACATAATGAAAACAATTTGAACAGATCTCTATTCATGTGCTTGCCATAATCATTTCTTAGATTCGCTGAAACTTTTATAAAGCGGATACTTTTAAAAATTAACGCTGCCTATACTTAACTTAATGTTATCCGATAATACACACAAAGTTTAGCTAAATTTGGATTTGCCGTTCCCTAAAAAAAACAAAAATGTTTGTATGGAGAAAACAGTCTTAATGAAATTCTTCATACAAAACGCCAATTTCATAGGTAAGGACCTAATATTTGCCGCGGGGTTGGACATATGCCCAAAGGCACTTCGATCCAATCGGGATCTTTTGTGCATTTCCCCTGCTTTCGCTCTATTCTACTGCCAACTTATAGACTTCATAAGTCTTATGATGCAGGTTAGTGAAAAGAGCATGTAGTCACTAGGTTCGGGATACCCCTATCCAGATGACGCATACAGTCACATAGAAGGTGCTTAACTGATTCCCTTTCTTTGCTGTAGTTTGTGCGGATGGAATTTTCAACTAGGCTCATTTAAATAAGAGGACCTTCGTTCCATATTGACCAGTAAGCGCACCTACTATGAAAAGGGTTGCCTGGCAGACATTTAAATATTATAAAGCCCGTAAACATCCCACTGCTGGGATATAGGCCTTCCCTCGTATTGAAGGAGTAAGGGTCATAGTCCACCACGCTGGCACAATGCGGGTTGGGGACTTCACATGCCTTAGAAGTTTTATTTTTTAGGCATGCAGGTTTCCTCACGATGTTTTCCTTCACCGTTTAAGAGCAGTCGGATAAATGCACATAAGTAATTAAATTAAATTTAAAAATTCATTGGTACATGGCCTGGTATTACATGGTAATTTTGTAAATTGTAACTGCTAAAATGTTGTCATATTGTATGCCTTTACGGCGGAACATAGCGCTCTAAGGATTTTGTAAGACCAAATGCTACCTGTGATTCACAATAAATGTACTTTGACTTTGACCTGCCTGGGAAGCGAACCCGGACCTTCTACCGCTGAGCCACCGACGCGCCATCGCCGTTAAAACGTGCAAATCTATAGATGCTATTTGGTGGAAAGTCCCATAGTCATCTTTTACGACACCCACGGGAAGAGACGAGTTGGTTCTATTCTTTTTAGGTACTTGCCTAAACCACACAGCACTTCCCTGTAGTGGCATCTATTTATTTTAAAATCTACACAGACGCAGTCACGGGCAGTAAACTAGTTCAAACTTTAAGCAATTATTTCAAAGTAATATACATGATATTATTTGTTGAATGTCAATTTAAATCAATTGGAAATAAATATAGGGCTTAAAGCATTTATCTGTCAGTCAGTATGTCCAAACTACAACCGCTTCGGAAAGGGAAATCGTCTGTGGGAAAATGACCCGCGAAAGAAACCCACAGGATCATTGTTCTTTTCTTTTTAAATAAAAGTATAAATAATTATATATCTTTGCACATACACACAGCGCCATCTAGTTCCACACTAAGCAACTAGGCTTGCATTATAGATACCAGATCGTTGATAAACTACACAAATACATATATAAATGAAAAACATCCATAACTCGGGAACACATGTCTGTATTCATCATACAAACATGTGCCCCTAGCGGGATTCGAACCCGCGACCTTTTGGTATAGCAGCAGAGTTTCTAACCACTACACCAAACAGGTCGTCAAAGGAAAAGTATACAACTAGATAGATAGATAGATAGATAGATAGATAGATAGATAGATAGATAGATAGATAGATAGATAGATAGACAGATAGATAGATAAATTGTTTATTTGTATCTCCAGTCACACACACCATAAGTTCCAAAGCAATTGGATAAACATATTTTATAACAATTCATAAAAGTAACATCTGGATACACTAGAGTATGTGTGTGCTACAGCCGTACAAATGGGTCATAGCTCAGTGTGTATAATAGCTCAGAGAGCATAACACTGATTTTCAGCTATTACCCATATCAACTAATAGAATTTAAATATTTTTGAGAGCTGGTCGGAGAATACCAGCTATAAATAAAATTACTTCGGCCCCCAATCTAAAAACATCATTCAATACCAACCCCTCCTAGACCCGAACCTGCTACCCTCGCACTCGCTTGCCCTGTGGGTGTTCATGTTTTAATTCCAAATTAATTGCAGAGCTCCCAATTTTCCGATCTGTTATATTTTTTAACATTAGATCTTTGTAATTCAATTATTATTCTTTGTGTTGAAAAAATCCGGAATTTGCCAACTGTCATCATCATCTTATTTAAGAGTTCTTGTTGGTGGAGATTTTTCCATATATCTCTGGTCTCCGCCTTCCTCTTGACCTCCTGATACGACACGACGTTCAACTTCTCTTTTATGATGTCGATGAGCTCGAAGGTGGAAGCGTACTGGCCCGGAAACACCAACACACTTGGGGGACTGGCTATCTTATCCCTGACAACCGGAACATAACAATGCTATTAATTATTGAAACTGTGGCTGAGTGTTCTTCCTTGGACATTTTTGTACACAATTTACTTACGTTTAGAAGACAAACAAACCTGATATTTTGTAATTTAGTTTGGCTAAGTTTATTTTGTGACCCAACTTTAGAACGATTAACTACTTCTTACTTCATCACCGATAATTGAATGTTTGTTAGATTGATCGTTACACTGCTAGCATGATATTAATATTTCACTCTGTGCATTTTTTTTTTTTTTTTGTATGATTGACTGGATACGCGTTTGACCACAATCTCACCTGATGGAAAGTGACGATGTGGTCGGCATACATACCCAGAGTTATAGTCTAGTTTTATAAGTTCTATGTATACCTATTCGGCCTTGGTATACTGTAACTTATTCTGTATGCCAAATAAAATCAATAAAATATTGCTTCTTGGCGGCAGATTTAGATAAGATGGTGGTAGCTAGCCAGGCGGACATTTAAAATGCCCCACCACCAACCAAAATGCCAACCAATCAAACCATTGCCGTACTAATGTCATTAGTAAAAACTGCTAAAAGCTAAAAAAAGTTTGCTTGCCATTTCAGATGATTCAATTATTAAAACCGAACGAAGCCACAAGACAACGCTAGTATAAGTATAAAAGGTCCAGCCACATTTACTGTAAGAATTCCCCCACATACCGAGATGGTGAGTGTTTAATACTGTGTTAATAGGCTGGTCCAAGTAACAGACGTCGACGAGCTGCAGACGGATTATGTATTCTTTTTTTTATGCACGACGGGTTCGTACTTGACCTCAATCACACCTGATGTTAAGTGAAGACGAGGTCGAAGGTGGAAGCGTACTGATCCGGAAACCCCAACACATTTGGGGGACTGGCTATATTATCTCTGTCAACCGGAACACAACAATGCTATTAACATTGCTGTTTGGCGGCAGATTTAGATAAGATGGTGGTAGCTAGCCAAGCGGACATTTAAAATGCCCTACCACCAACCAAACCGAGTACTAAACATGTACCCCGCTGGGGATCGAACCCGCGACCTCCGATTCGTAAACCCTATGTTGTTTACATTGAGCCACGGAGGCGGTTAAAATATTTACATTTCCAATTACGTACACTTACTCTCAATACATTTTAGTTTTCAGACCTAATTTTAAATTTTTGAATTTGAATTTCAATTTAAATTTAAATCACACATTTACACTGAATTAAAATTAAATTAATTTAATTTAATTTTAAATATATTTATAAAACATTTTTTTATATAAAACAAAATTAAATTGTACACAATACTCCACGAACATTAGTTATTAATTCTAAATAATTTATAATAGTTTGTAACAAATCGGTAGCTTGTTTTAGATATCGATCGCTTGCTCGCTAGAATCGGATGCTTGCACGTGGTTCGCGCGGCAGCCAAAACAATCTCAACTCTCTATGTGCATATTTATGGTACATTTCATCTGTTTGCTGTAGTGATTAGCAACTCTGACCACTATACCAAAAGGTTCGCATCCCGCAAGGGCCATATGTTTGTATGATGAATACGGACATGTGTACCCGAGTTATGCATATTTTCATTTATAACAAGTGTTTATTTACAAAAAAAAACCATCTGGTATCCACAACACAAGCCTATAGTTGCTTACTGTGGAACTAGATGGCGCTGTGTGTATGTCTAAGGATATTTATTTATTTGCTGGACATCGGTTAAGCCATTTCCATCGATTTTAAATGAGGTCGTAAAGATATATCGCTGCGAGAAGCTGGTATTATTACAAAAATTTTGTAGGCCATCAAATCAAATCAAAAATGTTTTTATTTCGTAAGTTATAAGAATAACATTTGAAATCGTCATGACATACAGTTATCGCTCATTCACTAGGCAGTCTCCCCAGAGAAGAACGAGCAAGAAACTCCAGGGTTGCTCTTTTTAAATAAGTCAATACAAATAGAATTTGGAATACCTAATTGTAAAATTTATGATTCGACAAAGAAAAATAAGAATAAAATATACTGGATAATGGCGAGCGGTTCATGTCCACGCATTCTTATCATCCAGATAGTCAGAAATTTTATAATAGCCTTTGGCACATAGTTTCCGTTTAATGGTTGTTTTAAATTTATTTAAAGGCAAATTTTGAATGTCTACCGGCACCTTATTGTAAAAGCGTATACATTGTCCCTTGAATGACTTAGTGACTTTGTGTAAGCGACTGCTATGGACAGCAAGTTTATTTTTATATCTTGTATTAACATTGTGTATTTCACAATTTTTCCTAAACAAATGCAGATTCTTTCTTACGTACATTAAGTTTTCCTAAATATATTGCGATGTTTTCGTAATTATAGCGTAGGTATTTTCGCTTTTGTATCTTGTTACGAAGTATCTATTTAGTAATCTGTGATGGGGTTCCGTTTGGCATTTGGGTACTGAATCCTATAAACAATCGTTCCGCTCACAATGTGTCACTTACGCCCCCGTACCATGGAGCTATATCGCAACGATATTGCTTCGGCTGAGCGTGCTGGTATGCGCTCCATGGGCAGATATTGCCGCTACACTTACGCCCCCCGTCTTCGCTCTTATGACACTTGCATTCTTTACTGCCCTATAGCTGGGAATGTGGGTAATGTCATATTAGAGTTTAGTGAAGTCGTATTAATTGTGGTTGATATACAACATACATTATAATTTGCTCTCGGAATAAATATCTCATTTGTAGGACATTTTAACCGCCTCCGTGGAATAACGTATAGGTTTGTGACCTTGCCAGACCACCTATGCCCAGTTGGTTCGAGTCACGAGTGTATATGTACAAAAGGGGCGGGACAGCTCTGACCAGGGTCTTCTGTTTTGACCATCTTGATCACCACACTAACTTATTTATTGCATGAAACAGATGGTACAGAGGATCGAAAAGGCATTAAAACTAAAAAAATAACTATCGAGATGAAAAGAAAGTTATTAAAAATAATAGTGAGACTGAGTTGAAATCTCGAAATCAATGTGCCAAAAAAAAAGGATCCGTCAGTTCATCAGTTAGTCAGTCAGTTTAAAATTTCGAATTTGAAGTCCATTAACCCAAACCCGCCAATGAGTATCAGCTCAAAAGAACGACACTGTTACAGTACCGGGGGGGCCCGGCGAAAAAATCTTGAAGAGATTGTTACTAAAAAAAAGATAAATAAAAATGTTGTATACCCCGTTATACCCTTTGACTGCCTATATACTTTTTCTCAAACATGCATGGAAATATTGTCATTCCTTTCGAAAAAAGAACACGCGAAGTATCTAATTTACGGACAGCGAAAAATAAATCCATTGCAGGGGCGCTTTTTGAATTTGGAACATTACAACGCTCCAGCAATGTTGTATGAAACGGCGTGCTGGGGTTATTATATACTCTTTAATTGGATCTCTTTTATCATTCTTGGCATACCAAAATCTCTTTGCTTAGTACAAATTGCGTTCACGTGGCTGTATGCGTAAATGAGTTTGCCGTTCAGCACAGATGATAAATAGAAAATCGGCGGCAATGCTGAAAATTCGTCTTGATTTGTTATTTAAATATTTATTATTTCCCTGCATTCTTTTGAGAAAAGCACTATATATGCCTCGGCGGAAATGGCAATTGCCCGGCCTTTGCAATAATGTACTATTAAACCTATACGAAGTAGTAGAAACGAGCATACTGACTCTATACTAAGTAAGTAATGTTTCTAACTTCACCTACCTACTAAGTAATTGCAGTACGCCTTTCTTCATACAAATGTGTGTAATTCGCTGCAGCGCTTTCACATAAGTGAGTCGCGACTTAAACTCAAAGCGCCTTATTCAGCTTCAAGCATTTCAAATTGCTGCTACTAAATTATAAATTAAGACCCGCCAAGCGCGTGTCGGATAAGCATCAACTTGAGAGTCCGTATATTAAGTTCGACTTACAATATAATAGCTATGAATTATTATTATTTAGACAATAGTTTGAATGTTTCTTTGTTACTCAATCACGGCGAAACTTTTTTTTTTTTTTCATCTATGTCTTGCTTGTTGCAATCTGTAGTCATAGCTACAATAATCAACACCGGTGACCGCTTGCGCTGGTTATGTGTTCGGTTCTGGAGAGAGATCCAGCGACCCCGTTCCTCCACCCATGTGTGTGTGTCACTGAAATCTGGTCAGCAGACTGGTTACACTGTGCCTTCTCCTCGTAAATCTTATGTCCTCACTTAACGCTAGAGCTAAAGCCATTATGTTGGGGTGATTAGAGAGCCGGTTGATGTATCGCTTTAAATAATTAGTTATTTCTTCTCGGACAGTAGGTATTTGCAGGTCTTGGTATATGCATTGATTGCTTATGTACCATGGTATCTTGAAAATCATTCTCAGCATTTTTGTTTGAAAACGTTCTATCACATTAATGTTTGAGTTGGCAGCAGTACCCCAGAGCTGAATACCATATGTCCATACTGGTTTTAGTATGATCTTGTATATAGCAAGCTTACTTTCCTGTGACAACCTTGATTGCTTACCCAGTAACCAGCTCATATTTCTGACCTTGGTGTCCAGATGCTTTCTCTTTGACCATATGTGTTTTTGCCATGTTAGTCTTCTGTCCCGGCGAAATTGATGAACGAATTTGGATGAAATTTGGTATACAGGTAGAATATTTATCCCGATACGCCGATTAGTTCAAATTATAAGCGGAATAAACAAATTAAGCATATCCGCGGTAAATATTTAGTATTGGTTGGTTGTAACAGGACATTTTAAATGTCCACCTGGCTAGCTACCACCATCTTATGGTTGGGGTTTACGGGTCGTACGCTTCCACCTTCGGCATCATCTTCACTTAACGTCATTGATTCACGTGATTTAGGTCCAGTGCTAACCTATTGTGCGTAAAAAAAAAGTAATTCAACATCACTGATTAATGTCCAAGCTCTGGATCCAGTTCAGGACCACAATAGCTTTGAATAAAAGATATTTAGAATATATTTATAATAAGATCTTTCGAGTAGTTTGAAAAAAGAATATTTTTTTTTAAATATACGGTATAATATATGTATAAATAAATGTTTGTGTGATGAATATGAACATTAATTCCTGAGTCATGGATGTTTATATAAATATTTATGTATGTTTATCCGTTATCTAGTATCCATAGCACAAGCTTTGCTTAGTTTGGGACTAGATGATTGGTGTAAGTGTCCGAAATATTTATTTATTTATTATTATAATAAATAATATACTAACTATTCTTATATGTATATGTAATTATTTACAAAAAAAAATGTATTTGTGTAGTTTATCAAACATCTGGTATCCAAAATACAAGCCTAATTGCTTAGTGTGGAACTAGATGGCGCTGTGTGTATGTGCAAAGATATTTATTTATTATTAGATTGAATTACTGACATAGTTGCAACACAAGCGAGCTAAACGGAAAATTATGAGCGATGAACAAAACAAAATTATACGTAGTACGTCGGCAGATAACAGAAAAAATAAAATATCAACTAAAATGAAAATATTGGGTCTTTACCTATGAAATTGGAGTTTTTTTTTCTTCGTTAATCATATGTACCAATTCCTGCGATTTTCAAAGCTATATCCAAATTTGTCTTTTATTTGGAAAATGGAATATAAGTATTTTCAAGGTTTCAAATGAAATATTTTTTAATTTCTGGGCTAAATCACATAATAAAAAAAAATTGACCAGAGCTCTTTTCATGTGCTTCCCATAATCATTTCTTAGATTCGCTAAAACTTTTATAAAGCGGTTACTTTTAAAAATTAACGCTGCCTATACTTAACTTAATGTTATCCGATAATACACACAAAGTTTAGCTAAATTTGGATTTGCCGTTCCCAAAAAAAAATCAAAAATGTTTGTATGGAGAAAACAGTCTTAATGAAATTCTTCATACAAAACGCCAATTTCATAGGTAAGGACAATATTTGGCTACGGAACCCTATCAAAACGGTTAGCTTTTGAAAAAGCACATGCTGCTAATGTTAGAGGTTTTATGGCATGTAGAGTCAACAACGAAGTCATGTATAGTCGGCACCGTAAATACAGGGCTATTTTATTAGATCGATAGCAAGATGTACGCTGGTACATCTCTAAAACGTTAGTCCAGCCAAGAGGGTCACTCTAGAGAACTGCGGTTGTTATAGCTAATTAAGCATCACGCTATCATCTAACTAATATTCACTTAACATCAGGTGTGATTGAGGTCAAGTACCAACCCGTTGTGCATAAAAAATATTATAAATTCGAATGTTTGTTTGTTTGTTGCCTCAATCACAGCGCAATGCACGAATTTGGATGAAATTTGGTATATAGTATAGGCACAGATTACTAATAAGTTACTAAAGTAAGTATAGGTAGTATATAATATTTTTTTTTTTTTATGTACAACGGGTTGATATGTATATAGTGTAATAAAAAGAGCAACTAAACAACATTGGGTTTACGATTCGGAGGTCGCGGGTTCGATCCCCAGCGGGGTACATGTTTAAGTACTCGGTTTGGTTCGTAGTAGGGCATTTAAAGTCAAAGTCAAAGTTAAAGAATATTTATTTCGTAGGATAAAGATTATCACTTGAAAACGTCACATTTTTTATCTTAATATTAAAATTATTGACATTATTGCTCATTCGCAAAGCAGATTCCCCAGAGAAGAACGAGCAAGAAACTCAAGGGTTGCTCTTTTAAATAAGTTTGGGTTACAATTATATTATATTGTATAATTAGGCTGAATATCGCCGAGCGGTCTATGTCCATGCTTGCTTATCATCCAGATAGTCAGAAATTTTATAATAGCCTTTGATAAATAATGTATGTTTTATGATGGCCTTGAATTTATTTAAAGGTAAATTATGAATGTCCACTGGAACCTTATTATAAAAGTTTATTTTTATATCTGGTATTTACATTATGTATATCACTATTTTTCTTAAACGATTCTATATTTTTTCTTACATACATTAAGTTTTTGTAAATATATTGCGATGCTAATGTTAATATATTAATTTCTTTAAATTTATTCCTAAGAGACACTCTGGGGCCCAGTTTGTAAATCGCGCGAACCGCTCGTTTCCGAATTCGAGTTTTAAATGTCCGCCTGGCTAGCTACCACCATCTTATCTAAATCTGGCACCAAACAGCAATGTTAATAGCATTGTTGTGTCCCGGTTGTCAGAGATAAGATAGCCAGTTCCCCCAAATATTTAGGTTTCCGGGTCAGTACACTTTCACCTTCGACCTCATCTTCACTTAACATCAGGTGTGATTGAGGTCAAGTAAAACCCGTCGTGCATAAAAAAAAGGAGCCAGTACAAAACAGCTTCAAGAAGAACAAGGTGTCGTTGGAATCGTCTAAATCCTCAAAACTATGACAATAGGGTACATTTTGTAGTAAAAAATACAACATTATGCCCGCACAATACACAGTAAGCTGTCGGAATTTTTGATTTTCAAATAAGTACTTAAAAA